>VXAZ01004432.1:510672-955941 GCA_013399875.1 Gymnorhina tibicen | reverse complement strand
GGCGGGGAAGGGCGAGCGGGCCGGGCAGGCGGCGAGGCCCCCGCCCGGTCCCTTCCTCGCTCCCCTCTCCTCCCCCGGGGTTTATCTGGCGATCTATCCTCCTCCCTCCAAAGGTGAAGGCAATTTACCAAGTACAAAAAGAGTCGGGGGAGGGAGAGGGAGCAGACTGATCCCTCTCTCTGAAGTTGCTCTGAAGAGGGCTGTTTCATTTCTGCCCTCTCTCTTTCACATTCCTGCAAGCTTACCAGCCAGAAATAGCCTACGGCCCCTCCCTTCCCCCCCCTCCCCCCAAGGAAAAAAAAAAGAAAGAGAAAAGGAGAAAAAAAAACAAATCAAGAATTGCTTAAGATTGTAATTACCAGCTAGGTCTTATTTTAAGACAGCAGAGAAAAACTGTGAAGAGCGAAGTGTTACAGAAAGCACAACCGGGGTGGATTGGAAAGGAAGCTCCTTCGGGTCTCACGAAGAGTGCAAGGATGCCATTGCCAGGTCTCTAGGTAGCTCTGTTTCAGCAGCCCTTGCAGCTTGCAGCAGTATTATACGCAAATGTTGTGCTGGAAAAGGCGTTTTATGTAAGATTTCTGTTTCTTTCCCACCTTTGGTCTCAGCTGTGGCTTCACCTGAGGAAAGTGCACTTCGAAGCTATGCCTAGCCCTTTATTAATGTAATTATTATGTTGGTAGTTTCAGGCTTTTCCCCACCGATTTCTAGAATTGTTGGCTTATCTGGTTTTGCAGAGCTACAAATTTGTGGAAAAAAAGTAAAAAAGAGAAGAGAATAATAATATAAAATGCTAATAAAAAGACTCGACCAGGAGCATTAATTTAAAATGCACATTTTGCTTTGGATGCACTGTTGTTCATATAAAAGTTGTAAATATTTGTTTATTTAAACAGACTGAAAAGTGCAAAATGGAGATGAACAACATGCATTTCTTTTTTAATGTACAAAACATGATATGCACTCGAAATGTTATAATTTCTAATATTTTTAAAAGTTTATATTTGAGTTGTACAGAATTAAGCATTAATCAAATATTTCATCCTTACTTAACATTATCATTTCCTTAAGATATTATTACAAGATTTAAATTCTGTGCTAATAATGGAGAAAATATTTTTTTTTTTACTGTCTACCTCAATATAATGCAAGTATTTACAACTCTAAAGTTATCTGAGGTAAATTAATATTCAGAACATTTTTACAATACACCTTTACTGGACGATACTACAACTATTATTGTATTATTAAACATTTTTTTTTCCAAAAAGTCAGCTTGCTTTTATATGTTCTATTATTTGATAAAGTAATTCCGAATTCTCAAGTAAATATTGGCTCTAATTCTAAAATGCTGCAGAGTTGAGTTGGATCAAGTGCCACTTGAAGGCGTACCTAAAGCCATTCCTCCTGTCTGAAGACTTTTTGTACTCTCACAAGATCTCTAGTTTCGTCTTTGGTATATGCCAGTGGCATAAAGCTGCATTGTGTTTTTATGCATTTTATGCAATGATTATTGTAAGTGGGAGAATGCATTAAGGGGAAAAATTCAGGCAAACCTTTGTAAATCTCAACTGTACTGGGGACATTAATATACACTGTATGATGATGATGAGCAAAAGACAATGAATGTTTTATAAATTATATTTATTTTGATGCAATGGGTAATATATTTATTAAATATTTCCTGGCTATCTCTTAGATAATGAAGAACTATTCAATGAGTAGCTGTTTCAGTAAGAGAAGGATCCTCTCTCAGTGATGCGTGCAGAGGTGGTACAGGCAGCTTGGGGGCTGTGAGCCCCACTCTCAGGGAAAAAAATAAAAGCCTCATCTTATATGCAGAAGGGCTGAAAGAGCTGCTCACCTTGTGGAATGTGTTTGAAAACAAGGTTCCTTTCATGGAAAGTGGAATTTTTTTGCCATATCACAAGATCTGATCCCACACGTTTGTCTCTGACCAGCTTTCACTCCCTTGGACTGGTGCTTGAACAAAGGAGTGCAGAATCGGGCCCAAGTGTTTGAATAGCAGCAGCTAAGAGACCTGTAGAAGACTCCAGCCTTAGAGTTGGTACAACTGCCAGAGGAATATTGCTTTCTAGTACTTAATAGAGTTTCAAGTTCATTACTAATAGTAGATTTGGAAATTACAGCTTTAAGAAGGGCTTTGGTTTTACAGCCAGGTTCACCATATGCAGTTCTGACTGGTGCGAACTTTGGTTGCTGTTCTGACCACACCAGTTCAATCTTCTGCTATGGATGAAGCCTCTGCTCTCTTTATGAGGGAAAGAATGGGCAAATGATGCCCAACAAGCTACAATATACTCTTTGAGGAAAGGTAAATGAGATACGTAAGACACTGTCAACTGGAAATGAACATGATGTAAAAATCTGAAATTTTACAAAATTCTCAGCTAGAGAAGGCTGAATGAATCATCTCTTTATTTTGCTGTCTATTGAGCAAATGAATTATTGTGTGTACAGACAATGCTTTGGCTAAAACCATACACTGAGATTTTCAATGCAATTTCCTTTCCATGTAAAGACCAATATCGCTTCTGTTGCAAGCCCATTCATCACACACTTGGTGGCAAGCTGTGCTGTCACTGAGTTGTCCTTTCTGCTCCGCCTCAGACATGGCTTTGGGGAGCTTCATCAGACAAAGTTCAACTGTGGGAGGTCTCAGAAAACTTCCATCAAAGGAAGTCGTTAAAGAGGCAATGTTTTTCTGTCCTGGATGTAAAGCGTAGTGCAGTTTGTACCTTCTTCTACATTAGCTCAATTTTTGGTGATGTCTTTAACGGCCAGAAAAGGTTTGAAAGCCCTTTGTCCCAAATGTCTGTGGTTGGTAATCTCCAAGAGAAGTGAGAGAGCCTGAAAAAAGGCAAAAATAGTTAGAAACTGCAGTATCTGCTTTGGAGGCATCTTTTGGATTTCGCTTACTGAAAGAAAACACTGGCCTTTTTGAGCATGTGCTCTGCATGCTATAGCTAATATAACATTATCTGAGCCAATTTTGGCAAGTCTGCTATTCCTAAAGATGGGATCTCTGCTCACTTCCTTTTTTAGGTCTGCAGTATTCTTTTGCACTAATCTGAAAAGGAGCAATATGGTGCTGAGAGGGAGATGTGAATAGATACAGCAAAGCTGATCGATGGTCTTTCTTCCCTTGTAGTTGCCTTCCTCTGTCCTACCGTCCCCCAAGAGATAACCAGTAAACTGAAAATGTAACAAAAAATACCTGTAATTATTTTTTCAGCTTATTTACTACAAATACTGTAAGCCTTTGTTACAGAGAAATCCGAATATGGAAATGCAGTGGATGCACAGCTCAGATCTCTTTGTCCTGCCAAAATAATATGAAGTTTCTTTTCCATTTCTCAACTCCCCATGCTCAAAATCACATTTAAAAAGGGGAAATTATTTCTTTTATTATGTTGCTGGCCAGAAGAGGGAGCAGAATCTATGAAATAGTGGGAATAGACAACAAGGGACAGGAGACAGCTGAAGTTGGTCTGGCTGATGGTGTGATATTTATCAGCAGACGTTACACAATTCATCCATCACACTGGCTGTGCTGCTTAAGCACAAGAAAACCACTGACTCATCTTTGAAGTACAGATATGCTTTGGAACAAATTCTGAGTACATGAATGAAAAAACAGCATGGGACTTAAGCTCGTACTTTATAAGTAAGCTCCTTTTTGGACCACAAAGTCCTTCTTACATTTATTTGTGGGAGGGGTGTATTTTTGGAAATGTTTTTTTGTGGGGAAAAAAGCTGGAAATTCCCCATGAAGAGCAGATCCTGTCTTCCTCCTTGTTATCTTCATGTAGAGGAGAGGTTGGTCTGTTTACTGCATTTATAAAATAAGCATGTTTATTTTTAACAACTCAATGTTTAACCTCAAATTTTATTTGAGCCATCATATTGTATGAAACACCTTCCTTCATAACCTCTTATCTTTGCTTCAGAAGCACATCTGAAGCTTTGAGGAAGTCGAGTGACTGAACTTCACCCTTGTCAATCATTCAGAGGCTGGGCAGCAGGACAGCAGATATCAATAGTGTGTAATTTGTTCTCTCACATAGCAGCCATGTGCTATAAAGGAGTATACTCCCCTAGAGCAGGCTCCTCTTGTCAGCATTCAGCTATATTATGTGATTAGATTTCCAAATATTTGTTCTTGTTTCTTTGCAGTGTCAGACCCATTGTAAACTGAGGATGTTCCAGCTGTTCATAACTGTGAGGGAGGAGAATCAACATATTGTCCCTGCTACACTCATCATCTGCCTATTCCTTGAGGACTGCAGCCTTGAAAAGTACCACTGTCTTAGTTAATATACATTACTATTTAGTGTATTATGCTGTTGGGAATCAGAAAGTGTTCTCCCAAGGTTTTACCCAGACCTAATTTTGCACAGCATCAGCCTGATGCAGAGTACAGGACTTTATATTTGCAAATGTGCTAGCATTTTGACAAAACTAGCATTCATTTAAACTATGAATGCTGTCAACCCCCTCTCTGGAACTGAGAAATCTGAAATTGGACTGTGGACCTTTATCCGATAAGACTGCTTTCCTACTAACAACTTTCTGCACCATTTTTTAGGAAGACCCTAAGGAGAATCTCCATCCTATGGGGCATTGTTAAATCAATGAAAAAAACATTGCTTGCCAGAATGTGAGAATTTTATTACTAGAGAAAAATGAGTGAAAATGCTCCTAGGACAGCAGGGGTCGAGTGAGTGGGCAGGAGAGACCTCAGGTGAGTAAGAAAAGTAGAGGTCTGGTTGACAACTCATTGCTATGGTGGAAGTGGGAAATAGCAGGAGGGCCACAGAAGAACGAAAGGGATAATGTAAGGGCAACCTGCCAAACATCTGAGATGTTTTCACTCTAATGGTAAGAGTATGGAGAATAAACAGGAAGAACAAGAAGTCTTGGGACACAACAAAGGCTACAGTTTAATCAGCATCACACAGGCTCAGTGAAATACATTGCGGCACTTCAATATTAGCAGAGAGAGTATAATCTGTGTAGGAAGTAGAGGCAGTAAAAAGGGGAAGAGCATTATCTGGTATATTGGGAATCTATAGAAGGCCAGAGAGAGGGGAAAGACAGAGTGGTTGGAGATGAAACAGAAGAATAGTAAAACTCTACTAAAGATTACTGAACGAGGAGGAGGTTGATGTCACATTTTTGAGCAACTACTGGGAGTGTCCTGAGGATATGAGGTAGTGGTAATCAAGGACTTTATCTAACCAGGTTATCTGCTGTAAGAAAATTAAAAAAACAACAAACCAAAACCCGACAGTACAGCGCAGCACAAAAAGTTCCTCAAGCTTTTGGAATGTGTTTGGACAACTCTTTGTTTTAAAGAGTGAAGGCAGTTATGGGAGACGTGGTCAGATAAGCTATGATAGTATGATTAATAAAGAGAAACTTGCTAGAAGGCAATTTGAGCTCACGTGTCTGTGGAGGAGGAGAGCAAGACCAAATGACTCCTGTATGGCAGATTTCCTCCCTTTGGGCAATTGATAGGGATAGTTCTGAAGGGAGGAGCCAAAAGGAGAAAGACTCTTGAGAAAACAGGCAGTTTGGAAGAAATCCTTAGTTAAAGGTCTCACAGGAACCTATCCTGCTGGCAAGGAGGACAGCATTGGAGAAACACAGGGGGTCTGAGTCAGAAGCTGCGTGGTTATCTACTGACAAAAACCCATCATACGAAAAGTGAGCAAAGACACTGCTAGGATAAGTAAAAGAGAACGTTGAAGTATAAAGAGTGCAAAAGGGATCAGAAAAATAAATTAGGAAAAAGGGAAAAGGGTTATCAGTTCATGTGGATGTTGAACAAAGAACAAATGACGGAGTGGGCTGAAGTGTGAAACTCCACCTTTGCAAGGAGCGGACACTTGATATGAGAAGCTGAACACACTTAGAACTAGCAAGGGAATTGAAATGCCGCTCATGGAAGAGAAGTGAAGGAACCTTTGAATAAAGGGCATATACTCAGAGCAGGAAGTTGTGGGGAAGTTTACTCTGGTATAATTAGAGAACTAACCACAGGAATTTCTGAAATATTAACAAGTGTATTTAAGAACACAGAGAAGATTTAAAAGGTACCAAGAATTACAGACCAGACAACCTGTCTCAGATATCTCCAATGCTTTGAGAATTACTGCAAAAAATTCAAGTGCTTCATAAAATAGCAACTGCAGAATGATAATGTGATAAAAATATCCAGTGTGAATTTATCCAGAACAAATCAGATCTAATTAGTCTCATGTTCTTCTTGGTAAGAGTGACATGCAACTCAAGCACATAAGTTTCCAAAATGATTTTGCTAAAGGGACAGTTTGATATAAGTACAGTGAAATATAATAGCAAAAGTATACACTTAAGCATTTCATGCAAAATATTACACTTAAGAAAGGATAACATCAAGCAAAATATTAAAAAAATAGTGCTTCTACAAGAGAGAATCTGGATTGTATAGTGAAATGAATTCTGAATACAAGGTAATGAATGAATGATTCAGTTGCCTAGGATATTCCAGAATATAACAACTGGGATAGTAGGTGTCAGAAATATTCTGACATCTAGACTGACGAGGACTCAGGTAAAGTGTTGTGCCCAGTTTTAGGCATCATGATCTAACAGATCATTTTCTCACATCTTCTGGATCATGGGTAGTCTGCTGACCACAGACTAACCTGACCTGGGACACGAGGCTATGGGGACACAACAGATTCGTATGTACGACTCACTCAGAGCCAGCTCTTTCTTTTTGTGTTCTGAAAAATATTTTCAGCTGTGTCTACCAGGGTGGGCCTTGCTCAGTCCCTTGCCATTGGGAGAGGAGGGAGTGGAGCTCCCAAAATGCTGTTGCATGGAGAACTCTGCAGTGCCACAGTGCCTGAGATCTTTTCATCATAAACTGCCTGAGACTGAGGAGAACTAAAAACTGTTACACATTCATCTGCAATTATCTCCCTGGAAACATACAGATCTGAATTTTGCTCTTGAAATGGGAAAAAGGGGATTTGTTGTGATGCCTATTGTGGCACCTAAACTGGACAGTACGCCTTCTGGGATGTCATTAGTACTGAGCAGAGTAGAATAAATGTCTGTCATAACTTTATATAAAGCATTCTGTTTAATGCAGCCAGATGAATGCTTCAGAATGAGGGAGTCCCTTTGTTCACTTGCACTCTGATGGAGTCCAGCACTGGATGAGAGTTTTTTGTTGCCATCATAAACCAGACAATGGGTCATAGCATGACAAAAATGTGCTTCTGTGAATTCACTAGGCGCAATTTTCTCTTGATGCCAGTTCTGGTCAAAAAACTCCCAAACCTCAATCGGTCTAAAACCAGTTATCTGCACTTTCCAGCAGATGTTCTGCAGCCAGCTGTGTCCTACAGCTGACTCCAAAATACTTTTCAGAAACTAGGTTTTGTGTCCTCAAGAGTTTTAATCTAGCATTGCTTTTCTGTTTGTTATTTATTTAATATTGGTTCAGATGTGGAGCTCTAGAGAGGAGTTTTTGATATTAATGTGACCAGACAAATAAAAGCAATGGAAAGTCTGGTCCATCTTGAACCAGAAACCCTGCAGACATGAGGGGAATAATTTCTTGGATATGTGTCTGCAGGCCCTTGGCACAGCTGTGAACTGAGTACGGCATACCTTCCAATCAACCCATTCACATACATCTTTGATTAGTGAAGATGAACATCCAGTGCGACACAAGCTCCCAAATGTTTGTTTGCTTTGTTGTTTTAGAGGGAAGTAAATTACTATTATCATCTAGAGTTGGAATTCTGTAAAACATACTTCTGTCCCTTTTTGTCAATACTCTACAAGCAGAATATTTTCATTAACAGCACTGAAGTTGTACTGACTCTTCTCTATCATTCAGTTGCTCTTTATTTTGTTCTTATAGGCTAGAGTCTAAAAACATACTTAGCCTGGGATGTGCCTCTTCCAAAGGCTGTTTTACTGGGAGACAATGCAAAAATCATGACTGACAAAACAGGCAGCAGAGCCATGAAACATTAAGCATCTACTGTAGGTCTGGCTGAAAGGTTTTGAGAGAGAAAGAGGAAATAAAGAAGAAGTGTTCTTCATTTAAGGACTTCTCAAGTACTTCTGACTTCATATTTTATCTCAGTAAGAAGGGTGCTCTTTATGTTAAGATGAATGCCTAAGAGGGCAAGGAAGATGGGATTGACCTGCGGCCATTAGAAATGTGGCAAACAATTGTAAAGCATTCACATTTGCTTGAAAAACAACAAAACCTGTTCCATGTTGCCTCACTGACTTGTCATAGCAGTTGGTCTGTGCAAGGAGGAGCTGTCTTCAACAAGCATGACATTTTTTTCTGAATTTTTCTGTAATTATAAGAGCTATAGTCTTAGAAATTGCTGAAGCATCTACTCTCTAGCTGCCCCTCAAGTACCACACTGTTACAGATGTGAAAGGTTTAGAGCAGCTTAGAGAAAGCCAGGACGATGTACTCCTGGGCATTATGCTTTGTACAGCATGGTAGTCCTAGCGGGTTTGCGAATATTTCTTGCTCTGGGTTCTGCTCTGTTCGCTATCAGCAACCACCAGGACAAATTCCTTGATGCAAAGGTAGAATTTGTTTCAGATGGAACTGCCCAGAGATAATACCTTCTCCTCCCTACAGCTTTGGTTCTGGTCTTTTCTGCTTGTGGCACAAGCTTCAGCAGAAGCTCTGAGGCATTTAGCCTCATAGACTAGCTAGAGGGTTTTGTTTTGTGTGAAGAAGTATATGCACTCAAATTCAAAGCAGATTGTTTTATGCAGTGTCAAATTCTGTGCAGATGGAACATGATATGATACGCTGAAGTGGGATATATAGCATATGGCTATAATTCAGGGAAACACATTTCTCCAGCTGGATACCTGCTATTGAGTTGGGAAACATGTGTCCTGCATTCTGGTAGGCTTCTACCAGAACAGTGAGAGGACATAAAAGACAGGTCATTCCTGGTATTGAGTATCAGCTAATACTTACATCTATTTCACTGGTTTCATAGTGCTGTTCAAAATTAAGCCTCCTGTTATCACAACGAGCATAGTGCAACTGAAAAAAAAAAAAGCTATTGCTGAGCTCTACACCCACAAGTACACGTGGGCAAGCCAACACATGCAAGGAGGCTGAACTGCCTTTGGGCTAGGTGACCATGCCTTCTGCCCTTTCCTGTCCCCACAGAAAACGTAGCCCATGCTGCCTCAGGGTGCAACACTTCTTCCAGACACCAGCCCCTGACTCTGGGGCTGCATCCCGTGTCTCCAGGGATACCCTGAACCTGGAGGTGCCCTTGCGTGCAGCACCCACCTACAGCCCATGTCTCGCTCAGTCTCGCTGTGGTGCTGCAGTGAGCAGCTGGATGGGAGCGATGGGTGTCTTTGGACAGAGAAGCTTCAGCTCTGCCTGGGTCCTGCATGGTCTGGCAAGGTGCAGGCATAATTGCACAGCATCCCTAAGCAGGCAGGAGCTGAGCTGTACATGACAGACCTACTCCTCAAGGAAAATGGGCTCATTTTGGCCAATGGCCAATGGGAGAAGTGAGATGTGACTTAAGCTGTATTAATCATCAACTTATGCCTTCTGCCAGGCAGAGGTAGGCTGTGCATACAGCTTCTTCTGTGGTTCAACTGTTAAATACCTTGTGGTCAGGCTCATGAGTAATTACCTGCCTTAGCCTACTTTAAATAATGAAGCAAGTATAAACCACTGCCCTGGAGTGATCCATCCTTTTCAATGCTGCTGTTCCCTGCCTGCTGATCACCCGCTCTGCTCCCTTGCACCCATCCAGGCTCCAACATCACTCTGCTCCATCCCAGCCAAGCACGGTGAGTAAATAACCATTTCTCTCCTGTGATCAGGCTAACAATGCTCCCCTCTCACACCCTTCCCTCTGTTTTTTACTTTTGCAGATTCTACTCCTCTTGCACTTAGTTTTACTTTCAAAACCTTGTGTAGTTAATAACCACTCTGAATGTTGTCCTTTCTCTGGCTCTTGGAGATTATGGCATCTGCTATTTCCTCCTTTCTCTCCCTCTTCCACTTGTGGTTTTTTCCATGTTAGTCACCCCTTCTTACTCCCAGATTTAAAGTATATCATCACTGTCATAGCTACAAGAATTTCATTTTCTTCAGGTGCACTCTACCCTTGCAATTCTGCTAGGTCACTTCACACCACACCACCCCCCAAAGACTAGTCTGGCAAAATGCTGATAGCAAAAGTGGAGGCTGACTGATATGCAAAGAAATTGCTTTCTCCAGTGGCTTTTTTTTTCTTTCTTACTTTTACATATAAATGGCTACAATTTTTATGATGCAGAGCTCTGCCCCCTCACTGGAACAGACATATTCCTAAGAAGAATAAAAGAGATTTTTATGTGGAAAAATATCAATGAAAGAAATTTCACTGTTGATATTAAAGAAGGTTCTACAAGGATGAAGGTAAAATATCACTTTCTGTGATTTTTCATCTCAGCCTTCTCCATTTTTTCAATACCATGTGCCTAGCAAAATATGAAAAGACAAAATCCTAAAGAGTTAACAAAGTGAACATTTTCATTGCATTACAGGCTTAGTTCCTTAGCAACCCTTCTCAACCCAGCATTCTGGTTTTTGGGGTTTTTTTGCAAAATCAGCAACTGTCCCCCTCCACAGCAGGAGGGCTGGGGCAGCTGGGATGCTCAGAGAGCTGGCAGGTTCAGCGCTGCAGGAACCAGGTGCAGGTGAATGTACTGGTTCCTGGTGTGCCATGGGGCTCCCTGGGAAGTGACAGCGACCCCAGGAGCAGGGACTGTGCCTTCCTCTGCTGAGCACACCTCTCTGGCATGGCTGAGCAATAAACCCAGACACCGTGCTCAGCTGCACTGGCTTTTCCCCAGCGTGCTGGTGGCTCCTAATTCACCCAAAGTGACACACAACTGACATGGTGCAACCCATCCTTTGTTTCCACAAATTCAAATGGATTCCTCCTAGAAGGCTGTGGGAAGCAGAGAAATACGTATGTGACCTGAAGGCAGGCATAGGTAGCTCCTGTGGTGGAGACTCTGGAGCAGCTCAGCATTTCCCTTTTGCAGACAGCCTGTGATGTATCTTGATGAAGAAAATACTGTAGCTATACTGACTATTTCTAAAAGGTTTTTCATGTTGCAATAAGGACCGAAAAGAGCAAAAAAAGACAGACGTTGTCCTGCATGGAGGGTGTGAAAATTGCAACACATTTTCTGCCTTTATACATTGCAATTTTCAACATATTCCATGCATATTGCTGTCCCCCTTGTGCACAACCATGGCAAAGTTTTGGTTCCATGGGCAAAAAAACCCATTGTATTTTCAAATGTTAGTTTTGTTAACAATATAAAAATGTAAAATTAAAAAAAATATTAAAAAGAGGAGGTAGAAAAATTGCAGGGTTCTTATTCCTCTTATTTGTGCTGGAAGGGAACAGGAGGTCATGTCACTTACATGAGTGGCGACAGCTCAACAGCACAGCCCCAACTCTGGATACTTTTAATCAAACCAAAACTCAAAACATTGATGATGCCCAGAGGCGTGTGAGGGATGGAACTGCTCATAAATGTCAAGTGAGCAAAAAAGCCACAGCAGCTGTTATTAAGGGTGGTGAACACTGCTCTGGGTTTTGGCTCATGTGTACCCCTGAGGCATTCATGGGGACCCTGGGGTAGCTGATGGAGGTGGTCATGGCTGTCCAATGTGTCTAGTCACCGTGAGAGGCTCTTGCTTCAGAAGAGGGTGTTCAAAGAGATCATTGCCATCTCCATTTCCTGCCTTTCCCAGTTCCTGGACTTTACAGAGGATATCTCTGCTACCCATGGAGGATGGGGAGAAGCTGAAGGAGGTGAGCATGTCACTTCTCCGAGGTGGCAGATGCTCCATGAGAAAGGTGATGGTTTGTGTGCCAGAGCAACAAAGCAGGTCGGAGCTCTGCAAACAGCACCTGTTCAAAAGTGAGGAAGGCAACTGATGAGGAAGAGCAATCCCAGCTGGAAAGTGTTGTGTATGCCTTGTGTGGCAGTGAAGTGATCCTGGGAATAAAGTGGCTGCTGGAAGCTGTCCAAAGGCTACCACACAGCAGCTGGTGGTAGGGCTTGCTGTGGCCCACTGTGGGTGGTGGTAGAGGGTCACACCACCTGTGCTGGTGGGGAAGTAAGTGTGGTGCACGTGCTGTTATTGACCCAGGAAGGAAACACAAGCTTTGATGTCCATGACCTTTATGGAGGAATAGTGACAGGGAGTAGAGTTCCTTTTATAGGGAGAGGACTATCTGGAATTATGTCATCCTGAGTTTTTCCGTGCTCTCATGTTTTAATGCTGTAGATAAAAATTCTCACACACTTTCTGTAAACATAAGCCATGTTTTGCTAACTGGTCTAGTTGTTTTACATTCTTTCTCCTAAGGCGGAGACTTTTGATGAACTTTTCCTTTGACCAGTGTGATTTGAAGGTGGTAACTTCATCTTCCGATCCACGGGTATTCTCAAAAAAATATAAATAAAACTTGAGCCCCCAAGGGGCAAGCCATTTTGGCCCGAACGCGAACCTAGAGACTCTGTGTCTTTCTTTGCGTGTCCAAATGCAACAGAATTAGGGCACATAGATGCTGTAGGAAAACCCTGATCAATACCTTGGGTTGATGGAGCTGGATATCTGTTCCTGTTAACCCAGGCTTGACTAAGCTCTTGGAGAAATCTAATGTTTCTGTTTAATAATAGAGAAAGTGCATTAATGTGAAGAGTTGACATGCTATCCTAATTTTGGACCGCTCTGTCTCTCCTGAGTTTTGTGTTTGTGATAAGTAAGTAATGTCCCATAGTAACTCTGCAGACCTAAATATTTGGCTGCCTGTGTATTTCATGGAAAGTTCCCCTGATTTTGAAAGGTCACACAAATGTTAGAGTTTGGCCCAGATGTGGAAACCAAAGAGGTGCTCCCCTGAGAGCTGCAGACCAGCAAGTCACTGGCCACCTTTGGATGCCACAATCATTGTTCATCAGTTTATTAGATGGGCTGTACCCAAGAACGATCTCTATGGAGTTAGGAAGTCCAGGATAATGCACACTTCTGTAATATTTGCAAGCTGTTGGAGGGAACAAAACCCCAGTATCTTTTTTATCTACAACCTTTTCCACACTGAGAGATAGTTCCAAAGGAATCTGAGCCAAGGGGCCTGATGCTGGCTTTAAGCCTTATATAGAGCTGCTGTTTTTCACGCAGCACACTTGAGTTCTCAAAATGGCGTAAAAGCTAATTTAGCCAGTCTCAGAGCAATGGGCTGGGGTGTGGGGTGCCCTTCTGGGCAGTGCAGATGATGGGAGTGCCCATGGTCTGTCCCAGGGCACGGTGTGCTGGAGCACTCATGGCTCCTCTTGGGTTTCCAGGTACAGGAGCCATAATACTGCAAAGGCTACTTGAAGCTTTTGTCTGCTTATGTAAAGCACCTTTCTGGTTGGCTTGCCTGACCAGTGGAGGGTGCCCATGGTGCTGAGGGATCCTTTTGTATTTCTGAAATGAGCTACATAATGGTCCCTTTCACACTGGTGTGCTGATGGAAAAGGCAGCAGCAATGCACCTCCTACCAACACCTCACAGAGCCCACCAAGCTCTGCAAATACTACCAAACATGTGACAGCAGCCTTCAGGTGGCTCAGCGTGACATGGAGACTGACATGGTGGCATCCTGTAGAAGCCGCAGAAAGGCAGAACTGATGGGTCTTTGCTTTCTCATTCCAGCATCAGGTGGTGTCCTGTGGGCAGTGCCCTGTAGGGCAGCAGCACCTCTTCATCACTGTGCTTCAGGATGGCCCGAACGCGAACCTAGAGACTCAGACCCTCTTGTACCTGCAGGGCTGGCTCTTAGATCCTGTACACTGGGGTGCAGAGTTATAATGACCTTTCAGGTCTGAATCTATGCAGGATCTCATGGATTATGCTTCTGCTTTCCTAAAACAGTGAGTGGTGACAACTATCCCCATATTTCCTTACAATTGTCTGAGCTGGTGAGTCATTGACAATTTGGATACAATTTTCATGTGATCACCTTCCTTGTATTTACCCTGGCACATGAAGTAGGGCAAAATGTCAGTGTGCAAAAACAAGGCAAAGATAGGGAGCTACTGTATCTTATGTTTAGTTTAGTATAACAGTTTGAGAGGAGAAACTGGGAGATCTCACGCATGGTCTCAACTGGCCTGAGTCCACATCTGCTTGATTTACTCCAGCTGAAGGTCTGGCTCTAAACCATTTTCTTTCTCATAGATGTAGCTGTAGTCAAGCCAATTGGTACACGTCCGCACAGATGAGCATCCTGTGTAAAAACCAACAGAGAGAAAATGGGGGAGTAAAATTTCAAGCACAGAATGGCAGCATTCAGCTAACCCCTGCCTGCAGCCGAAAGCTCACCAACATGATCTGCACCCTGAGCTCGGGATTTCAATAGCCACAGGACTTGGTCTAGGCTATGCTCTACTCTCCCTCTGAGTCTTTTCCCTCCTACCCCTTGCAGATGCCCCCCCGCCTCTCAACTTCTGTTCAAGCAGTGGCTCCTGCCCTCTCCCTGGCAGAAGCAAGCTGCCTTTGGGCATGGCAAGCTGCATTCCCTCTGGCAGACTTGCTCCTTCTGCCTTGTATCTTGAGTACTCTCCTCAGACAGACTCTTATGCTGGCCTTGGAAGATGGATGGAAGTGTGCCATCGGTGTCTTCCATACACAGCTTGCTACTGAGACCACATCCACCTGCTTCAGTCTCAGACTGATTTTCTTCTACAGAGGGTAGGAACCACAGACATGAGAAGATTTTTCAAGGCTGCAGGAACAGTTTGAGATCTGGGCTGAGAATCTAAAAGTCTGGGGCTCTGAACTCAGCACAGATGTCCCTTCCTTTGGGAAGACCTGGATGGAGTTTGTGTGTATTTGCGGCACCAGTTACCAAACAGATGGGTTGACTTCTGGGCTGCAGTGCAAGAGAAGTTCCATGGGCTCTCTGCAGAAAAAACTGTGCAGAATATGTAACACCTGGCTGGACTCCTGGAGCTGGCTGCACCGTTGAGGCCGCACCCAGTATTTTCACCACAGATTTCAGATTCTGGGGTATCCCACCCTCTTTCCAAGAAGGGTAATACTAGCTTACACTGACCCTCACAATACATTTTCAGCTCTCTTATCTCTATGCAATGCTCTCTCTGGCAGCATATACATTTTAACTGCTTCCCTGCAATGACTTTGACTCTGCATGAGTTTAGAAGAACTACAGGATTTTTTACAAGAGTCTTGCCACTGAAAGCCTTCAAAATTTCCTGTCATGTGTTTTTGTCTTTAGCTACCCACTATTTAAGTTGCCTCTTAGCCTTATTAATATCTATCCTGCATCCCACCTTCTGTACACCATAATCCTTTCAATGGCATGACCTGGAAGTAGCCATATAACACTGCTTTCTCTTTTCCTCATGAATTCCACAAGATTAATTCCTTCTGTGTCTCAGCTGTCGTAGAATTATAGACTATGCGGAGTTGGAAGGGGCCCATCAGGATCATCAAGTCCAACTCCTGGCCCTGCACAGGACACCCCAAGTGTTGCACCATGTGATTGTGAACATTGTCCAAATGCTTCTTGAACTCTGTCAGCTTGGTGCTGTGACCACTTCCCTGGCCTCCTGTGAACTGTGGGAACTTAAACGCCTGTATTTCCAATTTTCAGGTCTCTTTTGCTGGAAAACCATAAATAACAGCACAGTGATGCCACACAGGAAAAGATACAAAATTCAGTGAGCTGATTTCTGCGTGTCATCCTGCGTGATGGAACCTTCTGCCTGCACATACCACTGCCTTCTTTCCTTTCCATCTAGTCAGCGTGTTGATCCCATGAAAGCATCAATCTTCATTCATCATGCTTTGTAAACTGCTGTAAAACACATCACACCAGCTCCTCCTGGTACTAAATAGTTTTTTATCAGTGTAACAAAGTTTCCTTGCCTACCTCCTGGCTATCCCTCCTTCCAATAGAGCCACAATGAAGTTTTACCTACTGAGAGAAGTTGAAACTTTCTGGTTTTAATGTTTATTTAGTAAAACATTTTACATTCCTGGAGAGATACCAGTTTGTCATTAATGGATTCTTGGCTTGATGCCAGACGCTATTAGTTTTATTGCTCCTCACACATACAGCACAATTATGCAATTTGGGTAACTGCACTGAGCTGTGCCTTCCTCTTCTTTAATTCTGACCCAAAAAAATCGGTGCTGAAGGATGGACAGCCATCAGAGTCTGGAGAGGTGGAAGGGATGAGGGTCTGTGCTCTCCTGAGCTTTGCAAAAGTTATAACATGGCTCCTGGCAGGCAGCTGGAGATGTCCACAGCCCCTGTGAAGGACAGGGTTAGCTGGAGACCATCCCCACGCTGGCTGTGCAATGATGCTTTCTCCTGGGTCGCCCCGTGTCTTGCCAGGAGCATTGTCCCCTTGCTGTCCATGGCCCTGACTCCAAATTCCTGGTGCGATCCCCCTGCCCCACTCCCTCCCTCTGCGCCCCAGAACACGGGCAGGCAGAGCTGCCTGCCAGCTGGGGCTGTAGGCAGAGCTCTGTGACTGCAGATGTGGGATCTGGACTCAGAGCACAACCGTGTACTTAAATACCTGTCTCATTCAATCTCATTTTCCATTCGTAATTAAGATGAGACCACTTCTTTCTTAGAGCCTCTTCCTCCATTAGTGTCAGTGACAAGAGGAAAGGTGGCAGTGTCATTATTTTTTGATGGGGGCTTGCATTTGTTTTTCAGCTGGAGAAGTCAGGGTGTTGTACACATACATAAACATTTCAAGGGTATGACATAGCTGGAGAAAAATGAGTGCTTTGGTGCTACAGGTCAAGTTTATTTAACACTACAATGTTTTAAAACAGAGTGATGCCATTTCAATTAAATACCCTAGAATGTTTTGCAAGGCAATAATTTAAGAAACTTTTCAGAACTACTTTTGCAAGTCGAGCACATCTCGCATAAAACACCCTGGCAATAAAATCGTATGTGTGAGAAAAAATATGCTGAGGACTTTACTAGAAATGAGGGAAGCAGTAATTTTCTTTTTCAGGATAGGCTGGTTTGTAATAACATTTTATTATATCGCTTAGCCTGTTCTGTATTTCTTTTGCAATATTTGTGGTTTGCTTCTCTCTTGCAGCAACCTTGTGATAAAATTGTAAGGGACATTGAGAAGAGAAAATAAAGCAAAGAACAAAAGGGCACTTGAATTTATAGAGCACATTCAAACCTGCCTGCATCTCCTTCTCTCTCATCTGCAACATGTCCATTCCTGCTCTCTCTTTGTGTTTCCCACTGATCAAACTCAGTTCCACAGCTAGGACTGACTGAGACCCAAAACTGGACTTCACAGAAGCAGATAGTTGTGGTGACCAAAGAGACAAAGGACACTTTAAAAGTTAATTCTGTCTAGTTCTCTTGCTATTGCGACCTCTGGATTTGTAAAACTGTGAGATTTCTTTAGATTGTTGAAAGTTTTGCAAGGGATTTTATTTTTCCTCAGAACTGTTGATTATTTGATACTTTTCTGTAAAGAAATATTTGACAAAGCTATGGCACAATGGTGTCTCATTCTGTTTCTAGGAAGAATGGAAATTGGAGGAAGGAAATTTCCAAAGTGAGTGTCAGATTCTGATCTCTTTTACAGGAGGATAAATCCAGGGTAATTCAGTGCAGTTACTTTAGATTTATGCTAGCATAAATAAGATAACAATTTGGCTCTGGGAATCTCTGTAGCTCCCCGTTTGCTCGTCTAACAGCTGGCAGCTTGCTTCTTGCTATTTCTCTTGCTTTCTGGGCTAATTTGTCTTGCCTGGTGCTCAAGTTGGGGCCAAATGAACTCGGGACTTAGTTAAACGAACAAATGTGTTTTGCACAACACGCAACTATGACTGGCTCAAGATCCTTCACATGATCATACATATTTCAGATTTCCCAAAGGTCAGAAATTAATGGCTAGCAAATGGATAGAAATATTACTTCACACAGTATGTAGTCAACCTGTGGAATTTGGTACTGCAGGAGGTCACGGATTCAAACAATGGGTCAGGATTTGAAAAATGGCTGGATAATTTTATGTCAATTAGTTACACTTGGAGCTGGACAAGCAAAGATGGAGGTAAGTAGGCTTTTTGCACCAGCATAGACATGAACTCCCCTGCAGAGACTAGGAGGAATTTTCCCCTTGGGCGTGGTTGTGCCCACTTGGCAATCAGCTTTGCCTGCTTTCCTCTGTCATTTGACAGTGGGAGACAGAAGAATGGAGCAGGTGAAGCTGAGGTTTACAGGGCTCTGTCTGCTGCAAAACCTCAGATCTCTCCTTGAGTCGCCTCCTGACTTTGAAGGAAATAAGACCTAGTTCTAGAGCCAAGCCAGACCTACATTACCGCCACCTGCTTTAGGTGCTTGTTGAGTGTTATCTGTGTTCTGGATCTGGTACACACGCACTCACTGACAGACACGCAGACAGAGAACAAAATACACATTCACATATGTAAACCGATGCACTGCTGTTTACAAATTAAGTCAGACAACAAAATTACTTCCAAACCATTTTAGAAAATGAGTAGCTCAGCCGTAATCCATGCGTCTTTATTTAAGCATTTAGACTTGTGTTCTAATCTCTCGTTGGGAGTTTCCTAGTGAAGGCACCAACCAGCCCAGTGCAGTTTCCCAGCTGTAGATATCTAGTGACACTTGAGAGGACCTGACACACCAAGACGTCCTCTGGTAGTTGGCGGGGAGAGGGTTTATGGGAAATTCTGCTCCCCAGCTGCTTGGGGCCAGGTGACACTGGCTGGGGTGTCTCAAATAGCCCAAAGGACCAATGCTGAGGCAATTAAATCCTACTTACTGTGTCAAAACCTGAACATACATCCTATCCAGTGTATCTCCAAAAGGGAGCTGAGGTTGTTTTCCAGAACTGCAGAAGGCTTCCTGGCACAGCACTGATTATTGCCTAGGGCATGGCCCCGGGACTTAGTGATAGATGTGCTGTGTAGGAGCCCCAAACTTGCAGTGTGGGTAGTACTGTTTGTAGGCCTTGGGACTGGGTCTAGGTCCAAGCAGGAGTGCAAGCATGCCCTCAGAAGTACAACTTCCTGCAAATCTGCTTTTCTAAAAAAGCTGGCTAAATCACACAGGAAAGAAGAAAGGGAGGGAGGATTCCCACTAGCAGTACTAGTAGAAAACATGAGCTCTGAGAAGGTGTTTCAGTGGAGGCAGCAGGTAGGTGTGATTTGGAGAGCCTGGAGCAGCATAATCCCAGATACTTGTTTTCCAATGATTGCTTCCTGTGGAGGTCCTTACAGAGTGAACATGGGAGAGATCTTCTCACCGTCTTCAGGAAAAGACACAGGCAATTACATTTCATAGGAAAAAGACATTTTAGATTTGCACAGCAGAGGACACAACTGACAGCAGCATATGGAGGGAGACTGAGGACTGCACAGAATTACGTATCACTGGATTTTGGTCCGTGTTACATACACAGAGTCGTTATTTTTTATTATTGACTGCTCTGACTGCATTAAACACCTGAACAATAAAGACATTGTGGTTTCCTGTCATAGCTGAGAAAGTGATGTCAGTGGGAAATCTGTCCCTAGCTCCTCTCAAACCATCAGCTTTGCCCTTGAGATGGCCAGAGGAGTTTGAGTGAGTCTGCTGAGCAGTTCCATGCTCCGATTTGATCGTATTTAGACCAGAAAAAAACTCTTCTCTCATACAAGGACTTTGAAAGAGGTTTATGCAAATAGCAGCTCTCTCACTTGACTCAGGAAATCTGTGACTTGACAGGTTTTTAGAGAAAATCCTCACCTTTCTGTTTGGAATCTGGTTAGGAGAGTGGATCATCACATGGTAACTACCAGTTCTGAACAAGCTCTGCCCTTATCCTTTTTAGGTTCAGCTGAAAACGAGTCTGCAAACAACCTCAGCATTTCGAGTACCACTTTGAACTGCTGATCAAAGAAATAATGACATTTCTACTTTGCTCAGTACAGCTTGGGACAACTAAACACTCTGAGGTGATCTTTTTGGCAAGTAGGAAAACTCTTCCTGCTGAAGTTGCCCATGGTGAAGCTTGCAGCTGTGGTGAATAATCTCTGGAATCCCAATCCCTTGCAGATGCAGACACAGGCCTCCTCCCCTCCTTTGTTTTCCTCTGTTGTTTTGTCAACTGTGAACAGAGACCTGCCAGCAGCTGCAACATGCTCATTAAAAAAGGCAAAGGTCTCCACTCACCTCTGTCTCCCAGGCAGCTGTTCACAAACGTCCTGCTCTTTACTGTGTTCAGTATATTGAAGTACCTGCACACGCTGTCAGATGCTGAGAATCCAGAGTGCCTTCAGCTGGTGGGGGTCAGAGGCACACAGTGGCTCTACATGACCAACAAGCCTTGGCCTTGCATAGGTTGGACTTGAGAGGGGTAGCTGCACCAGCCGGCAGATCCACTTGTATCCTAAGAGTTTCCCACACATGTTCAACTGATTTCAGATATCCAGAAACTCCCACTGCGCCTTTTCTGTGTTTATGATCTTTCCTCCCAGAGATGTACTAAAGCAGAGCAGGAGCTGGTACCCATGGACTCCAATGGTGTGACTCCCATGAGTTCATCTGTAGAACTAACCAGAATAAAACATTTGTTATCCAGCTGAACAATGTTTTTAGTGGGAAATGCTTCACAGAACCACAGATTCATCCAAAAATGTAATTGTGGAACATTTTGCTAAAACACAGCAGTACCTAAATGAAGCTGCTGAGTAAGTTTCTCACGTCCAGAAGGAATTTTACCTTTCCTTGGAGAGAAATTGGAATATCAGAGACTGAGATTCAATCCCCTCAGCTAAACTAGAGAATCTAGGTCACCTGTGGGACCACCAGATATCTTCTGAGTCTGTTTTTTTGTAGTAACATCCATGGAGAATGCTGGTTTTTTATTTCATTCTACAGAGAAATAAAATATGTTGACTTTCATGTTTCACATGAAATAGAGTCCTTGTTTTCTGAATAGGTCTAGCTAGCAGTGAGTAATAAGACTGAACTTTAGAGATACTACATCCCCCTGCATATTTTGGACTTTGAAAATTTTAAATTAATATTTTGCAGACCTAGGCATGCAAGGGAGTCTCACAAACATTTTAGTTTATCTTTTCTTGATATCCAAGCATAAAGAACACGTTATTTTTACAGGTATATATGAGTGTGCATCTGTGTGCAACAATGTAAGTAAAAATTGATATGTGTAACAATGGTCAACAAAGAACACTATTTAAATGTCAGTGTATAGCTTCAAGTTAGCCTTGAGGTACAATTAGACATTGCACAGTTCTTCAAGAGCAGGGGTAGGGCTAAGAAAGTCATACTCCTTCACTATGCCCTTGCTGGTGCGGAAGCACTGCTGAAGGAAGAGAGTAAAGGGACCCGGCTGCTGGTGGAAGGCATGGCTAAAGGACCGTGTTTTTTGCCCAGCAGACCTGCATTCATAGGACTGGAAAGGCAGCCTAGAACATCGCTGGGCTAGAACCCAGCTGTGCTCAGCTAACTCCAACAACATGGATATTCAACTGATTTAACCATCCTAATAATTCTGACCAAGAACATCTACAATAAGGTTTTCTTTCTCAAGCTGTGTTAACACTTGGGATAACCATGATCTGTATATCAGTGTCCCTTGCAGAGCTACTGATAAGTCCATGTCCACACATTACAGTATGCAGGGCTAAGCCTTTGAGGGGACTAGTTCATCATCAGTTACAATCTCTCTGGGATCTGGTGTAAAGGGTTGTCATCCACATCACCTTCCTCCACTGGATTTGCCAGGAGCTGTGTATGACCTCCTAGGACTTCAAAACATGATTCATTGTATATTACAGAATGTCCATTCCTCTGGGCAGCGATTAAATTGCCTTTGATGTGGGTCACCGTGGAAGGATGAAGGCTGCATGATGTCACCAGTTTCCCTCTGACGGACCTGTGCAGCTCTGCCAATGTCAATAGAGTGGCGGTGCTGGCTGGCTGTGAGAATCACTGTGCTGAGTCCTTCCAACCCTGCAGGATCTGTCAGGGGTTTATCAGCCTGTTTGGCTGCTACAGGCAACACTTCACAGACCCCTGCAAAGAATCAGCACAGGCAACTGTCATGCAAGTCAGTGTGAAGCTGAGCTATAGCTTCTATTTTTAAAATAAATACTTCTACAGAGCTTTTCAGTGTTCCTCCTGGTCTCTGCTCTGGGTGTGTTTGTGTGTGCCTGTGAGGGTGAAGGGGAGTGTTCAAGCTACGTATGCATCTGATACTCTTTTTCTGGTACTCTTGCAAACATGCAAAACTCAATGCTTTGTTGATGATGGCTCAGGAAAAAAAAAACAACTAAGTTTTAACTGGTCTGCAGTCAGCTTCTGGTTTCCCAGGACAGTAGCAAACAACTTTTAATCTTTTGGGATAGTAACAGGGTATAGAGAAAGCAAAAATGCAGATACTGTAAAAGCTATGTGCATCTGGCTCTGGGAATATATTTATCATTGAAAAATTTAAAAATTGTCTTTCTGGGAAGTAGAGTGTCCCAAACTGGTCCCTAACTGACCCCTAAGCAGCATATCTAAAGCTAGGAACTTTAGATGCTGCCTGGTAGTTCTGATACAGGCTCCTACAGATGCTGTTGGGCAGGTGTCCTTTATCTCGAGGGAAAGCTGGTGCCTTGATAGAGTCCAGAGCTGGTGCTGCTGCCTTGGCCTTTGCAGGTATCTATATTCATATCTATAAGGAACAAGATGGCTTGAGTTCAGAAACTAAAGCAAAAAGTGTAGCAAGTAGTCAGAAGGTGAGCAGTGAGGATGGCATGAGATGTGCTCCTGCATTTTACAGGTAGTGAGGGGCACAAGTGTAGGACTTGGATTTGGGGTCCCACCTCAGTGGGAGGCAATAGGAAGACTGGGATGACAGTGCCTGATTTTGGACTCCAGGATTGCAGGCACATAGCCTGGGTGAAGAGCTGGGAGCTGTTACTACCACCCAAGGCAGAGACAAGCAAGCCCAAATTCTGCTTTAGGTCATGAGGAGAAGCAGAATTAGGTGATTCTTGCGGGTGGTGGGCCCAGGATGGCCTAGCAGAAGTGGCTTGCCATGGAAGGTGCTCACGTTGTCCCGTCATCTGACACTCTGCCTTTGAGGAGCTTCTTCCCCATTGCACTCCCCATGTCCATGCCCCAGGGCTGGCTGGAGCCAGACTGTCCAAACACAGCCTGTGACCACAGAGACTGGCACACAAGCTATCCTTGAAAGCTGGTGTGGACAGCACAAACAACGATTGATAAATTCATCCTCACACAGAATTCATCCTCTGTATCTTCATCCCTTTTATCAGTTACTTCTGGCCACAGACTGTTTTCATTTCAAGGACCCAAGAACTTCAGAAAGGGAGTAGAAGCAGAAACTTTCATGGCTGAGAAAAGGTGGTGAGACCACTGCTACCTTTGGTTGAGAGTATCCTGCAGTTCTCCCTCTACTGACGTGGTAGGAAAGGGGGTGTGTTGGGTACAGCTGTTTGATGGCAAAGGTGCTGCGTGCCCAGGGACATTTCCTAGGCTTACTCACAACACAAACCAACAAGAATCATCCTATACATTACTTCTAAGAGATGGGGAAGCTCATTGCAAGTATATGACAAGCAAAACAAAAAAATCCGTCAATGAAACAGTGGACAGCGGGCAGGGCTGGTGGGAGGGAAGCTGTGTGGGCAGAGAGGTTTCACTGGGGGCAGGAAGCCAATGACTGACTGTTACTTGTTGTAGAACCATGACATGAAAAATGAAGCCAGGTCAGCAGAAAAGTCAGTAAAAATGGCAGCGTTCACCTAAAGACAGCCAGAGGGAAGTGACTGTAATGCGATCCTGGAGTAGAGTACTGCCTGGGAATGGGGGATAGAAATAGCAAAGAAATTGTATCTTGCTATTTTGAGTCCAAATGTGATTGCAGAACATGTTTTCTCTTTTTTATTTTTGTAACTGAGTGGGATCACATCAGTGAAATCCCTGATTCTGCCATCTACTTTTCTTAATTGAAATGAGCAGGAGAACTCCCAGTGCTGCCTGGGTTGGGAAGCACCACCAGGAGCCAGGCAGAAAAGCAATCATGGCAAAAGGGTTGTGAGCTGATGGTGTCATTGAACTGAGATGAACCAAATGGTGGAGATGTCAAAATTACTTGCCTGGAATTAGGGAAAGAAAAAATCACAGACAAGGTCTAAAACAAGACCCACAGACTCTGCAGTTGGAATTAAGACTTGAAGCAGCTGGAGATGTCAGAGAAGGAATTAAAAGAGGGTATAAAATATGAGCTGAAGGCTTTTCAAAAAAATGAGAGCAATGTCTGGAAGTTTCCCAAAAAGGCAAAGGGACAAGCTTTAGATTGAAAATTGTTGAAGACAACATCTACAAAGCATTTCCCCATCTTGGGAAGCCACCCAGGTGCAGCATTTTAAATCAGCAAAGGTTTTGCTGAGATTCTTGATAGCCTGATTGCTGTATGCCACACAAGATTATTCACTAGAAGGAAGGAGCCCAAGCAACTTGTGACTGAATGAAATTTCTAATTGGTTTGAAACTTCTCAGCAGAAACAGAGTGATGTGAGGATTCCAGAGGATGCATTATGACTCTGAGAAGGATGCTGGAGGTCACAGTGGTCATACAGTTCCTGGATTTTACTGTGACAAATAGGATTGGGTTTAGCACTTTCTTAGTTTACTCATAACCTAGAGCCCTGAGGAGTCAGCTTGCCTAGCTCCAGAGATATAAAAAAGAATACCTCTAGGGAGTGAGATTCCACAACTCTTGCTGAAGCAAAAATCATCCTTAGATGTTTTTGCATATTAAATAAAATTAAAATCCCTAGGTTCATGAGTGAGAGTATGAACAAAAAATGCCAGCCAGAGTGATTCAGGCCTACTTGAGCATAAAAAAACCTCGAGTACGTTCTAAAGAACTTCTTTGCAATGGCTTGTCCCAGAAAGCTGCAATTTCCCAGTCACTATGATTTCTCATGGCAGGAAGCCTGTGGTTAGGACAGCACTTGCCATGATCATCTACAGCCATATGTGCTGCTCAGACACTGTGTGTGGGAAGATGACAGTGCTGCAGGGCTGCAGATTTGCACAGCCCTGGGCACCACGTCCTTCCGGAGCCTGATCTCCAGGCTGTAGTTGTGGGCACCACACATGAGCAAGGAATATACAGAAATGCGTAAAAAGGGAAGGATGCCTCTTCTCTTCCCATGACCCACGGGGTAGCAGGCACTCCTGCCCAGGGCGAATGTGTTCTCAAGGCTGTTGCCTCACAGTACTGTAGAGGACATTTTCTGGCCACAGCAAAATGGTTTGGACTAAAGACTCAAGTCTAAATACTAAAGTATTTGAGTTGGGAGGCACACAGCAGAAATACAGCAGCTGAGGGTAGCTGGGAGGCAAAGTCACAGAGTAAGAGTATGGCAAAATATCTGAAGCTGGCAGGCACTTCTGGAGATCATCTGGTCCAACCCCTGCTCCAACACCATCAGCTGCAGCAGGTTGGTAAGGCCTGTGCCCTGTCAGACTTTGAATATCTCCAAGGATGGAGACTTCGCCACCTCTCTGGCCAGCCTGTACCAGTGCTTGACCACCCTCCACATAAAAATATTTTTCTCTTATGTTTTAAATGAAATTTCTTGCGTTTCAATTTTTGAGGTCAGTCCCCAGTCCCTGAGAGGCTATCTCATAGGCAGCAGCATGTTGGTGCCTGCAGGAGAAGGGTGAGGGAAGGGATCAGGGCCTGCCTGATGAGTGGGACGTTCTATAACCACCAGCCCTCAGCCCCACGACAATTTGGTGTGGTGGTGTCAAGATTTAGTTTCTTTTCACATTTGACAAGTCTTTTGCAGAAGGACACGACTGTACACAGACTTTTCAGTGCTTGAAGAGCAGTTGGCAAGACAGAGATATGTTGTGTGGGAGGATGGTCCCTCTGGAACCCCATCATTGCTCGGGCAGCAGGGACGCCCGCTGCCTTCCCCTTGGGCAGCCCCTCTCCCCACCTGATTGATGCAGCTGCTGACAGTGGGATGTGAAGGATGCTTCTGCTATGCTGGATGTGTATGTGGGATCTGAGTGAGAAGAGCTGAAGTTTTCATGCAGAAGTTGCTTAACTTCTTTTCCCAAAATGTTCCTGAGGTGTATTTGCACTGAGTCACCTCCCTCTTGGACTCAAAAATAAAACAGTGGAAAGAAAAAATCCTGATGGCGACAGCACAGGCTTAGATGTTAAAATCAGCTCCCCTTTGTGGATAGGAGCTCATTTATACACATGATTTATGCCTGTTGGAATGAGAGGGACAGACTTAACAAATGACAGGTTTTGAATGGTTGCAAGTAATGTTATTAATGTCTGCTGACTTGGTGCCCTGCCCAACTTTGAACTTCTTTCAATTGTATGGGGCTGAACAAGAACTGCGTGAGTTTTGAAATATTTCCACATAAAATAAGCTCTGAGACAGATGGAGAAATGTGAGTTTCCTAATGGGGCCTAGTAGGAAGAGTGCAAGAATTAAAAAAAGCTAGGGTTATAAGAATCTTCCTCAATTGAAACAAAAACAAAGAATCAGAAGAAGTATATTTCAGTGCCAACCACCATTGCCTGACGGGTTGCACTGCTGCCAGTTAGAGGGCAAGCTCTTTCAAAAAGGCATTTACAACACCTTTCACTTGCTCTGTAGGTCAAGCAGCACCGCATCCATAACTCCAGCAACTACAGCCTCCCAGGCCAGTGCTACTGAATCCCAGCCTTAATTTATTTAAACGCATACAAGATGATTCAGTAGGTGCTAATGCTGCTAATTCAGTAGGTGTTAATGCGTGAATAATTATAGACATATTTAAGCAGCTGGTGCTGTGCCTTCAAAAGTTTCTGTGCATGGAAATTAATAGCTCTGTGGTGGCATGTGTGCTTACATGTTATAAAATGAAGATGTTGGTAGCAGCTCCATGTTGAAGTTTGAGTTTCACTTGAAGTAGAATTTAAACTTCTTGTTTCACCCCTGGATGTCTCCAGACATGGTACAACAGATCCTCAGAAAATATCTGACTTTTTTTCTGCATTCTTTAAAAAAAAACCCACTGTTTTTTTACATCTGTCCTTGATTTCCCCTCATTTCTCAGGATCCCCACCAGCATGAGCTCGGTTCTGCCAAGCTTGGTTCTGACAAACTTCCTCCACGTACGTGTACTGATGATATCTTAGGGCCAGGCCAGATGAGAACAGCATACACAAACAAATATTCCCCTTATTTGCAATAGCTGTTTGGAGCTAGATGGAATAGATGCTGGGGCTGCTCCTCACTTGGCTTAAGTGTTTACATAGTTCCAGGTTAATGCTTTGCCTTGAGCAGGTGACAAGGCACCTCAGATGGACACACTCCATAGAGAATATACCTGTATGAAGTGCAAACACTGCAGAATGACAATAAAAACAGGGGCAATGGGAACAACAGTCCATTTTGGGCCCCACTGACTGCAAATAATACTTTCTCATGTATTTTGCTGTCAGGACAAAAGGGTTTCCAGGCTTCTGCTCAGAGGTGCTCAGCACCTTGCAGGATTGGCCCCCACAGAGATCAGGGCTGAGGCAGGAATTGACAGCAAGGTTTTGACGTGTCAACTGTTTGGCTTTGGGACAGAAAGCAGGGTCGAGTTGATGCTGCCTGGTAGATCTCCTTGGGTCATCCTGACAGCTGTAGAAGCCCTTTATTGCTTTTACCAGATAACCAGAGGAGCCTGCTTTCTTTCTTATCCCCTGCCTTCTTGTAAAGGAAGCGTCAGTGCTGCTTCCCCTTCGGCTGCCTGGCTGGTGACAGTGCCCGGCACAGCCTCGCAGGGGAGGGGTCCTGCCAAGCAGACCTGAAGCGAGGGCTGCAGACCCAGGCATTTTCTAAATAAACACACACCATGAGAGCAGAGAACTGCATGGACCCACACCGCTGTTATTCCAGCATTTTTTGCCTAGAACAGGTGATGGGACTTCTGGTCCATCTGCAGTGGCTACTCTAAAAAGTGGCATGGCTTTAGATGGGAACCATTCCACAGACATCTAGGATGTCACAAAGCTTAGATTAATTAAATAAGCACTGCTCTAGCAGCTGTTTTAAATAGCTGCACATTAGACTGACTTCCAGTGCCTCAGTTTTTAATAGATGAATGTTGTGTGAAGGTTTCACATTATCATTTGGATGAAATACAGATTTTTGAAGATGGAATGATATCTAGTATTTTTTTGCATTTCCAGGAATGTCATATTAATATGTTCTCTGTTCCTCTGCAAAAGGCACAAAGCTGTCTCACCAGTATCAGACATACTGCACAAGAATGGCTCACAACTGTTAATTAAAAAAAGTCTGGGATGACAGGCAACAAGGTTGGTTCTAATGTGCTTTGTATGCAGGCAAGGAAGTCTCAGAGTTCATGAATGGTTCATTTATACTGCACTTTAACTTATCTGCTTCTTGAGTGCTCCCAGTCCTTTAAAAATGTTGTATAAATTTGCACTGGATACCCTTCGCCTAAACAGATTATCAGTATCAGATCCAAAAATAATTTAATTCCTCTAAACATTACCTGTTGCTTCCTGTTCCACTGTACAATAGTTTATTGTCTGGCTCTGTTGTGCCACATTTTGTCCTGTCAACTGAAGCCACAGATGGGCTGAAAGGGGAGATGAAAGTGTTCTGCACTTCTTTACAAACCATAACCCAAAACCCAGGGAATGCACTTTACATCAGATGCCCCCTAGCCATGCAAGTAATGGCTATTTTACCTTTGTCTTTGTACTGATATCTGTGAGTTGTCTGGGATTCAGAAAGTATGTATGGTGCATGGGGTGAGGGGGGCAGAGGGTGTTCATTAGATAAAAGCTACATTTTCCTGACTTGTCAAAAAGGTGCACTGTAAAAGAACTCACCTTGGTTTACAAGCAAATCACAAGAATTTGCTTTTTCTATTGCTATAGTTACAGAAAAGCTGAGTGCTTGGCGTAGCCCAGTATTTTTCATTAGATAATCCTGCAGGAGCAGAAACATGAGGAAAACTGACCTGTTTCTATCTTCTCACAGACAAGCCTTTCTCCTCTGCCCCTTTGTCCTGCTTCTGAGGTGGAGAGTGTCTGGTATTTCTGCTCCTGAGAAAGGCACCTCTCACCCTCACTGCTCTCGCTGAGGTGCTGCTGGGGGGGACAGGCTGGGCCCTTGGGACACCCAGTGTCAGAAGAGCTGACTCTGCCCCTGCTGCAACCCCAGTTGCTGGGGAATCGCCCCCAGCCACCCTGATGCTACCTTCTCACTGGGGAAACCACACCTCCCTCATCCCAGAGACAGAAGTAACTCAGGCGTGAAACTCAGATGTAACTCAGGTATAAAATCCTTTACTCGTTCATGGTTTCTCCCTCAAACAAGTTGTCGTTATTGACCCAATTTTTCTTTGGACTTTCTCCTTTCCATCACTTCCCTGATTCGGTTTTTAGGTTATATTGAAAGACAAATCTGTTTCTGTACATAGATACACAAAAAGAGAAAAAAACTGAAGGGGNAGGGAAGGGAAAGGGGAAAACCCCCTGAAACCTCACCTCCCCAAAACAAAACAAACCAAAACAAAATAGAAAAAACCAAACAACAAAAAAAGAGAGCAAAGCTTTGCAGGGTGCTTGGAATATGCAAAGAAATGCAGCCACAAAGTACCAGCAGGAACAGACCCATTGACTCCACCCCCAGAATAAACCCTGAACAGCAGGAGGCAGTTCCTTGCTCCGGTCCAGGCCACACACAGGTCAGACTGCCCTCAAAGCCCACCTGCTGTGGACCACCACCCCAAAACCCACAGCATGTCCTCACTGCCCAAGTCCCCAGGAAGAGTGGGCCTTGTTGCTCACCTGTAAGGACTATCTATCTGCCTGCTTTGGCTCCTGAGGAGCCAGGCATTTACATTCAAGTAAGCTGAGAACCCCACCAAGAATGTCCTGGCAGCAGCTCTTTCTATTAGGTTCTGATTGGGCTCTGTCTGGACCAGTTGTGCTGGGAACAGCAATCCTGTAAGACCTCCATGGTAAGGAGAAGGTGCAATTAGATTGGAGCACTTTACCCACATCAGTCCTGGACACAAGAAAGCTGCTTCCCATCGTGAAACAAGCTTGTGTTTATCCATTTGTTTAAGAGCAAGTTGTAAAGACAAGATAGGATTTGAGAGTTGAGCCATACTCTTGGTGCACACAGGGAGAGGGGGAGAAAATTCTTATCTTTCAAAATCCTTGAAAGGGGTCAAAGGAATGTATGCTTCCAGAGTTGTGTGTCTCACATTGAATCAGTTGTACATGTTCATCAGTGATTTTGCAACAGGGACCATATGTCTAGCACCAAAAATCCTCTCCTTGGCAACTACCTCTAGCATTTTCTTCTAGCATGACTCAGAATTGTTCTGCTTATAATCTAGAATCTTCTTTCACTTCTTATGCCTGGGGATAAGAGGGACTCTGCCGTCCCTTTTAGATATTCCTTCTCTCAGACTCACAAAACACATTAGAGAACACACAGCCAAATAGAGAATCTTCTGCACCTTTTCCTCTGAAACAGCCATGCTATCAATTATGCTTTAGCAAGAAACCTCCAAAAAACCTATTTCTTTTGGGTAAGGACCACAGCAGGTCTGCAAGCCCTTTGTTTAAGGACCAGGAGGTGAAGCAGGTAACAAACAAGGGGTGACAAGATGGTGAGAGGTCTTGGGACAAGGGTTTTATTGACTCGTAATCAGCAGTTGAGTCTTTGTTTGATGCCTGAGGGCAGAGAATCAGGGGCTGGCTGTGAAGGAAAGAAGGCATCAGGTAGAAAGGAGGCTGGAGAGGCAGTCTGGTGTGCTGGGGACTAGGAACTGGACAAAGTGAGCTCTTTGTGGGGACAGGGGTGGGCTCTAGCCTGGTGTCACCACTCTGTTGTCTCCTGTCACTGCTGAAATGCCCTATCAAAACTGACACACCAAAATGTGGCAGACAATACATATTCATTTATTTTTCAGACCCACTTATTTTTCTGATCCACTTTTCTGCAGAGAAACAAACACCCTGAAAGTGTCATATTGACCCAAAAGATTTATTAGAATGTTTAGGTCTTGTTGGAATCATGTTGTGAATTAGTATCCTTATGCCAATGTGTTCCCAACTCAGCGCTGGCATTGGGGTGGCCCTAGAAGGCACAGTTTGTGTCTTGATTTCTCTAGCACCCACACTCTGACAATGACAGCATGCAGTGAAATTTGCCATCTAGGATAAGAAGTCCATCCATTGCTACCAGAGACACCCTCGTGGTCACTACCTCTAGTGAGACCCTTGGACCTGAGCTTCAACACAGGCTGGAGGAGGTGAAAGATCCCTCCTTGGCCACCACAGTGGATTCAGGCAGTAAAACTGGGATGGGCAGTCTGCTTACAGAGGTCCCCCAGGCATGGGATCAGGTGAGGGATGAGGCTGAAGACCTTGCTTAGGGCTTCCTTCAAAGGTGTCACTGCTGTGCAGCCTTCTGCCAACAGGACATGGAAGAAATAAGAAATGTGGAACCTGGGGCTGAGGGACTGGGCTTGGCTTGAGAAACCATGGTCAGGCAGAGCCTTGGGAGAGGACAGCAGTGCTGCTGTGGCTGCACAGAGCTGCTCACACACCTGTGGCCAGTGTGGTGCTCGTTATGCCAGGAGAGCCGTGCTGCCTCCCTAAGCCACTGCCTGGGACTTAAGATCCTGGTACTGAGGAGCTCAGAGAGTTGTTAATGTTGTGTAAGGACCTCTTGACCTAAGTCCAAAACCATGACTCTTCTTTCTGGCATCTGCCAAGCCCTAAGGCACCTAAAACTCTGCACCTGCCTGTTGAGGAGCACCTCACCTCCATTTGGCAGCCTACAAGAGCTTGGCATTTTTCCTAGGCTGGATGTTGTTCCAGCCATGTGGCCCAGGGGCTTGGGCCGGAGCTGTCTGCACCTGTTGTGCTCTGTGGGAGTTTGGCCAGGGGAGGGCCGCAGTCGTGCTCTGATGACCAGTTAATTCTTGTATGTTAAACAGTCATTTCAGGAACCATACCAATAGATGTTACAGCAAAATTGAGACCCTCAAAGTCCCTCTTCGGGCAGGTGATTGAGGCTGAGAGCACTCTTGATTGCTCTCTCCCTGTGGTCCAAATGATTTTTCACAACTCCTTGTCAAGTGAAGCTGTTTCAGCAAGAGGGGCTGATGTTACCTCTCTCTCCTCTCTGGAAATGCTGGGGTATAAGCCCTTGCAGGCAGCTGAATCAGCAAGGTCTGGGGGGGACATCTTATCTTCGATCTATTTGTTGACCACCTTCACCAAGAGCTCCTTCTCAGGCTTTTCTCCCTGAGTGAAAAGCTGGCTTTTCCTCAAGTTTTGAAACAAAGCACACGCTTAGGATATACAGAGAAAGAAATTATGCTTAAGGTAATATTTCACAGCCAGGTTTTCCTTATTGGCCCTTTTAGCAGACCTCAGCACAGGAAAGGGTGCTGGTAAGGTGCATGGGACATGATGCCTACATGGGGAGAATGGTGTTAAAAAAGCCGCTGATCTAATTTTAAAATATTATACAAGAAAAAGAAGTTGAGAAAAACAGACGCCCAAGGGGTTGTTTCTGCATAGAGGCTTGCTTCTAGTCTAGCCAGAAAGGATGCACACTTCATCTCGTATCTTAACTTACAGAAGCACTTAAAATGACAAACTATTTACTACAATACACAACTAGGAGGCATTTGGGGACTCACCATAAGAAATCCAGTAAAGACCTTAGTGGTTCCAAATTAAAGTTCACAAAATGAAAATCACCATAATTTAAAAATACCATTTTAATATTCTACGCTGGTTCAGAGCACAGGCAGAGGAGGGAAAAGCTGCCAGGCCTGGGGCAGGGTGAGGGGCCCAGCCAGCCCTATGTTGACAACTACTGGACCACCATGTGCCAGTACTGTAGCTCTGCCTCAGCTGTGTTTGTTTTGCTAGAACAGATGCAGCCTGCTTGTTCAGGGATGGTTCAGCACAGGACAAAATGACAGCTGGGGGAAGAAGCCACAGATTTCCGTCTGAGGATTTCTCTCTGCAAGAAGCCAGAGTATCCCTGAATTGGTGGCACTGATCTGCACTGGATGTGCAGAGAGTTAGGCCTTCAGGGGATCAGGGCATTCCAAAACCACAGGGGCAACAAACTGGTCATGAAGAATGTCCTAGCTCTTTGACCACATCCAGCATATGTAATTAGATGGGAAACTCTGCATCTTGGTATTATTTCTGGATGATTCCTTGCAAATATTTCTCCTCTGTGTATCAAACTCTAAGCAAGTACATAATCAAAATGGCAGATAAGAAAGATTTCAAAATGTGCTTTGTTAATCTACAAAGGAAAGGTGAGTGCCATTTCAATCGTGTCTGATAATCATAGAATAGTTTGGGTGGAAGGGAACTTTAAGATCATCTAGTCCAACCCCTCTGCAATGAGCAGGGACATCTTCAACTAGATCAGGCTGCTCAGAGCCCCATCCAATCTGACCTTGAATGTTTCCAGGGATGGGTCATCTGCCACCTCTCTGTTAGATTACAGACCTGTAACAGTGTTTAACCACCCCCATTGTAAAAAAACTTCTTCCTTAGATCTAATCTATATCAATCTTCTTTTAATTTAAAACCATTACCCCTTGTCCTATCAAAACAGAATGTTTCAGAATAACCTAACAAGTAGTCAGAAATATATTTAACGGTAGTGATGACTTTGTAATAATAGACATCCTTGTAAGATGAGTTCGCAGTACAGAATGAATGCATCACAGGGCAGATGTCCATTAATTTGCTGCTACAACACAGACCAACCACACAAAGAGAGCTGGCCACAGCTCACGAAGCTGTGTAAAGTCTGGAGCTGACCCGCCCTTGATCTGCTCTGGGAAAGGTGGATCTTGATAGGGACTCCACGTGCTGGATGTCTCAGGACAAAAAGTCAGGAGGTGGGTGTTTGCAGAGCACAGTGGAAAGGGTACATGGGACACCTTTGTCACCAGCATGTAGTGTGATGTGCAGGCACAGGCAGGCACCCAAGGAGTCGCACATGTCATGGAGAGAGCCATGAACAAGCGTCACTGTCAGCTGGTTGAGAAGAGGAATCCATAAATTCCTTCTGCTTTGGATGAATGGAGCAAGGGAGGTTCTCTGGACTCACATGTTTATGTTTTACTTCAGTGCTGCCTCAAACCAACCAAGACCCTCAGAACCCTCTCTGGAGTATGAAAAAGAACTTCCTATCACTGCTTGCTTTCTCATGCAACAAGAAAAAAAAACAGGTGAGGCAGAGGAAACAGGACATGCTTTGGGCATTTATGCTTCATGGTAATCCTGGGCTGTGTTTGTGGCTTCTTACTGCTTATTCAAGACTTTTATATGTGCCACCCAAAAAGGGTGACAATGTGGTTGACTTCCCACAAAGCTTATTCTTGAGTGGGGGATTCTCTTTGGAATATTGCATTAGTGGCAGTGGAAGAAGCAGTGGAGCATGATCGGGGTGTGGTTGTTGACCTGAAGAAATGTGTGTTAGTGCAGTGACACATTGCTTCCAAGGAGTAGGAAACAAACCATCAAGAAAGCCAGAAAAATGCTTCATTTCATAACTGGCCTGTGAGACTTCCCCTAGCATCTGGTAGGTAGTGTTATATGTGCCAAATGCCTAACAAACACATAAAAAAAAAAGAATGTAAACCAAATTTTACTGAAATATAAGAATGTTAAAATTCAGGGTCACACCAGCAACAATATGCGAGTTTGGCAGGAGTGGTTTTGGAAGACTCTGCTATGTCTACTGTTTTTGATTCTGCAGAAGAACTGAAACCATTGATTTTATGAAAAGAGCATGGAGAGCAGCAGCCCAGGCACTGGAGATGAAGTTGTCCCCTGGGTAATATGGTGCCATGGAAATACAATCTGATGGCCAAAGTCACCAGATGGTGCTATTGTGCACACTATTTGTGTGCGTGTGTGACCATCGTCCGTGCTTTGAAGGGACTTTGAGGGGTTTCTCTGTAGGATGAAGGCTCTGTGCTGGTTTGCTCTCTGCCTTCCTCCCTCCCGGTCCAGTGCAGACCTTGGGGCTGAGCACTCCTAGGCTGATCACTCCCAAATGGGAACCACCTCCATGCCATTTCACCCTTCATCGTTTGAAGAGAAAGCATAAACAAAACAAGCTATACACAGAAACCCCCTCATTCTGAATCACTGATTTCTTCCCTCTGGGGAATCCAATCTCCACTCAAGAGGATGTGAAAAAAATGCAGGGGCTTCCATCATGCCCAAGAGGCAAGGAGCATATCTTGCTCTCTGATCAGCAAAAGTGCCTTCTGAAATATCCCACAGGAAAGTTACCCTGCAGCCAGTCACAAAATTCCCATCCTTTAGGCTACAGTCCCATGGGACAAAAGGGGACTACTCTGTGCTCCAGGAGAGTGCTTCTTTCTGGAAAGGCTCTGCTTTCTCTTCTGAGTGAACCCAGTAGATCAACTCCCAGTAGCAGGATCATGGCCAGAGCAGCTCTGCTGCACTGAAGCATGATGAGCAGAATATGGCCCAGGTTCAGAAACACCTGCCTCAGTTCCTGTCACCACCAGAATGATATATGCAATATTACATATCTACATAATATTAGCTATTTAACAGTAATATTTTATATGCATACAGGCATATAGTAATAAAAAGCATATTTGTATAGAAATAATATATCAAATTATATTTATAATATATAATATGCTGTATACCTTTATAATAGGACCTAATCCCTGTAAAACACCTCCATAACATTATCTCTGTGGGACCCTTTCCCCAGAGGGAGCACACTGCATGTTCAGTCATGCTTGCTGAACTTAGGGGCAGATGTGGGAACCACCTACTTTGTCTCTCCTTGCCTGGAGTCTTGGTCTGCACTACCACCATCACTGTGGTGCTGCTAACCAAATCAGGAAACTGCATAGGAGGAGGACATGGACTCAGCTCCAGATGTGGCTTTGCAGAGCTCTGTGCTTGAGCAGTTGTTACATGCCACAGGACAATTGAACAGCAGGGGAAGGTGTTGAGCTGGCCAAGCTAAGACCTGATTTCAACATCTTGCAGTGGTAGGGGTGCAGACTGAGGTAGGAGGTGTAGACTGTAGCTACAGAAGATTGGAATATCCATATTTAACTGGGCATGTACAAGTCATTATGGGGACAGTTGTGGTCCCACTACTCCTTACGGAAAATGTGGGAAAAATGTGGGGGGAAGAAAGATTTGTGTTGGTGCTCCAACCTTGGCTGCTGTGGGGGTCTTCAGGGGAAGGTCACTCCAGAAAACACCACTTCCAGCATCAGGGATCTGGGTAAGGCACAAGATTATGTGGTGGCCCTGGTGAGACCCTCACCTGGAGTTCTGTGTCCAGTTCTGGGCTCCTCAGTATGAGAAAGACATGGAGCTACTGGAGCAGGTCCAGTGGAAGGCTACAAAGGTGATGAGGGGACTGCAGCATCTCTCTTACAAGGAAAGGCTGAGAGAGCTGGGCCTGTTCAGCCTCAAGAAGAGACAACTGAGAGGGGACCTCATCAGTGTCTATCAGTGTCTGAAGGGAGGGTGTCAAGAGGATGGAGCCAGGCTCTTCTTGGTGGTGCCAAGCAGTAGGACAAGAGGCAATGAGCAGAAACTGATGCACAGGAAGTTCCACCTGAACATGAGGAAAAACTTCACTTGTGCAGGTGCACTGGAACAGATTGCCCAGAGAGTCTGTGGAGTCTCCCTCCGTGGAGATATTCAAGAATTGTCTGGTTGCAATACTGTGCCATTTGTTCTGGGATGGCCCTGCTTGAGCAGGGAGGCTGGACCAGATGACCCACTGTGCTCCCTTCCAACCTGACGCATTCTGTGGTTCTGTGGTCACAGGTGGTGTACCCCAGGGTTCAGTACTGGGGCCAGACCTGTTTAATATCTTCATTGACAACCTGGATGAGAGGATTGAGTGGACCTTCAGCAAGTTCACGGACAACACGAAGTCAGAGGGAGTGTTGATCTGCTGGAGGGTGGAGGGCTCTGCAGAAGGATCTGGACAGTTTGGATCAGTGGGCCCAGGCCAATTGTGTGAGGTTACACAAAATGAAGTGACAAGTCCTGAGCTTATGTCACAACAACCCCAGGCAGTGCTACAGTCTTGGGGAAGAGTGTCTGGAAAGCTGCCCAGCAGAAAAGGACCTGGGGGTGCTGGTCAACAGCAGCTGAACATGAGTCAACAGTGTGCCCAAGAAGAAGGCCAATGGCATCCTGGCCTGTATCAGCAATAGTGTGGCCAGCAGGACCAGACCAGGGCAGTGATTATCCCCCTGTATTGGGCACTGGTGAGTCCACACCTCGAGTGCTGTGTCCAGTTCTGGACCCCTCAGTACAGGAAAGACATTGAGGTGCTGGAGCGTGTCCAGAGAAAGGCAACGGAGCTGGTGAAGGGTCTGGAGCACAAGTCCTGTGAAGAGCGGCTGAGGGAGATGGGGGTGTTTAGCCTGGAAAAAGAGGAGGCTCAGGGGAGACCTTATCACTCTCTACAGCTACCTGAAAGAAGGCTGTAGTGAGGTGGGGGTTGGCCTCTTCTCCCAGGTAACAAGTGACAGGATTAGAGGAAATGCTGCCAGTTGCACCAGAGGAGGTCTAGATTGGATATTAGGAAAGGGTTTTAAAGCACTGGAACAGACTGCCCATGGAAGTGATGTAGTCACCATCCCCAGAAGTGTTTAAAAAACATGTGGATATGGCACTTGAGATATGGTTTAATGATGAACATGGTGGTGGTTAACAGTTGGACTAGATGATCTTTAAAGGTCTTTTCCTACTATGATTCTCTGATTCTGTGATTCTATGTTCAAACTTATGCATTATAATTATTTTGCTTTCTGCCCATTCTATCAATTTCTTAGTGAACCTGTTTTTTCTGTTGACTGTTCTCTAATTTTTTTTAAAATGCATAAGCAGTTTCTAAACAGTATTCATACAAAAGGTGTGACCCTGAGATCCTGAGTAACAAGTGAAAGGTATAAATGGGCATTTTAAGACTGCCTTTGCAAGACATATCAGGAGTATGGCTGAGAGGACTAAACTCACTTTGGCTTCATCTCCTCTGATTAAAGTCCTGCTGCTGCATGTGTCCACTGGGCTGAGGATCTGACTGTGCTCAGCATCTGGAGCAGGGATGAAACCTGCTGTCTGGTCTCTACCCCAGAGCAGGACCTGCTCTAGCAGGTGGTAATAGGAGGTTTGTAAGATGCCCACACAACTGGTCTCCCCCCAGAACTGCCCCAGGGCCACAGCAGGAGCCTGCTGTCTCTGCTGCTTGAACAGTAGCACTCTCTCCAGAGGGTACCACGAGCAAGGGAGTCCATCCCCAAACACAGAAGATAAAAGCCTTTTGTCCCAAAGCACCCCACAGCTGGCTGAGTTCTATTCCTCAGTGATTAAAACCAGGGGGACACCTTTTTGACTCAGAAATAGAGGGAGGGGAGCAGCCCCCTTTGAGTGGGTGCCTTTTGCCTGGCTTGCACCAGACCAAGCCCCTTAGCTGCAGAGATCTGGCGGCAAAGCTTCCCGTGGGGAGAAGCAGCACTGGCCTGCAAGGGCCCCCACGCAGGGACAAGGATGGGGCTGGGATTGGGGCGCTCCCCTGAGTGAGTACAGCTGCTGGAAGGGGATGAAGCAGCATCCGAATGCTTTTAGCAACAGACACAGGACTTGAATCAATAATACAAGAAAGCCTGTGGTCGGCGGCATTTCTGGCCACAGCAGATGGACCACCATTCAAGGAAGGGTTTGAGGCTTCCTCTGCCTGAGGGGATTTTAAACCACATTCCCACATTTCAGGCAAGTACCCTCATCTCTCTCTGGCCTGTAGGTCTGTGTAGAAACTGCAGCGTTGCACAGCCAGGAATCACAGGGCTGGTAGGAAACAGAGCAAAAAGCATGACTTTTGTAGGGTGGTTATATGGGTAGGGCTGCTCTGGTGTCTACACCCATGAGCAACCCCGTCCACGGGGATACTCATACCTCAGCTGGTTATGACCCTGTACTACCTGATCCAACTTGAGGTTGTATTTCACTTTGAAGTTTACCCTGCTCTGAGCGGGGGATGGACTAGATGACCTCCAGAGGTATCTTCAAAGCTAAATTATTCTGTGATTCTACGTCTATCACTGTTTTTTATCCAGCTACTGTTTCATGTAAAATCCCTCAGTGAAGTCGCCTAGCCATTAGGTACAGGCATGTTGCTTCTTGCCTGTTCTACCTCTGCCTCCATAAATCTAAGGAAGCTCGGCTGTGGAGGTACAGAGTCCTCAGCAGGTTTTTAGCTAATGCACAAAGATTAAAAGCTACTGCAGATGCCAGTAAAGGCAAGACTCTCAGGGTCATTCTTACTTAAGTAAAAACTCCACTAATTTGATCAAAGAACTAAGTTATATATTTTAATGATTTGTATAACTTAGGGTTATTTAGTTCTGCATAAAATTTTGCATAGAAATCCACTTTTCTTCTGGTACCTTTGAACAAATAGAAATAACTCCAGCATATTAGAGATAATATAAAAGTGCATTTAATCACAACAGAAAATATGTTGATGTATTTGTTGGGTATGAACACAGGCAGATAAATGAAATCATATACAAACCCATTATATTAAATGAAACCTGAAAAATAGATACATGTATTGTATCTTTTAGCGGCAAATAAATAAATTGAATATATATTTAAATATTGATTTAAACATGTTATTTTTTTATCTGTTATGTTTAGATACAGAGAAGTACAGTCAGTACTGATTGTATAATAAAAGATATAAAAGATATACAGTAACTCAGACACTGGAAAACAAAAATGTTGATTTTTAATATTTTTAGGGTAAGAAGGGTTATACTTCAAAAAAAAAATTTTTTTTCAAAAGCGTGTCCTGTTTTCAAGCTGTATTTATTTGCCATGAAGTAACAAGTTCCAAAGTGTGGTGTGTTCTACAGCAGATGAAAATATTTAGTGTGTTAAATTTATAGCCAAGGGCAAAGAGCTGAACTTGGGAACCTATTTAAAGTGCAGTGGAAGTCTGTAAAGATAACGATGGGGAGTTGAAAGCAGTGAAGCCTCAGACAGTAATATCTCAATAACAAAGAGCTAATACTTTGCTGCAGAGGCTTTCTCAGCAACAGTTGGTCCATTTTTGTCATTATATCTAATCAAGTCCAGTCTTGCCTCGGCCTCCTCAGCCAGCAGACATCCAGCACTTAAATATAACCGTATGTGTCCAGTGTGATTACAAGCGTTGTAACGCGCTCCCGGCTCTGTCCTCCCACCTCCAGCTGGCCCCAGACCCCAGGGTGTCACATTCCAGGTTTCGTCCTTTGAATGTGCGTGCCGATGGCACGTGAGCTTGGAGGGCTCAGGGAAGGGGTGTGGGGTGGCTGTCACCCATGGGCAGAAGCATGTCCCCTCTGAGCCCAGCCACAGCCCCAGACACCCACAGTGGGAAACATCACCAGTCCTGCCAAAAAGCACCCAGAGTCAGCATGGGCTTGGGCTCCCAGTGCACCCGCATTTCTTCAGATGATCGTGGACTTCACTTCCCTGGCACTGACCCTGACCCCACTGGAGGCCAAGCATGTAAAACCCCACCCCTGCCAGGCAGAGGACAGTATTTGCCTCCTTGTGCAAGTGGAGACAGGAGGCAAGAACCAAAGGCAGGAGCTCTCTGAAGTGCTTTCTGCAATTACACTGGAAAATTCTTTAGCGTGAGTCAGTGGCAAAAAATTAAGAAAGTGCCTAGGAACAAAATTAACATATGAGAGGTTTCACAAGGTAAACAACTTGGCTCACAATTTGCTTAGGTTCTAGTGTTGCCTACATGGCTTAATGCTCTTGAAAGGATTCCTACTCTGAGCTGATAATTAGAATAAAGACATTAAATTGTCCATATTGCTTATTAATTATGTACAGGCACTGGAATCCCAGTTGTGGCTTTGGATACATTTTTAAACAAGTTTTAGTGAGCAACATCCACTACCCTGGAGGAAGCAGAGGAGAACAAGCCTTTCCACAGCTGGGGTAGGATATAGGGTTGTATTCATTCCTCCTGAGTTTTACTGAAGTCCCTATCCTCATGACCTTTTCCAAAAAAGTGTTGAAAAGCCTGTGGGAGTGATGGGGTGTCCAGCACAGGTGACAGGGGGATGTATGACCTGGGACTAATAATCACCTTAAGGCCACTTCTCTGAGCCCAGCTCCAGCTGGGATGTGGAGGCACTGAACCTCTCATGAAAAAACCTCCCCATATAGTGAGTTGTATATTGAGTGAGGGAACAAAGGCCTTGAGAAGGTGGTTCTGCTAAAATGTTTTTAGGATTATAGTTTCCCTTTTGGTACAACGGTCTCTAATAATATTGGAGAGAACAGAGATGGGCAGAGAGCTCTGCTGTCTCCACTGTTTCTCACATTTGTGCCAAAAGCCTGGAGGAGCAGGAACAGCTCTGCTGTGGAGGCCAGAGGGCTTGCTCTGGTGTGGTTTGGGCAAAGTGACATGATGAACAAATCATGGTGTGATTTTAGTGGGGGAGCAGAGGGCATGAGCAGCTGACCAGCAAATAGGAAGGAAAGGTAACCCACCTCCTCTTTCTACTGCTGCGTCCAGTGCCACACTGAAGACAGGCAGGCAGAGGAGAGACATGTTGGGAAGAAAGGGCAGTAGGTTTCTCCACACTTCTCCCCCAGAAAGGAAGCTGAGTTGCTAATATTATCATCTGTATTTATTATATTTATGTGGTGCTGAGCTCATCTTTGAGACATCTGGGCCCAAGAGCAGTAATTAAAATGAACAACTGTTGACAGCATTTGTCACAAATTGAACAACTGGCATAAATCAAACTGCCTGGAGTCTCAGCCATCTCTCCCAAGGAGTGGATAAATACCATCTAGCCAAATTAAGAAAGCTCTGCGGAGTGCAAATGTTTGTGGCACGGAGTCAAAAACATGCCAGTGTCGAGTTCTGTTTTGGTTCTGGAGGAGCAAATCCCCCAGCCCAGGTGCCCTCCTTGAAGGATGCCTGTCTGCCCCCCACGCACCCCCACCCTCACCATGCCTCTGATTCCAGTTATGGCACAAACTGAGCAGGTTCTCTGTCAACAGGGAAGGTTAAAAGCAGCAGCAAGCTCTGTCTGAGGGTGGATTTTGCATTATGTGCAAATACCACTGGCTTTGCTGCATACTGAAGTTTGCAGCTAATTAAAGCACAAACCAAACCAAAATCCCACCCAAACCCCTTTGAAATCCATGACATGCAAACATAGGATGTATTTTATAAGCACTCAAGAGCAGCCAAGTTCATTAAGGCAAAGATCCATCTAACTCAGTATCCCAAAGCAACAGTTTAGGGGACAGCATAAATATGGGTAGGCAGACATAGTGCCATCTTCCAAGCTGTCTCCTAACCTCTGACCATTCACAGCTGAGAGATATTTAAATGACAAGGCTTGAGAAAACAAAATCTAACTTAGAAAAAAACCCACGCCAAGCGTATAATAATTATGGATCAAGTCCTTGGGACATACGAATCCATACAGCACCTTTATTTGTGTTTTAGAAAGCTGTTAGATTTCCTCTACTTAGACCAGGGGCCAATTTAATTTGTAATTAGAGTTGCTTTTCTACTCCCTTCAAAAGAGTTTAAGGCTGGACCCAGGTGTTGGTCCTACCCATCACCTTCCCTTTGCTTCACGCAACTGAGAACACAGGCACTTTTAGGAAAGGGGGAGCCAGAACTGGCCTGGTGCTGAGGCTCTTCTGTAGCCTATTGGGTCACCAAAAAATCAGGGCCAAATAGAAGCAGGCAAAACCACGGAGACACCCGCAGTCTCCCCCGCTGGGCTGCGCTGCCCCAGGGCCCTGCATGACCCCAGGCCAGCTGGACGAAGCGGGCTGCAACATGTCCCCAGCCCCAGCGAAGAAGGTGGGACAGCAATGCAGAGGATTATTTCAGGAAGCTCCCTGGCTCGGGCAGCACTTACTCACAGGGCGCGTTCTCGAGTTTTGCATTCATGTGGCTGCAAATAGGTGCAGGAGTTCATGCTTCCTCACATAGCTCCAGGAGTGGGGTCAGAGTAGCCAGGAGCTGCATGTAGGACATCTGACAACAGCTGGGGGAAGAGGCACGGCAACAGATCAGACCTTGCTGCCCAGGTCTGTGAGCCCCATTCTCCTCCACAACAGTTCTGAGGCTTACAAGAAGTCCTGTGGGTGTCTGTTCCGTGGCTGCTGAAGGTGTACCACTATGTGCCCAGCCCACCACTACCCCCTTTCCATCCCCTGCCCTGGCACTGTTCCCAGTGCTGCCCCTCCAGCTGTGCATGGGGAAGCACAGATCAGCCCAGTTTCTCTGAGCTCCAGCAATTCCTTGCACATTCAGTGTCCCATCTGCCCTAGCAGACAGCTCTAGGCTGGCTTGGAGCTTCAGACCTCGTACTTTAACGTTTACTCAGTTGTTTTACAAGGGTGCTGAAAGGGGTGAGGGACCTCTCTTGCCAGTATTTGTTCTCCTTTCCTCGCTCAGCAGTGCCCATCTTCGCCTTTGCAGATCTGAAATAGCTCCCTGCATCTGGATTCAGAAAAACCCCAGTTTTCTGGTTTTTCTCAAAGTGTATAGAGGAGCAAAGACTGTGTGCATGCAACCTTTCAAATAATGTTTGCAGCTTTGTTCTTACTCTTATTTATTATGTGTTTGGCACCAGCTGTGGCTTGAAGCATTGTTATACCAAGCACCATGCAAACACAGAGCAGAAAAGCTGCTGGTGTCTAGAAGAGCTTGCAATCTTAATAGCATAAATCAGTGCTGTGATTATACATCGAAAAAAATTGCTAATTCATGCTGGCATACTCCCAGCTGGAAAAGGAGGAATGGGTAAATTCTGCTTATTTTCTCACAGTCTCAATCAGAGCCTCACACACTGTGCTTCCAGCATCTCTGCTCTTTCCAGTGGTGACCCCTTCAGGTTCACGTCAGTCCTCCACACTGTCCTGCTCAAGTGACAGACAATCATAACAGTGCTTTTATAGAATAGAGAAAGCCTGTGATCACTGGAGGGATGATTTGGGTTTGGCTCTCTGTCTCCAGGACTTGGTCTTATTAATGAAATTCTGGTGAAAATAATACACTTGCTTTATTTGGAGTGTGAGGTATGTGTCTTGAAAGGCAGTAATTGTGGCAGAGTTTTACTTTTGGCAAGCTAAAGTAAACAACACGCTGTCTAGATGGACGTGATGTCCAAGTACTTTCCTACCACAGGGGCTGAGAGGCTAGCTCTGCTTGCTTTGTTTGCACTGGCCAGTATAAAACAATCTGCATACCATAATCTGAAAGGAAAGGTCAGCCCAAAGGTCACATGTTTTAAGGGTGTTACTTCAAAGACATTTATCTCCTTTACAACACCATTAAGTCCCTGGTAATGGTCTATTGTCTTTCATCATCTCAACCTCTTCACCTGCGTGTTTATGTTTGGCCAAGGCTCCCGATGTGGGCGCAGGGGAAGCAGGTGCTTGGTGGCTCCTGCTTGACGGAGCACACTCCGTGTTATTTGAGAAAGCAGCAGGCTGTTACAAGACTATCAAGCTGTAACCACAGTCATCCTCTTCCCCCTTCCTGCAGAAACCAGTAGTTAAATCCTGCACTTTTCAGCTGTTGTTTCTGATCCAGCCCTTCTTGCCCTTTTCAGTTGCACTGTTCAGGCGGGGATCTCCACTGAGGTGGCTCCTCTGAGAGGACTGGTCCCTGAGATGACCAGTCCCTGCTGTTTTCCTGCCACGCTGCTCTCACCCCACTGCTGCCAGAGGATGAGTTTGCTTGTTATACCTGGGAAGGGTAATGACCCCTCTTCTCTTGATCCTCTTTTTTCTATTATGTAACTCGGATGCTGATCCCATCACCACTGTTAGTCTACAGCCCTTGGGGCAAGATGTCATCTCCTTCTTGCAGTAATTCAGATATTGTCCCACTGACTTCAGTAGGTATCACTAGAGCAAAGTCCGGGAGCTGAATGTCCAAAACAAACTCTTTCCTATAGACCTCAATGATGTGTCCCAGGGTTATTTTCACAGGCAAAAATGCCCCCTTCCCATGGGCATTTCCTTGGGATTGCTAGAACACCTCAGACACAAAGTCGGAGAGCCCTGTCTTTAAGTTCCCCTGGACTGAAAAATTCAAATACTTCTTCTGTTTTCTTTTTTGCTAAGGTGCACCATACCTAGCTTGGTCATGCCCAAAGGGCAAGGTTTAATCTCTTTATGCCCACAGCATTTTCTAGGTGTTCCATAATATTTGCAGTTTCAGTGAGAGGAAACCAGTCTCTCCACTGCACTGAGATGCTGTGAGAGAAGAAAATCTTTTTCATTCTCAGCTATTTTGCCTTCTAATTTGCAGCAACTCTCTTGCTGTCAAGAGAGGGGACATGGGTTTGGTGGGTGATGTGGAGAGGTAGGGACTGTGTGGGTCATGTTGAGTGTGGGGTGATGCTGCTGGATGGGGATGACTGCTGAGCCCCTGGATGGGGAGGAGGGACCAGTGCCCTAGGTCTTGGCTGAGGACTGATGGATGCAGTGCAAGGAGTCACTCAAGAGCACTCACACAAGCATGGCCAGGTGTCTGCTTCATGAAGAGTCTAGGGCCCCTCCTACAATTTTGGGGCATTGTAATTACTGTCAGGTATTATCAGGTATTGTTATTGTTCTTTCTAATTACTATACAGTTCATCACAAATTCTCTTAAGATGTTCCTTGCTCTCTTTCCATCAGGCAGTAGTGGGGGACATGTTTCAGGCTTCCCTAGGAAGAGTTGGTAAGTGCAATTTCCACTTAGAAGTTTCCCATATAAGTTCATCTTCCTCACACATAACTGAACCTAAATGTTTGGGCTGAAATTCTCATGCCATGTTGAATTATCTGGGAAAATAATCAAATTAAGTAGTCTGGACATTTCTATCAATAAGAGAGTAAGAAAGAAACTCTCCTGATGAATTCTAGCACTGTTGCATTTGGCCCTTGTGTCTTAAAATCACTTAAGTGCTCAGAATATGTCTTTTCCTGTTCCTATGAAAAGGTGGTCAAATTTGATGAAGATGTGAAAAAATTCAACCTGCCACATCTACGTAGGTTTTGCCTAAAGTCTGGTCATTCTTATCCCAAGTATTCTGCCTGCCCTGAGCATAACCCAGCTCAAGCAGGGAGGGACTGAGCAGGGCTTTTCCTGAGATTTCTTCCTCAGGTTCAGGTGCCCCAGGCACAGCTTGGAAAGCAGAGAGCATCTCTCTGGTGTTCCCAGTGCCTCCCAGCTAAGGTGCATGACATGAAGTGAGGAATGTAAAGGTTTTGGAGGGTGGGAAAGAGCAGCTGGACAGCATTAATTCTGTGCGTGGCTGGGGCTGGAGCAGACCCAGGCTGAGAAGACAGGATGGATGATGATGGTAAAATATCTCCTACACACTAGAGCATCTGTTTCTGTAGACCTTTGGCTTTTTCTTTTGCATGCTGTCCTACTGGCAAATGAAATCTTTGGCAAAAGTTGATGAAAAGCCACAATTCTCAGCCTGCAGAGAAGCCCAATGACAGAATTTTTTTGGGGGTGTTTTTTCTTTTTTTCCTTTTTTTTCTCTTCTTCTTTGTTGTTGTTGTTTTGTTTTATTTGCTTGATATTTTTGTTCCAAACTGAGATGAATATCTGAAATACTGAATTTTTTTTCACACTGGGCAATTTTTTAAAATTTCTTTTTTCTACAGTGGTGTCCTTAATTCCAGCATTTCTTAACCTTTAACTTATCAGCTTTGCAGCATTATGATCCTTTTATGTATAGCTAGTATGTAACTTTATACAATATATGAAATGTCTTAGGAAGATGATGTGTGAGAAACACACCCATGCATGTTTGTCTATATCTCTGTATGTTGCATAACCATAGAATTTTAGTTTTCATCTCTTCCAGAGGTGAAGAAACATGTTATTTAATAGGAACTCTGTTATTCACTGGAAATGTGTAGGTCTAAACTCTTAGGGGTCTAATCACTAGTTCTTCTAAATTCTACACAACCAGATCCATGTTTATAAACAAATATGCAGTTACTGGAAATGTCAGAGGAATTTTATAATTCTGATCTCTCTTTTGCTAAAACTCTAATTTGACCGATCATATACTGAGGATTTATTTCTTTATTAATTGCATTATCAGGCCCAGAATTCAGAAAGGAGTTTTCCTTTGTGGGCTCTTGTGGTCACCCGCTCCTGTTTGCAGGCTGAGTCTGTAAGTAACAGCCTGTTCTTCATCTTTTTAAGGCAGCTTGCTTTTTAGTGAGAACAATGTGCAAATGTTTGCAGTTGAGAGCTGGGAATGATGCTCTTTCTCTTCATTTCTCTGTCGACTTTGCTGAAAAGCTAAGGACGTTCAGGTTCTCAGCTGGCAGAAGGTGGAAAAATGCCAAGAAATTCAAAGGAGTCACACTGAGCTTCACAAGCCAGGAACTTGCCCCATAATTTTTATTTTAGGCAGAAGAGGGAGTATAAACATTTCCATGGGCCTGGAAAGAACTCCTTTCTACGTGCTTATTACATGCTTCAAGTGGACATTTTTAGAAATTAGTAGTTGCTCAAAAATGAAAAACTGGCTGGTTGCATCTCTCTGCCAGCACACTCACCAAGCTGGTAGAGTTCATAACTCATTACAGAGAGTGAGAATTTTGCACTAGCTTCACAAAAAGTGGGAAAAAATTGTCTAATGGGACTTTAGGCAGAAATTACCAAGCTCTTTCTGGTTTTGCTTAATTTGGCTTCCTGTCCAATCCTGCCACCCTTCCCAGCCTGTGCTTCTCCCATCCAGCTAACAAAGCTGATTATAAATCCTGATGTGACAGGCTTAGGGCAGGCATGTTGAAAGTCAAATTAATGTTTTGGGCATTTTTTATTAAACCAAACCTCAAATGGATCCATTCTTAGAGGTCTTGGCTGCAGCTGCCAAGGGCCTGTCATGCAAATGCCCACTGCTGTGCTACCTGGGGAGGGTCCCAGTGCAAGCTCCATGTGGGAACAACTCTTCTGCTTCCACGTTTGACAACCCACCAGCCCCTCCAGAAATGTTTTTCTGAATTTTAGAACTAATACTGAGCTATAAGAGAAGGGATAAATCTGCTGTTGATATACTGCCAATGCTCATTGCAATTATCTGGGGTGGAGCAGTAATAATGCAAGGTTTCTGGTGTTCCTCACAATGGGATTTGAAATAGCTTATTTCCAAATAATTTTATTTTACCTCTGACACTGTGTTCTATCTTTGGTGGATTTTTTTCACCAACAAGACTAAATTTACCAATATAGTTCTACCATGCCTGCCACTTGGTTCCCAGATTTCATATGACCAGCTATAGTGGAGGTGGACTATCTGTTTAAGAGAGTACCCCATTTTTCTTTATGTCATGTATGCAGTGTTTTGCAGACCTGCCTTTCTTTTCAAGGATGCTCCCCTTTGGGAGCTCTGAACAGTGAGTTGTGTATATGGATGTACAACACAGTGTCTAGTTTTTAAAAGTTTTTCCCTGCTTACATCATAGATAATTTCTAGCATGTCTAAATTACCATCTTGTTTGATTTCAGTGAGTTATCAAGGCTGTGTTATGCATTAACAGCCTGAAAATCAGGCCCAGGTTTCATGCCAAGCCCGTGCTACAGGCTCAGATTTCCTTGGGAGAGAATGGAAAGGAAGAGATGGAGGGTGTTTGCTTGACTGTCTGCTTGACTGTCTCCCTTCCTCAAGCACTGCCATGGTTTCCGTCTGGCTTCAACCAGAGGTACATGGAGGACTCATCTCCACTGCTGCTTCATCTCTCACCTGGGTTCTGTATCCCATCTTTGGCAAGCCTAACATCCTCATCTGCCTTCCAGGGAGTTTGGCTGCCTATGACCCTGTACAGTGGTGTGTGAGAGGTGTACTTTTAAATACTTTGAGAGATTAAAATAAACTGCCAGAAAGTGGTCAATGGGTAATAGAAGTGCCTAAACATGAAGGTAGGTGAAAACATGCCTGGTTTCAGATTATTTAATTCTTCTAATAAAAGGTATTTTCCTCTCCCTATATGACTGTGCTTCAGATAAGGAGTCTGTGCCCAAACATGTGTCTATGTGGCATGTGTTAACACACCATCTACTACGCCATTTAGTATCAGACACAAACTTCTTCCTAGCTGGACGCTGAATTCATGATTTGAGAAGTCACTAAGTCTGACTCTGGCATTTCAGAAGCCTGCATAGGCACAGATATTTTAAGTTGTCTTTTGTTCTGGTGAGACTCAGGGGGCTGTTGCTGGGCACCCTCGAACCCCCAAATCAAGATTTATTTATTTCTATCCCAGATCTCCAAGCATGGAGGAGCTCCAACAGTCAGTCCTCAGATGGAAAAAGAAAAGGGAGGGGGAGGGAAGATTCTGTAAAATTAATAACAAGCTTGAGTTTTCATATTCTGTGTTTGTCTGGTGTGTAGGGCATAACATCAAAGAGAGAGCTGGAGATCCGTGTTGCCTGTGGTAGGGAAGGCAAAGGTAGAGAGAGAGAGGACAGTCTGTGACATGGCTCATAATCATCTGCCTCTGTCTCCTGAAATGCAGTGGAAATATTTTATAGTAGGCCAGGTAAGGATGAGCCATTTTGGTGTTTGGACACAAGAACTTTTTGAATGGAGACAGCTTTTAGAGAAAGTTATGGTTTATTTGAAAGTAATGAGCGAAACCAAATGAGATGCCTTGATGCTTGCCAGTTCGTAAGCAAGCAATACCTATGGTTCCTGCTGGACATCTCTCCCAGGACTAGTAATATGAGAATATATTTTCATCCTTAGATTGAGACCTACATTCACAAAGAGCTTTAGACATCCCAGGAAATCAATGGGAATTAGATCCCCAGATGCCTCTGTGAATTTGGCATAATTAGTTCCAGGAAAACACTGCCCAGGGGCTTTTCCCCTGCTACATACAGGACTGAAATGCAAGCAGGGATATTGTAGAACAACTGTAGAAATCACATACTTTTGGATTTGGGTCAGTAAGCATTTCTGTCTAGTTTTGCTCAGGTGAGAAGAGATCAGAGACGGGACAGGAATCTACAGGGCTCAGGGATGTTGAACACTTTTCAATTTACTGAAATCACTGGGAACAGAGCAGATACAGACACAAGTCACAAATCAGCGGGTGACACAAGCCAAAAGTAGTTTTTAAAGGAAGGCAAACAGGCCTGGTTCTTAATGAGGCCACAGATGTTACTTGAGATTTTGCTCCAGTAACTATCAAGACCGCACTAGCATTACACACAGATGTTACGCCAAATGATCTTGGGAAGTGGGGGCGTGATGTCATTAGGGGGTTTCAAATCTGGAACACATAATCAACCTATCTTTGTTCTGAGAGTTCTCATTATAGCCCCGCGGGCTTGTTCACATGTCTATTTGCATAGGAAGCGCCCTGAGGAGAGATCCTGTTCCATGACACGCATAACTGAGATGACAGTCCAACATACCTGTTGTTTAAGTTTCTCCTTATGAGTGGACATAACATATTTTGGAGAAGAGTTATGGTTGGGTGGAAAGAGGATGAATGGTCTAACTCCCCATCCAGTTCTGAAAACATATTACTTCCAGAGGAAACCCTGAGAGCATGTACAGTCTCCAGGGTAGGGTGATCATCCAGATATTTTCTGAGTAAATGACTCAGCAGAACTGTGTTGTATTTATAACAATACATATTAGTAATGAGTAGTAGGATGGTATTTTAAAGGGCTTTTCCTCTAATTAATATTGTGACATTTTACCTTGGCAATGATTTCTCCATACTCTTTTGTCACCGTCTTGAACCTCTTATGTTGTCCAGCTGAAAAACCTCCTTAAGTGGCTCTTAAAATAGAAATTGGCTCAGATACTCATCACATTTCTGCTTTTGCTAGATGAATTTGAAAGGAATAGAAAAACAACAGCCATCTCTATTTTGAGATGTTTCTTCTGAAAATAAATCTCATGCTCAATACTCTGATGCTAAAAATAAGTTGCTGTTCTGAAGCCAGCATGGCTACTGTCTCAGTTGATTCCCAGTGAGCACATATTTAAGGGCCTTTTTGAGTCAACACATTATAAAACAGGCCTTGCAAGGAGCAGGGAGAATGGTGATAGTTCTAACAACTCCTCTTCATCTTCAAAACAGTATGTGGGATGAGGGATCCAATAGCAGACATGTAAAAACTTCACATTTCATCTAGAGAAATATTTTCCTGTTGAGTTTAATGATGTGTTAGGGCTTTATAAACATGAGTAGGCTCCAATTATTTTCTTTTCTTTGTGTGTAAATAGCAAAATTTAAAAAAAGTTAATTTCACCTCTTAGCAGCTTCAAGGGCAAGAATCTTATGAATGCCACAAAGCCAATCTGAGCAGCACACAAATGAAGGGTTCACTCTGTGGGAAGGCAAAGTGTTTTGGCTGATCTTCATTGCTTCTTCCAAAAGTAGAGGCATTGTGTTGGGCCATATAACTAGATATGAAGGATAAAATAGTTTGCCTGTCCTTATCAACAGAAGCTCTTAACAGTACTGCTCAGAAAAGAACCTAGGCAGGTCAATATCTGCAAAATTCCTGTCAGAGTATGGGGGAGCAGTGCTTTATCTCCACAGAGAGCGAGACTCCAGGCTGACAGCACTGCATAGTGCTCTCATAGACTATATTAACTTCTGTCTCTGTGCCTTCAACCTCATAAAAGCAGGGCTTATAAACAGCTGGAGCTATGCTGCTGTGGGGAAGAGGGGCTGCACAGAGGACTGCAGCCAGACAGGGTTAGCTCCCTGGGCTGTAGAGGTCTGCCCTGCCCCAGCATCTCCAGCTACCTTCCCCCAGGACGAAGGTGAGATGTTCCTGTGTTCACCCTCATTCCTTGTCCTCACCTTCAGCCTTCTTCCATGGTAGCTGCTGCTCTTTGTGCTCTCCCAGGGCAGAGTCACTGATGGCTTCTGAGACAAAAAAAAATTGTTTGGCTTATCCTGGATCTAGCTCTTCTCTAAAGGATACTTGTCACCAGCACAGGTGGAGATATCCTGTGTGGCATGTGTGTCTGCAGGGAAGCCTGTGGTGGTGGGGCAAGCAACAGGGACCGCATCTGGCAAGCCTGATGACCTGGCAAGACACAGTGCAGCCCTAGACCCTGGTGATGGGGGAGGCAGTGACAGGGCAGACCACAGCAGGGCCAGACAAAACAAAGACAGCCCTAATGGTCACTGGTGGGTTGTGTTTCTCCTTTAAGCAGATGTAGGGCTAGGTGCCTGGGATGGTATGGTGTGAATCTGGGTCTTGAGACAAGCACTGCAAAGCCATGGTGACAGCTTTTGCCCCTTTGCAGTCACCCTTACCTGTCCTCATGGTAATATGGCTCAAGATCAAGTCAAGTGGCTTTTTGGCATGGAAACAGTCATCCATGTTGGTACATGTGCCTAGCACTGGCAGTCAGTCCTTGCAGGTTACCCTGTCAGGGCTGAGAGCAGCCCTCAGCTGTTTTTATCCTCTGCCTTCTACACCAACAGGAGGGTATTGCTGTGGCTGAGGAGAGCTAAGGAAGGAAACTGTGGTGCATAAAGCCCAAACAAAAAACTCACGGCCCTGCACTGTAAAGCTCTTGAAACTGTTTTGGGGACTAGGATAAGAATTACAGGATTACTTTGAAACCCTCTTCTCCCCATCACCTATCACCAGCTGGTATCAAAGAGAACCTGGAAGGGCAACTTCAGTGGAATTACACTGAGGTAAGACTGGGTGATTTCACTGCACAAGAATTACCACTGCATTGCATGAGAGTTGAGTGGTTTCTCAGGGATAGCTGAATCCTAATATAGTTCAAAAGGCATCCAAAGTTAGAAAAATTGAGAGCAAACATAATTTGGAAACTATTCCATGCTGGAATCCTCTGTAGATGATTGCAGTCAGGAAAATCATTATCAGAAGGTAGCTGTGTAGGCAAAAATAAAGTAACAAAGGGTCTGGTTTTGGTGGTTTTGCTTTCTTAACAAAATGTTCCCCCCACACTGCAAATACAAAGGGAAGGAGGAAGGGAAGTATCTGGCTATTTAAATGAAAAATTACTTTTCTCTGCAATCACCTTCTGTCAATAAAATGCTTATTTTCTGACATGTCAATTAGGTGATTCAAAAGCCAGATGACCACTGCCTTCCATTTAGTACTGCTCAGCTGGGTTAAATGTCTTAAGTGTTTACCCTTTATGACCAGTGGCATGTATCTGTTCTTAGTCAAACTGGGCTATGTGTGACATGTTTGCCTGTAGGTTTTTCTCTTGAGGTAAAGTCAACCATTATTATCAGATTCTAAGAAAAATGGTAGGTTAGGACAGTGGTTTCACTGACAGAAATGGGTACAGCTTGTTTTACAGTAATGTGTATGAGAAATATGAAACAGATGAGAAGAATTCACATAGAATTAACCAGCCTGCAATTTAAAGTGCTGCCATTAAATAGGATCATGTATCCATGCTTGATACTTCAAAAGAAACCTCTGCTGTGTAAGACCAGCTATTAGCAAGGAGCATTTTGTCCGGTATCTCAAACCAATTTTAAAAGATCCTATTACAGACACACACAACCATGTGTAAATGAAACTACTTACTTCAGAATCAGACTTGATTTTGTTCACACAAAAGTCTTGAGGATTTAAGGGAGAACTTTGAATGAGGAAAAAATACATAAACTCTGGGTCCTGGTAGGGTCCTAGGAAGAAGGATGGTGATAGTATCAATATAATGTTTTACTGAGGCTTGTTTTGAACACACAACACTATCTGCTCATGTAAAAGAACAGAGCAGGCAGTGGGGTGAGAAAGATTCACATAATAACATTAATTTAACTGATTTAAAATGGATTAAATCTTTAGAAAGCTGTCTTCTGTCATCCACCATGGAATGCAGCCCAAGATATTTGGTGGGAAAAGCCAAGACACTTCCTTTCTGACTTCTGAAAAGAACTGAAAGTGAAATGCTCATTTGGCAGATATAAATAAATAAACTGAGACAATAGAAGTAACTTTCCCAGACAAAAAATAATCAGAGAAAGGCCTTTGTGAGTAATAGCAGGTCAGCAGGACTTACTTCACAGGCCCAGACAAGCCAGCAGGAAACAACCACCTCGGTGAAACATTCTTTGGGTCAGACCCTGCTGAGCAGCACCATTCTCAGACCTGCGGTGGTGGGGTTCACATCCACACCCACCCTTTGGTGAGCCATACAAATCCAGCTAGTCATTAGCAGTTTGGCATGAACAGTGTCCCCGAAAAACAAGAACTGCTTAGTGCTTGGACCTTCAGCCTGGCTCCCCACAGGGTAATTGTCTCTGCCACTGCCAGCATGCCCCAAAGCCCAGAGCAAAACCTCAGAGGTGAGTGCCAGTGTCATGGCTTAAACACACTGCTGACTTTTCAGAGGATCAGCTGGGGACTCTGCTTGGCAGAACCGGGTAGCTCTGCAATTCATCCAGCATCTCAGGGAAATGTGAGTTGTTGGACTCAAGGTAACTCAGGCTGGAAGGGGTCTCAGAGGGTCTCTAGACTAATGTTTTGCTCAAAGCAGGGTAAACTCTGAGGTCAGGCCAGGTTGCTCAGGGCTTTATATGGTCTGAGGCAGTTAAAAACTTCTAGGAATGGAAGCTGAACTGTTCTCACTCTGATGTTCTTTTCTCACCCCAAGCCTGATAATGCCATGCTGAATGGCACACAGATGTTTGTGGCAGCCCAGAAGGGACGTTTGGAGCAATGGGATGCAATTGGACTCTGTAGGTGCCTCTGCACTCTGCTATGTGTCCCCAGTGACCTGGTTCTTTCATTTCTCCGGGTAATCACTCACTGGACCAAGCCACGGTTCACCTCCACACTGTGTTCTATCACCCTTATTGCTGAAGCCAAGGTAGTGTATGTGCCTGGGTCTCATCTTGGCATTTCCAGCCCCAGCAGTTCAGAAACCCTTTGAGGTTCCTCAGTTTCAAAGAGTCTTCAAGTCTTTCTCACCAGTCCGAGTCTTGGTTCACCACTGGTTCTGGGTGCCTGAAGCACAAAGGTTTGCCAGTAACTTCTCCTTTAAGACATTTTGTAATCTAATCATAGCATTTCACAGAATCACAAAATTGCTGAGGTTGAAAGGAACCTCTGGTGGTTATCCAGTCCAAATTTGTGCTCAAAGCAGGGTCAGCTATAGCAGGTTGCTCAGGGCTGTGTCCACTTTTGTATTGAATATCTCCAAGGACAGACTCCATAAACACTTTGGACAACCTGTGCCAGTGTTCAAACACCCTCACAGCAAGTAAATGCCCGTCTTATGTTTAAATGGAATTTCCTGTATCTGAGTTTGTGCCCATTACCTATTGCCATATTACCATTATACCATATTACACAGTGAAATTCAATGTACAATGATACTCTTGTGCACACCCTTGTCAGAATAATAATCTCTGTCTGTCTGATCAACTTGTATTTTATAACAATAACACAGCACTTAATATTACATTTTCAGAGGAAGGAAATACATTTATTCATGCAACAACTTGTCCAGTAGCTTAAACAGGCAGTGTGAGAAAAAAATAGCTTGGAGTTTTTACTCCAAGAGTTACAATAACTTATGATCCACAATACAGATTTCTATACAATTGCAGCAATCTTATGCAGCAATATAAAATATGATTCTTAATGTAGTTTATGAAACTGTCACTATTTTATACTGTCATGAGGAATAATACAGTTGAATATGGCTGCTGAAGTTTGCTGTTTTCGTTCTTCTAAAAGGAGGAAACGAAAACTACAAGTGGTAATTAACAGTTTTTTTGTGTATTCTGCATTCTCATATTCTGTGCTGTATTCTTAGGCTTAGTGTCTCAATATACACATCAAGAAGCACTTACAGACAAGATACACATGGCGTCCCCTGTGATCAAAGGACTCCTTGTCGGAAACCAGTATCTCTTCAGTAGAGGAAGACTACCCATGATATAGGGTAGGCTTGTTCCAAATGATGCAATGCTCTGACAGATCAGCAAACTTAAGCAATATAGAAAAGCTCTGTTGTGTCCCATCAGTTTTGCGAGATTACCACTAAGCTTTCTCTTCTCCAGGGTAAACAGTCCCAGCTCTCTCAGCCACTCATATGACAAATGAGCAGTTCCTTAAACACCTTAGCAAACTAGCTCACATATGTCCATGTCTCTCTTGTACTGGGGAGTCCAGATGTGAAGATGTGAGCACAGCATCTAGGTGTGTTTCACCAGTACTGGGCAGAGGGGAAGAATGGACTTCTTCAACCTGCTGGCAATATTTTTCCTAATGTCATGCAGGAGGCTGTTGGCTCTTTTTTTTTTTTTTGTCACAAGAATGCATTGCTGGCTCATGGTCAGGTTGGTGTCCATCCAGATTCTCAAGGCCTTTTCTGCAAAGCTGCTTTCCAGTGGAAATTACACCTTCTTGAACTCTATGAGACTCCTGTTGGCTCAATTCTCCTGCCTGTCGCTACCCCATGAACATCAGCACAACCCTCCAGTTTATCAACCTCTCCTCCCAGTTTTGTGTCTTCCAAAAAGTGTGTGCACTCTGCCTTATCACCCAGGTCATTAATGAAAACCTAGATCCATCTTGGGGTACCCCACTAGTGACTGGCCTCTCACTGGACTTTATGCTCCCTTTAAGCTCCACAGTTCAGCCAGTTTTCAATCACCACCATCTGTCTAGCTCATACTTACTCCATTTGTCCATAGGGATGTTACAGGAGACAGTGTTGACAACAACAGGTGCTCTCCTCTCATCCACCAAGCCAGTCATTTCGTCATAAAACACTGTTAGTTCAGTCAGGCAGGATCTACCCCTTGTAAATCTATGTTGATGACTCCAAACCACCTTCTCATCCTCTCTGTCTTTGGACATGTTTTCCAGGATTAGTTGCTCCATCACCTCAGTGACTGAGGTGCGGATGCCTGACCTGGGGTTCTCCGGATCCTCCTTCTTGCCTTTCTCCAATACAGAGTGATATTTGGTCTCTTTCATTCCGCAGGAACCTCCCCTGTATGCCATGGCCTTTCAAGTGTAATTGAGAATGGCCTCACAAGGACATCAGCCACCTCTCTCACCAGTCACAGATGCATACATCAGGTCACACAGATCTATGTTCACTTTCTTAAAGTGTTCCTTAACTTGACTGACCTTTACTGAGGGTAAGTCTTCCTTGCTCCAGGCTTTCTGGCTGGTTTTGGGAACATGGGATTCCTGAAGAGTGTTCTTACCTGTAAAGACTAAGGTGAAGAAACCATTGAGCACTCCATCTTTCCCCATGTTCAGTGTCACCAGCTCCCCTACACCATTCAGCACTGAGCCTAGCTTTACCCTAGTCTTCCTTTGCTGTTGAAGCCCTTCTGAGCTGCAGAAGCTCTTCTTGCTGTCCATTACATCCGTCACCAGTTCCAACTGTTGATGGGCTTTGGCTTTCCTAACCCATTTAATGAAACATTTACCACCACAGTGGAAGCAATTTCCTTCGTTTCACTGAGAGCAGTCAGATTTACGGGTTTAAAAATGCTAATAAGATTATGCCTGTAATAGTACTTTACTGTATACTGTGTTAAAAATTCTCTAACCCCTCTAATGACAGCACTATCATTAACTGTATTTTCCCATTATAATTTATTTTACAAACAAGTCTCTCAGAAATCTGATTTTCCATACTTCACATCTGAACTCAGTACCCTTTTGAATGCTGCAAGTGTGATCTCTTGCTGCTGAGCTCTCTTTGAAGCGTTTGCCCAGGCAGGAAGAAAATTATTCGTGTGATCCCATATGATTTCAGACTGGCCATTAAAGTCTAAGCCCATTTGAGGAGGTGAATGAAAAATTTTGAAACCCAAGGGAGTGGGTCAAAGTTTTGCTACTGACCTGATTCTATAATGAGACAAATCACTTCACTGCCTTGCTTTCACAGCCTTTCCAAATAAAGTATGAATCAAAACTGAATCCATATATATAACGCAGAGGGTTTTAGCCCTTACTTCAGGGAAGAAGAACAGGGTCTCCCACGTAACTACCTCTCCATATTAACATTTGGAAGTAAAATATGTATACATCTTATGTGAAACATGCCTGAAAAGCTTGTAGGAATTCCTCCATGAAAATTCTGGTGTATTTCTTCCATTATGGGATGGTTCAGAAATTAAGAAATCAGGGCTCCTCTTATAATTAGGATTAAAAATTTGGGAGAGAGATATGGATAAAATACTTTTGTCCCACAGCAAATCAGTGCCAGACCGTGGGCACTTCAGGTCCTGAGCCTGCACAAGAGCCATTAAGAGCTATGGACAGACAGACAGTTCGGTGTAGAGTGTGGTTCATGTCAGGCCATGTGCAACACTCAAAAGGAAACTTTTGAGTTTAGGTCAGGTTGTCTGTACAAAGTGCAGAAAGAATTAGGAGGAGAGAGGGACCCTTGATATTGAGTGTTGCTTTTTCTCAGCTCCTTGGAGAGTGAAGGGAAGAGCTCCAGAAGAATTCACAGGCTGGAGGTGACAATGTAGTTTTTGGGATCTCATTGTTCTGGGTTGGGAATGAATCTGGGACTGAATCTGTAGCTAAAACTGCAGAAACAAATAGTATGGTTTGGGAGCCTGGTTTTGCTTCTGAGGACAGCCATGTGGAATGGCTTGCATCCATACAGGAAAATGCTTTCTCGCTAAAACCATGTAGTATAGGCCAAAATTGCACCAGGGAGAATGCAGAGAACTAAATAGCATGGGTAAAAGTCAAGCTTCTGGTTTCTTTTATTAATATAGTTTAAATTTGGGGATGGTTGTGGTTTAAACTTGGTAGGCAGCTAAGCACCACACAGCTACTTGCTCACTGCCCCATAGTGGGATGAGGGGAAGAAGGATAAAAGTGAGAAAAGTAATTGAGATATGAACAGCTTAATAATTTGAAAAAAAAAAAAAAGGAGGAAAAAACCTAATAAAAGGAGAGGAAAAAACAAACAAACGCATGAAAAACAAGTAATGCAAATGAAAGCAATTTGTCACCACCAACAGACCAATGCCCAGCCAGCCCCAGAGTGACAGCAGCTCCTGCCAACTTCCACCACCCCAGAATTAGTACTAAACACGACGTCATATGTTCTGGGATGTCCCTTTGGTTAGCTGGGATCAGCTGTCTCAGCTATGTGCCCTTCCAGCTTCATGTGGACCCCCAATCTACTCTCTGGCAGGGCAGCGTGAGACAGAAGAAATATATTGATGCTGTGCAAACACTGTTCAGCAATAACTAATGCATACCTGTATTATCAACACTGTTTTCATCACAAATCCCAAACATAGTCCCACATGAGATATTTTGAAGAAAATTAACTCTATCCCAACCAAGCCCAGTCTGGGGTGGCTGGCCTGTCTGCCACTAGCAGGGTTCCTGAAAGACAACCAAGGCACTCTGGACCAATCAAGAGAGAAGACTATCTATGTGTACAGTCTTTAAATTGTATTTTTAAATTGACTTTTTAACAAAAAAGATGTGGGTTTTGCTAATGAAAGGTTTTCCTTTGTCTCCAATGTGTAAAAGTTTTTCCTGGCAGTAAGTTGATAACAGGATTTTTCAGCTTCTGGCTTTGAAATGAGCCCTGAACCTCTGACAATGATCTTCAGGATCATTGTCCCTGTCCATGTCCTGGAGAATTGCCTGAGTAAAATGACTGAGTGCAGGGGATCTTGGTGCCTTCCTCACCAGCTGCAGAGCTTTCTCTCAGTATATACACAACTACAGCCCAGCTCCAGTTCTCCCATTTGTACAGAGAGAATTTTGCCAGCACAAACGCATACCTGTGCCCCATACACCCAATTGCTTTGGTCAGTCACTGTCTCTCAATCCACCCCTGAGTCACTGCACAGAGCTCAATGGAGGTGCATATACTTGCATTCCCAAAGGGATTTTAGCAACTTATTCCCAATTAAGCCAATACTTTAAAGAGCAAAAAGATGGGATATGATTTATGAGGTTTCCTCTGGCTTTACCTCACTCCTTAAATCTTCTGCATGTTATCTGTAAAGGCTCAGACCCTCAGGACCAAATGGATGTTGTTTTCCCACTGTTTTCTTTCAAAGTCAAGCTGTGGAAAACAGTGCCTCAGTATAGGATAAACAGCAAAGCTGTCCCATTTGAAGAATTTATTTTTAAAAAACACTGTTGCCAATTAGTACCCAAAATGAGTAAGGAAGAATGAAGGGGAAAAATACAACAGCACTGCTGAAAGGATACATTTTCATGTTCATAGAAAGTTTAAAGCTAACAACTAGGAAAATCAAATTAGTATAGACATCTGGAGAGAGGGGAAATTATGTTTCTATTGTGCAATGTTAATGCCTTAAAATGTTTAAAACAACAGGGCTGGGGATGTGAGACTTCATTTAATTAACATGCTAGGAAACCTTATTATCAAGTTGAATGTGAATTCTTCTTGATATTTTACTCGCTCCATTGCCTGAGGCTGGCTACAGGAGGCCTTATCCCTATTTTCCTGTAAAAACTACTTCCACATTCCACATCCCAATTACTCTGAAGGGCATACCCAAGCTCCCAATAAAATCATGCTTGGAGTCTTTGCTGACTTCTAAATTCTATTCTACATGTGTTTCTGATCACAAAATCAGATTTCCAAATGTCAAAATTATACTTTGAGTGGAGACTGAATAATAGTTTAAGCCTTTTTATTTGTGTAGAAAGTTGAAAATGAAAATGTGAAGCACCTGAAAACTCTCTAAATTGCTTGCTTTATTTCCACTTGAAGCAGTGTCCTGAGACCTATTGTATTGCAGTTCATCTACACTTCATGTTGAGAACACCGAGGGGGCAAGGGCTGCTCAGACTTGCCTAGCACAACAGCTCCATCCCACTGGTGGGGACAACCCGCTACTGCCTTCGTTCAAAGAAGTCATTAAACCAAGAATAATTCAGAATGGCAGGTTTTGATTTCACTGGTCAGGCATTTGTAAGGTGGAGCTAGGTAACCCATTCCTCTCCAGTCAGCACCTATGGCTCTTGTTTTGGCTGGGGAGGGCAGACTGACTGTGTATGGCAAGGAGGGAAAAAGAGCAGGTAAGCTGGAAGCTTTTATTCAGGTCTTCTGTTATGGGAAAGGCAGATAGGAGTGAGAGGACAGGACAGGGCATGGTGTTCCATTTCACACCTTTGCTGATGGCAGCCAGTGGTGGCCCCACCTAGCGTGGCTGTGCCAGGGCTGCAAACAGGGTTCCCTGCCTGCACCTGGGGACAGGATGGTTTGGTACCCTCTGCACTTGCATGTGCTCAGCCATGGGAAAGGCTGGAGATGCAGCAGCTGAATGGGCTGACCCAGAGATTGTCCACGGATGCTGGTGGGGGCAGGGGAGGACCTACAGTCCCTTCCTTCTGCACAGCCATCTACTGCTCCCTGCACAAGCTGTATGTCCAGACCCAATATGGTCTATAAAATGGACATTGGCAAGATTTTCAGAAGCACCATTTAGTTTTGGTACACAAGGAGCCCACTCACCAATTCAATGTGTTTCCTTATGTCCTTTTTGTTTAAATACTGTCCTCCCCACCCCATATTGTCAACATGGATAATAGCAAGCGATTTACTGTGTGATATTCCCCTCTCAAGCTCCACTGCTTTTCTTCTGTCAGATGCTCATTGTAAATTCTTGTAATGTGAAACAGCTCATTGGAGCGGGGCTCCACATTTTCTCCTGTTTCTGGTAACTTGTGAGAAGTTGTCACTTCGTATCCAGGAAAACTCCAGGGAAAGATGACAGACGCCACAGGCTGCACATTGCAGAGCCGGGGGAAATGGATACTAAACACAATGTCATTTAGATTTAAAATAATAGCTCTTAAGTGTTCACTGTTGTTTGTAATAAATATATTATATATAAACTTTTGCTTGTGGCTGAAATCTAAACTATCTGTTTTAAGTGAATGATAACATAAAACATGTCATAATTCCTGGTCCATTACTATTGATGCAGCACAACTTAACTTTCCACAACGTGGTTGGACTGAACCATGCATAGTCATGAAAAGGTGAAAGCATCTGAATGCCAAATGTACGACTTCTATAGCCCTTGGTCCATTGCAGTTTAATAACAGCAGTTTCTGCTAGTTGTCTCTTGCTTCAATGTTATCCTTGGGACCGATTATTTATGGATCTGAAGATGTTCTATTTTCTTTATAATGCAAGGTGGATAACCTTGACTAGGCTTTGTGAGGGTCTTATCTCTGGATCAGAAAGACTAAAAGCCTCAATCCACTTCTGTTCTTCACTTCCCTTCCCAGTGGAGAAACTAAGCCCTCTTTATCCAGCCCTGTATTGCACAGTCTGGCAGGAATCTCTTTGCTTGGGGCCTGCTGCCATAACTGGTGAAAGTCAGTGGGTTTGCCTAAATCTGAAGCTCATCACGAGGTGATCTGTTCAAATGGCTCTGAGAAAAAACATCAAAAGAAGCTGAATGCCATATCCAGGAGCAACTGACAGTCAGGGTCATCACATACAAGCTTTTGCCAAGCAAAAACTATTGAAGTGGTGAATGCTTGAACTGTGAAGGGATTTGTATCACATAATGACATCACAATTCACTTATGGCATGAGCATGCTCTAGAAAGTGATCTTCAATGCAATTTAATGTAGAAAAGAATGGAGAAAAGTAGGAGGATAAGTAGGGAAAGAAGAAGGAGAGAAATTGCTAAAAGACTTTAGCTTTTAGTCTTTAGAAACAGAGGAAGTCTGTATGCACCCTCGTGTATATTTGAAAACTTCCAATACATTTGAGTTTTGCTTCTGTGACAACTACTCTTATGTCAAGATGGGGATTTTTGGTCTCCTCATAATGAGTTTATGGACATTCCATATATTACCCATTACTAACCGACCTGGTTTTCCAGGTCGTCATCATGATGTCTGCAGCACCACCACAGTGATTTAGACCATTTTCAAATAGAGTAGAGGGAAGTGAACCTAGTGTTTAGTGTGCAGAAGGATATGAAGGCAAAGTTCAGATGGGGGAAACAACCAAGAAGCTTATATTCTTAAAACTGTCTTAATTTGAATAAATTTGGCAATTATTTTTAAATTAGTTTTCTGTCAAATGACACAGACAAATAGGTCAACCTTTAAATATATGATACATAAATTGTGAGAGTATATGTGTATATATGTGCATGTATACAAAATCATGCACATATGTATGTAACCATAGACATCTGCTTTCAGATTCAAATCCATCAGGATCCATTTCTTTACACAATGTGTAGTTAAAGCAAGGAGCTTGTAACCAGTGTACCAATGGGCTAAAAACTGCTAGAAAAGTAAGAGACAGAAAAGTCAATCAAGGATTTTTTTTGACCACAAACATACAGTTTAGGTGGTCTCTGAGCCACAGTCTGAGAGCAACTGAAAGGTTTTAACAGGGAAATTATGATTGCACACTTTCTTGTTGTTACAGCCTTGCCCCTGCTGTTGCCCACACTGGGACGGGGACCAGTTATGTTTCTCTGCTGGGGAAGCAGGGATGTGCTTATGGCGTGTTTTCTGAATGCTTACCTGACAGCAGGATGCAATGAAGATCCAGTTCTACAGCAGTCAGGAAGCCATGTGAAGCAGTGTAAAGAAATGTGATACAGATGTGCTGTCTTTTAAAATTCAGATCTGATGCCAAGGCTGCAATTACAGGACTTAGCTGAGCTGTCCCAGTGGCTCTCTGGGACAAGGTAGATTACATGTGGCATTTTGTTCCCAGCAGAGAGCTCGTGCCACCAATGTTAACTCATCCCTGTGAATGGAGCAGCTGACTGAGGGAAGGACTTGGCAGATTGAAAATGCTGTTAAATATCAGCTGGATTCTGTGGCCTTGACCATCTCTCTTGCAGAAAACTCAGCACTATTTGTGCTGGAAGCTTCACTTTGAGGACTTAGATAGTCTCAGATGTGATTCAGCTGAAACAGCCGCTTGAGGTTAATAATAACTTCAGGTTATTGTCACCCTGTTCAAAACGTGGGGGGAAGGAAAGGACTCGACTGAAACTAGACAAAAACATATAAAGAAAAGTGTATTTTCAAATGTTTCAAATGCAAACAAGAGAGAATAAAAAGGAGAACTTCAAAAACCCCAAAACCTTGAGAGTCCCTGCAAGAATTAGAGGTTCTCATGCTGGGGCTCTGTGGGTTTGAATGAGAAATCAACATAAAATGAATATGAAATAGTAACTTACACTTCAACTGGCTCAGATTAGGCAGAGATTCCCTGAAATCCTATATATCTAAAATATTTTGTATATCTAGCTAGATACCCATTCCCCGGGACCACTATTTAGCAGGTTTATGAGATACTGGAAATGTCTAAGGGAAAATATCAGCCCTTAGTGGGAAAAGACCAGCAGCTTTTAATTTCACTCACTGTCTGCATCACATTCCATTCTGTCTTGTGAAACTGAAAACAAATTTGGCAGCAGGCAGTCATCTGATTTTCATGTAATTCAATAATTTATCATGAAAAATATTCATTTATAAACAATTACTTGTTTTGGAATGATAGCAGCTGTCATTTTGGAGCCTGTAGTTTCCCCCAATGGGGTATTTTTCTGAGTTTATCCGTTATTAAATCATGCAGTGTTCAATGTGTTTGGAATCTGGTCTGAATGCATTTTACAACGTGTTTATGTTTGTTATGTGCATAATTTCGTTTTTGCTTTACAGACACGAAATCCAATATTGCCAGATGCAGAAATCCCTCTTTTCTGAACAGCTCCTCTTGATACAACACTTTGGCTTTCAGGAGGAGTTCCCCCATACAAAATACCACCGTTTCTGTTTTGCAGTCACGAATCTGTAACTACGCAAGTCACACACAATAAACAGCTCCAGCTAGAGTCCCTCCAGGCTTGACCAAAAGGCCCGTGTAAGCATTGCCTTTTGGATTTAGCTAAAAACATACAAATGTTTTCTCTCATTGCTGTCATGCTACCACAGGGTGAAAACCAGACAACACCGACCCAGCGGAGAAGACTTACATGCGACCTCAGGCAGGACCCTGGTATTACCAGCATGACTGGTGTTTGTGTGCATAGGAACCACAGTCAGACATTCTTGAGAGAAGGAGCTCAACAGCATTATCTTTATGCTGACGTCTTTTCAGAAATAACAGCTCTACAATGTTATAGATATGATGGGAGAAGGTAATAAAGATGAATGGGTTTCTCAGTAGTAAGTACATTGGTTGGCAAAGGATTAAACAGAAATTGGAGTTAGGCTATTGTGGGGCATTATAAAATCTAAAGCCACACAGAAAGATCCCTCTCAAAAAAGGTGATTTTCCTATTTCCTTGGGTATTTTACCATAGAAACCACTCTGAGGTGTCAGCTGAATTCAGATCAGCTATGTCAAATCTGGGGACGTCTTGGTATGCATAGAAGTTCTCCCAAAAAAGTGCTCTTTTTTTGGAGCTTAAAACCATTACAAAATACTTCATTCATTAGAAACTGGGATGAAACACTCTTTAGAAAACATTTAAAATACAAGTGGTTTGATTAACAAACTTTTCCATTCTCAGTTGTTTGGGTTTGTTGCTTGTGGCTTCCACATGTGCTCAACTCCCTGAGTACTTTGGACTTAGTGTCAAAATGAAGGTTAGAAGTAAAAGGTTAGAAAACATGCAAAGATTAGAGGATATTTCCTGTTGAAAACTTCCTGTAAAAGCTGTTGTTATGGAAATTTAGCAATTTTACTATTAAAACACAGATGCCTCTATGGAAGTGCATATGGAGCAATGAAACAAAGATAAGAGCTGGGTTTTTAACATACTGGGAAGATGGACAACAAAAAAGGTTTTTGCTATTGACACCCATCCCATTTCTGTTCAGTAGAACACTTAAGCATTTAATTAAGGTTAAGCATGTGCTGAAGTCCCAGAGCATGAATTGGCCCAGAGCCAGACATGCATTCAAGCATCCCTCTGAACAGAGCAAACAACACATTTAACTACTTTGCCAAACTGGGCTGATACAATTCGTCAGATTCATCAATGCCTTGGAAAAATGGGAAATGTGAAGGGGTAAACTTGGCAGCTGACAGCTGTTATATGTAGGCTGGCTGATATTTGGGGAGAAGCTGCAATGCTCAGTCATCTGTGAATTCAGTGGGAGATGAAACTCAAGGCAGACAGAAGCAGAATAACACATGCTGGAGGCAAATACCTTAAACTTTTCAGGCCCACAACAAGCTCCTAAATCAAGTGCAACCACTCAAGAAAACCTTAATAAAATCCTAGCAGCCATTGTGGACAGCTCAATGAACACCTCTGTTCAGTAGGTAGCAGAGGTGCAGGAGTCCAAACAAAGCGTTAGGACATGGAAGGAAGGTAATGGAAAAATGATGAAGTATTACAGCATAACTGAACCAAGAGTGTAGGATTTCACATTCATTTCTGGTCACCCTTTCTTCTGCCAGATGGCTCATGTAGTTGAAAAGAACAATGGAAACAGAAGAAATAGAGAGATTTTAAAGGTTTGTAGCTATTCGATTATTAAAGGAAAAGAAAAAAAGAAGAGAAAGAGAATGAAATGTGACCTAGTAGAGACATAAATGATGATGGGGGAGAAATAGGTCGCGTACCCCTTTTTACCTTTTTTGCCACTGAACAAAACAGAAAGGGGTTCTCCAGGAAACTTGCCAAAAGTTAAACCAACAGTTGTGTACTACCACATTATATTGAAAGCCAACCCAGCTAAATCTTTGCTTTTTAATTATACGCTTCTTTAACCTTTAGATCTCATTGCTCCAAAATTTGTGGAATTTGGAAAAAAAAATTAAATACTACACGCTGATATGGATACTTGGCATAACCCAAACTGCTTAATATAGGATTTACTCCTGTGCTAGAAACAAAGGGCTTCATATTTCTGTGCATAACCCAGCTCTTGAGAAGGTGAAAATATTCTTTTCCTTGGAATAGAGTTATTGGGGTTTTTTCCCATACTTGCTGGTTGCAGTCCTATGCATCTGTCTGTAAGAATCTACTAACCAGAGTTACATAACTGCCTGCATAACAAACTGCTGGATTGTTCAAATCCAGCAATTGCTGTGTGCCTTCCTTCCTTCATGGAGAAGACTTCCCAGCAGAAACACTAGGTGGGAAAAATAACTGCACTGAGCAACATCCTCTGTAGGCAGACATTTGTTGGCCTTTTTGGTTACCTGTTCCCTCCATGCATCGGAAAGCAGCCATGAGCCATGGAAATATACCTAAAACCTTAAATCACTGGAGCAAGAAGACCAACCTTTCTCCACGTTGTCCCTCTTGTGGTGACATGACTGGCAGCCCAGCTGAAGTGGAAACATTCAAGGTCAGGTTAGATGGAGCCTCCTAATCTGGTTGAAGGTGTCACTGCTCACTGCCAGGGGGTGGGACTGGCTGATCTTAAGGTCTCTTTCAACCCAAACCATTCTATGATTGTGCGATTCTCTTCTTTACCTCTCTTATGCTGCATCAGAAAAGATGTCTCTGTCCTCAGACCTGCACCAAGGACAGGAAAAATTAGAGCTCTGAAATAACATCTGGTGTTTGGGTCCAGGTTCTCTGCTGTCCTGGCTCTATTGAACTGACGATGGTGAAGAAGGGCACCCAGCAATACCTGGCCAGTTTAGAGTACCTTCCATCTCTGGTGTGTTTTCCAAACCTTACACCACTGATCTGCAGGACAGCCCTGAGGGCTATGCTGATATTGCTGCTGTACAGATGAGTGAATAGCAAAGTTAAGTGACATGCCCAAGGCCTTGGTGGGGGGCATTTTCAGACCAAGGGGTAGTGCAAGGGAATCCCCACTCCAACAGCCAGAAGAAAACACTAGGTCTACAAGTCTGGCCAGTTTTTTCCTAGGATCTGTAGGATATTTATAACTACCTTTTGACTTTCGTGTGCCTGCAATGTCAACTTGGAAATTTATGAAAGAAAATAAAAGAAGAACAAGCTTCTGAAAGAATGTGTTACATTTGAAATCTGGTTAGTGGCTGCTGGTGTTGCTAAGAATGACTTGTTTTAACGAAGGATTTCTAGCAAACTCCCCTTCTCGCCATCACATACAGCAACCTCAAAGAAGAGCAGAGCTGCACTGCCTGATTAATGCTGAGCTGGTTTCTTCTCACATGTAACCATCCTGTGTTTTTCAGAAGATGTTTTAAATGATTTGGTCAACCTCATTCAAATGTATATGAGAAAAACCTGTGAGAAGTAAAAATCTTGAGGTAATGCAGAGTTATAAACCAGTCAATACTAGCTTTATACAAAATGCAGCCTTTCTTTACAGTGCTGAGTCAAATGAAATTACTGAAGTTTTTCAGCCAGCAGTAGACAACTTGCGAAGGCTACACAGCAGATGCTGCTGTTCGTATTGGTAAGGGCTGAAGATGTACATGGCAGCCTCTTCAGTACACTGGGGAAAAGCAAACTAATCCCTTACTCTGTCACAGTACTACAGCCTGCTTCCCATCCTGCTCCTACATCCATCCCAGTATAGCTGTGGTTTTGGTCATTTGCTTTCCCCTCAGGGTATAGGGAGAAAGGAGCACAGGGCTCTGCTCACTCAGCTGCCAAAGGCAGGGATGAATTTCTGGCCCATGTCCTGCTTTTGACAGAATGAACATGGAGGAAGCCTTCTGAGCTTTCTTCCTTTCACGTTTTCTCACTGGAGTTTATGTTGTCTGGTGCAGCAGAAATCACACTGTAGAGGCAAAAATGGAGAATGAACCCAGATATTCACATGGGAGAAACTGCATCTTTCAGGCTAGAAGGAGCCCCACATATCTCTGTGCTCAAAAACATCTCCTTACTCTCTGCTGGCCTGGCTAGCTAAGTCTGGCTTATATTTTTCTATCTAGAATTTCTGGTTTTATGTGACTGCCAAATTTAAAAATTGCAAAAACTTTGATACTTACCTGTGCTTGGTTCTGTTCCTTACAACCCTTGAATTCCAGATTTGAGACTTCCCCAACTCTCCCTGTGCATTCCTGTATCCCCTGGGAACCACAACCTGCCTCTGTTAGCGGTGCTGCACAGTGGGCACAAAGCTTCATTACACCTCCAACTCAGTTCCCTCCCAGGCTTCCTCCTTCACCTTTGGTGGCTCCTAAGAGATGGCAGCTTGTGTTATTGTTTGGAGGGTGGACACATTTCACCAGGGCTCGTTGCAAAGATACCAAATCTTTCAAAGTGAAAATAAATTAGCCTGCAACTGCTAGGCAAAACAGGCTTGATAAATTGAAGTTTTAGTCAGCAATGTTTAAAATGAAATCAGTAAAGTGTGCATAATGATGGATGAGTCCAGAGATTTTTATTAAATACAATAGCCTAAAGAAATGTAGGGAGCTGTTATAAATGAAGTGAATGCTAGTTTAACTAAACCAGCTCTTGTTTAGAGAAAAATGTTGGGATTTATTATCCTATTAGTTGCTTTTTTTCTCCTTTTTTTTTGTAAGGAGCAGCTCTCAGGGTGTCCCGGGCAGAAAGTCAAATTCTCCATTTACCCAAGATGTTTAAAAAACATCCTCTTGAAAGTTGAAACTACTGAGTTTTCGATGGGACAACATAAATATATTTGAACTGTTGTCAGTACAAACTAGGCATCCTGAAAAGTGTAGTACATCTTCACTGGACATAATATTATTAATGTCTTTGAAACAACTCAGCATTTATTTTGAAATAGCAAAGAGGTTTGATTCGCTTCCAAAAGGAGCTGTAATCCAAAAGTGTCTCCTATTATAATATTTTAAATGACTGGATGTAGAGAAAGACAAACACAGCATTTTTGGAGGCTCAGCTGATTGAAAAATTAGTTTGGAAATGTCTGCTAGGAACCAGTTTGCATTGTGTTGCTGTTCAGACTTGATGCCCCTACTTATTCTTAGATTAAAGAGGTTGGGGTTTACCAGCGCTACAGCCAAATACCAGTCCAGCACAGAGGATGGGTTACAATGGGTGTTGTGGGAGTGCATACTGTCATCTGCTCTCTTGGCCCCTTGTAAAGATCAGGTAGCCCAGAAATATCCCAGAGACCCTGCTGAAGTCAGCCTCTGGTGCTCCTAGCCCTACTGGACCTGCTCTCACCCTGATCAGAGTCGGACACACTGGAGAAGGGAAGAAGAAATGTCTTAAGAATGGAAATGTTCAGCTACCTCCAACATTTCAGGTGATGTTTTAGGAAACAGGATAGAGACAGGCAAGCTAATCTAGGTTAGATCATGCTCTCTGCTTTTTTCATCTTCCAGTCCTCTCTTCCCTCCCAATCTGATAGGAAGACTTGGTATTGAAATAATCTACTTTTATAAATTTTCCCAGTATCACCCAAAACTTCAGAGTTCATGGCTTCACAAAGCTGGATTCTGCTGCACATTTTGAACAGCTGAGCATCAGATAGTTAAAACACTCTCAGATGGTTAAAAATGGGTTTTGGTCCTGTGTCAAACTATTGCCAGTCTGCTTTCATCGTAGTGAGTGCTGTGAAATATGACTTACTAATGCTATAGAAAAAGAAAGGAAAACAGTTCAAAAATTCAGAGGTAAATGACTAAATAAGGCTTGCAATGGGAGAACTGTTCTCTGTCCTTTTAGCTCTAAACTATGTCTGGGAAAACTCCTGGCTTGAGAGTAATTTAGATGGCTTTTGAATGGACAGTTCTGAGAGAAAAGTTAGCTGGCAAGAGTGGAACCTAGTGTTTTGATTTAGTCTTATTTCCTTAAAGACGTAAGAAGGCTCCAGAAACTACCCAACTGGAGAAAGTGAAGAGCAGCAAGATAAAAATTCAATTTCTTCTTCTGGTGCTACTTTTTCTTGTCACCCTATGACCAGTGAAGTGCTCAGAAAAGGTGGTCTTATTGGTAAACCTGAGCTCGGGGAGAAGCTCATGTGCTGAGGGTTGTTTGGGGATTGCTGAAGCAGCAGGTGGCAATGGGTGAGTATCTGACCAGTGGAAACCCCTCAGTGTCCTGATGGACTGGAGAGCTGACAGGGCTCTGGGTCGTGCCTCTACTGCACATTTGTGCTCCCAGAGGCAGACAGTGACCAACAAAGTGTGTGCATGTATGAGCTGTCAACCATTAGCACTGTCTAATCAAACACCTTATTGCTTTAAATGTAAAGCTTCTCTGCAGCAGTAATGCTTATCCTCGTAACTCTATGTATCCCATCTGACTTCTGTTCTCCAAGATTAGGTCATGTTTAAACTGGTGGACCAGCTAGATCTTGTCTTTCTCCCACCCCTGTGTCAATCTAAGACCTGAATTCTCCCCAGTCTCAGGATGCAGAAATGAAATGAGGTTCATGGGCAGAATGGAGCAGTGACACAACTGGCCGGGCTGCACTTCTGGACTCTGCTGGGTCAGACGGTACATCTTTCGCTCAGTGCCTCAGTTCAGGCAAACTTAGAAAACAGCTTCTTTTACTCCCTGCAAAGTCTCCACAGCCTGTGCAGCATATCCCAATGCTTCCCTGGGAGGAAACATGATGGACTGATGCCTGTGCCAGGAGAACTGTTCACATCGAGCTCACCAACTAGAAACTGTCTAGGTTGGATTTTGCAGCTAAGCCCATTCGCTTTTCAACAACCTCTCCTTAAAACTGTGCAGATACATAGAATGGGACTTAAGACACAACTCAAAGAGATGAATTGCATCCCCACAAAAGACTTTAGTAGACACATCACTCTGACTTCAGATATCCAGCAAATGAGAAGGACAGCAAGCCCAGAACTGCGCTCCTGGAGATGACCACCTAAGACTGAATGAGCCCTAACTTCTCATACTTGACCCAAGAACTGTCTAAGCTTTTAAAATTGTGGCACTGAAGAAAATACAAAACTTTGTACAGCCATAAGCTGGAAATAAACAACCAGCCAACACAGTAAAAGTAGTATTTTCCTCTGTCCAGACTGGGTCACCTGCCTTTCCTTTATTCTCTTAGAATCTGGAGAGAGAGACCCCAAAATATATTGCATTAGTGACAATTCCCCCTAGAGCCAGCCCTTGCTGCAGCTGCTGGCTCTGCAGGGCTGCTGTGAGCTGGCTCAGATCTGCACAGGCACCTGCAATTCCTGCTGAGTTTTCATTCCTGCCAGGCTCCAGCTGCTGTAAGGAGTAATTCCCATAATCCAGCACATCAGGACTATCAGCTCCAAGGTAAGCAGGTCAGAAGCTTGGGTTTCTGCAACACTGCTGACATATGACCATTTTGGAGCAATAATCCTTGGCTTGAGGCCCGTGACTCAAGCTGTGCCTCATGCATCTGGCGCGTGTGCTGACCACTGAGGGTGACTTGCTGCTCGAGGGTGGTGCTCACACTTGCAAAGCCTCTCAGGTGGGAGGATCCATCTTCATTTTCCTGCCAGGCAGGAGGGGAGATTGGCAGAAGGAACGTCTTCTTCTGCCCTGGTTTGATTGCCAAGGAGAGGTGCAAACCTCATGGCAGAAAGTTTTGCTGTTCTTCCTCAGGGAATTAAGAGAGGAGGTGAATAAGCCAGCCTGAAAAGAGGAATATTTGTCCTGGACAGGAGACACCAGTAGAAATACAAGGCCAATAAAATTAAACACTTGCCTTGTGCACAAAGTCTAGCAGTTTTCTTCCTTTCACACATGGCATCTGCACAGTAATAACAAAATGTAGTCCCTTCCACCCTATGCAGATTAATGGAATTTACTAGTTAACAGCTGGGGTTTTTTCTTTTTCATTGACAGTGGTATTAAAGTGTGATTTGAAATGAAAGAAGTAACCACATGTGTAAATATCTCAGCAGGTCATAGCAGCATGGAGGACCCTGAGCACCTTACCTCCTTAAAAGTGTCCTCAGTCTCATTTAGAGATGTGGATACAGAGGCAGGCCAGAGTGCAGCCTCTGTTTTCAGCCTGGTATCCCACAAACTCAGGTGTCATCTATTTATGGCCTATGGGATTTTACCAGGATAAGTAGGCCTGGTCCTGAGTGTAAGAGACATGGATGGCTTAGCTGGCAGACCTGCTCAGGGCTAGGAAGGCAGCTTGTTTCTCACATGGGTCCTCAGTCCTAGGACAGTCCACCTGTCCTAGCTGGACTTTTCCCCAGAGCAGCTTCAAGGCACCCAACCAACCAGATTTTATTAAGGTGAATTTTGGTTAAGTAGCAAATTCTGTCTCAAAACCAGTCAAACCCATGAACAATATGTTTTCACAGCCAGTATCTAAGCTCTTACATCAATAGGATACATGGGCATTTTAATATAGGTGACAAGGGAATTTAGGAAGCAGTTCTTCCTGACACGGTCACCGTTGTAAATGGCTGCTGGGAGCAGCCTGACATTGCTGGGCATGAGAGAATGCTGAAGAACCAGCTTTAGGAAGAGATATGAGAATCCAGCTATGCTAGACCAGTGTACAATGTCAGGATTGACTTCTTCTATTTAAGACTAAATAAAAAGAATCCTTTTTCTTACTTTGGAAATATGCTTTCTCAAATAATTCCCAGTCCACCTATTAGGAGCTCAACCCATTAGTAGTCTACATGTTTCTACATTCTTCTGGCAAGCTTTAGACATCTCTGATCAAGACAGAGTCTTAGTGAAAATTTGCCAAAGCTGTGTGTCTGTAATCATATCACTTCATTGGCAGTGGGGATTAGTACATATGGCAAAGTTCAAAGATTTGGCAAAGCAAGCTCACCTTCAAAGAGAGTGTTCTAAGTTACTGGAAAATGAATTCTGTATGACTGCTGCTAAGTGTTGAAGGTTTTTTCTTACAACAGTAAAACTGAATCCAATTAGAAGTGAAGAAATGCATTTTCAAATACAATGATAAACAAATGTTTGTAGGATAGCTAACTCTTATAGATTAAATTACCAGGTTAAAGCAACCCAAGGCAAAATGGCTGTTAATTCAGGTAAACTGGAGTCCATGCTGCCCTGAGACTGATTCTTCCATCAAATTAATTCCTGATGTTTCCTCTGCTAAATTTGACTTTTCCGAAATTTGTGTTTTTTCTGGAACTGCACATCCATACAGATAAAAGCTTTGTCTTTGCTGTATCTGAACTGCAGGTAAAATGGTTTAGAAGAACAATATCAAAACTGGAAAGTCAGTCTGAAAGGCAGGAAACACTAGAATTGAAGTTGCTTCTGAATTGATGATCTGCCCTGTGTTCCTACATGTAACCTTGTGTACACTGCTGCATACACACTTTTCTAAGGAATCCTTGCTTGTGCTGTGCAGGCATGACACAGGTGGAGAGGCTGAAGTCTTGCCTGCTCACATGCAAGTTCTGCATTACGGGGTGGATGCAGGTCCTCCTCCAATCACCGCCACCATCTGGAGCCTTGCTCTAGCAACAAGCCACAGCAGACACACTTGCCTGTGCCTGGTGCAGACCCAGTGGTGGTGCTCCAGTCTGTGGTGGGTGACCAAGAGGCTCAAGGGAGGACCAAGATGCCTCTTCTTCCTGACAACAAATCTGTGCCTGTTACTAACTTAACACTGAAGTTGCTGACTAAGTCACACATAGAATAAAAAGGTCTTTTGCAGGATGATTCAGGACACTTTGTTCAGGGATGCCTCTCTCTATTAACTTTCAGGGGTCCTAAAATACTAAATCATCCTGGTGTTAGCTAAGGGATAACTTGTGGAGTGCAGGGCAGTTCAGAGTCAGCAACCCAGAAAAAAAAAGTCTATTCTCAGACAGGTATATCCTGCTCTACGTGGGACATACACACACCCATGTGGAGCAAAGCAGAGATATGGAGTCTCCTCTGCCAGAATTACAGCACCCAACAGAAATCTGGGACCAAGGACTGGTGGTGTCCTTCAGTGGTCATGCAAAGTCAGCTTCTTCAAGCTCATAGCAACCACAAATCCAAAGTGGTCACAAGTTCTTTACTACGGAGACCTTCAGTAACTTTTACATTTACTTCTTTGAAGCAGGCAATGTCTCTGCTTGATTCAGCAGTTGTTTTTCCATTTTTGTTGCCTAGATTCCTTTATTTAGCTTTCCAAGGAGGGTCTCTCTGCCTTTTCTTGTCTCCTCGTGTCTTAAATAACTACAGGTCAAAAAAAAATTAGTAATAATTTCAGAACTGGGATGCAAGTATGGCTTACTTACACTAATAGCTGATCATGTTTTCTGCAAGATACTTGGTCTGCAGTGCCACTGATCCCACTTTATGTTAATGCTGTCACTGTTAGCCATCTCTTCTAAGAAGGTAATCTAGGCATTTCCTACTTGCCCACAGTAATACCAGCTATTTAGTAGCTGGGAGATCTTTCCAAAACAGTGATTACACAATTAAAACACCAGCAATTTCTGAATCAAAACAAAGAATGATTGCAGGGTTCTTTTGCATGAATTGAATATACATTGTACACTGTGATTTAGAAACAGCTGTTGGCTGAGTTGTATACAGTAAAGATACACAGAACACGTGGCACTGTCATTTGCATATAGTATGTCACTGCTGTATTAAAAGTGGAGAAAGATCACAAAAACCCAGAAAAGACAGCAGAACATAAGATGACTCGTGTAAGTCATGGAGAGCACTGTGGTAACAGTAAACATTAACAAAACTTACAAATTTAGAAAGGACGTTTGCAGTAAGTTTTCAGTAAACTATCAAAGAGCTGGTAGCTGTGCTCACACTAGGGAGTTGTTAAAATGGCCTTGAAGGGGAATAGATAGCCTTTGTATATTCTTTTTCCACTATGGTGCATGAAGAAAGTTCAAACAGCCGTTCAGGTTCTTTCCCGTTCCTCTCATCTTTACATGCACATCTGGCCTGATAATAAGTCTATTTTAACTACCACCAGAACCTTCTTGTTTGCAGGAGCCATGTACCAAAATCCCTACATGGTAGAGAGTCCCAAAAGATCTAGCACATGCCACAGAGGTCTTAGGGAATGTTGAAATCCAGGAATGATTCACAAGTAAGAGACGAGAACCAACCTCCCATATTTGTGTTTCTAGATGAGGCTGGGCTTGATGCCCCTCCTCATCCCAGGGAGCCTTTGCACAGATGGCTGGAGCAGCTCACACTGATTCACCTCCTCCAGTAACCAGGGATCTGTGTCCCCATGTCCTTGGTATCAGCACGGTCACGCTAATGACCACAGGGTTTGTCCTCAGCTGGAAGTGCAGAGCCGAACTCAGGAGCCACATACTTATGGGTAGACAGTGTTGGAACCTTGCCAAGGCATATAACGCAAATAGTTATGAAGCCGGTCTGACTGAAAAAAAAAGAAAAAAAGTTTATTTTTCTTGGTTTTCTGGTGTGCAGGCTGTGGTGATTCACTTTTAAAGCTCTTTTTCTGCCATATTGATGCTATGTTTTTCCTCTAAGCAAAGACTGAGATTCTTCTATCACCCCTGATTTCAGAGCTTAGGCATTTGTGAAAAATACCACCTCCTCTGAAGTCATGAGGGCTTTCAGTATTTCTGTACAGAGTATTGCATTTTCAGGAGCTGGGATGAGAGTGCACAACTCCATATCTGGACACCAAAAGCCATTTGTAAAGCTTTGCCATACATGGTAGCTCCCACTGAATTCCTGCTATGGCTAGATTTACAAAGTCACTTCTTCTTGAATTGCCTGTGTACATTACCCTGAAGCAGATTGTCCATCTGACTTCCTTTCAATAAAGAGAAAAGCATGGTTCTTTTTGGTTGCTTCCTGCCCCACTTGAGGTAGTTAGAGAATTCCTGAGAGCAACAGATTTGTGTTCAGCCAGTTCTCTCTTCTCCCACTTTCTCTGAGCCCAAGCCTGCCTGCAACTTCAGCTTAATTGATACCGATGGGACTTCAGTGTCTACTGACCACAACCAGAGCTCCAGCTCCAGAAATGGGACCTGAAGTGGCTTGTGGGTGAATCCATGAAAGCATCTTAATTAAACCACTTCAGTTTAGTAAAACCATATTTTGACAAAGATTTGTGATTTTCTGAATTGGTTGGAAAAATCAAAGACCAACACTTGGCACTTGGTCTTATGAAACAATTGTCCATGAGAGTGACTAATCTTCCATCAAAGCCTGCAGGGAACACTTTCACATGAGCATACACAACCTGTGGTGGTTATATGTTAAAACAGAATCCCTACAGATTATAATGGGGTAACACAGTATGGTTTAGGCAGTTTATAATGGTAGACAAAGCACTTGTAAGAGAAGGTTAAAACTGCTTAAGATTATGTCTGTAGAGATCAGGTGTGGTGGGACAGGGTTAGTTGTCCACCAGATCACTTATACACTAACATCTTAAATTAAGGCACAGTGATTTTCAAGCCTATATTTTGTCAAAACAAAAATGCCTACAGCACTGTTAAGTCTAATGATCAGTCTGTTAAGTCAAATACTTTAAATGGCAGTGTTGATGGATCAGAGGATCAGATGTTTAAAGATCCTATCAATTTCTGTAGAATCAATTAATACTGCTGCTGACTTCTTTCTACAACGAGATGGTTTGTACCCTTGACTCACAACATGAAATGCAGCCCCTCTTAGACCTCTAGGCTCTGTGTACAGCTGGCTGCTGCAAAGCAGGATCCAGGATCACTGCAGAGGGAACAGCTTTAAAATTGACTCTCTCAGTAAATAGCTGCCAGGAGTTGGCCAGGATGAAAAGTGAAGGGTAGATGTGTGTTACACATCTGGCCCCATTCATGTGGCTGTAAGGAGTCAGCTGCCATCCTGAGTCTCCCACGGGAAGGTGTTATAACCTCAGTTTTGGAGCTGGCAGGGATCCCTTTCTCCTGCCAGTGCCTGGGGAGGTGGGCCATGCCATGCCAATACCAAGGCATGCAAACCTTGTTTTATTTCACATAAACAGTCCTTTGCATGATTTATGTTTTTCCCCATATTTTGCAGAAAATTCTCTAAGCAAGTATAGCACTAGCAGAGTCACACTTCGCACTCCATTGTGTTCCACTGGATCTGAGGAACAAGTTCTGAAGCTCAGGCATGCGTGTCCCTCTCCAGCTCCCAAAACTCTTACACATGCCTTGATCTTGTTCACTTGGCTCTCCACAGTCTGTGTAAGTTTCCTGCTCATGAGACTTGTGTCTCACATAGTTGCTGCTCCTTATCCACTGCTTAAGTTGGGAGTCCTCCCTTCTGAGCAGTGTGTCCCAATCAACGAGGTCAAGAGATTTGAACCATCCCAGATACCTGAGGGTAGTATTTACATAAGATTTTCTTGGACTTGGCAAATGGGAGCAGTCCAGGACACTCATAGGAAGGGATGTTTTGGCACCTAGAAATCCTGGTTTATTCCAAGTAGGGCATGTATGAACTTCAGGCATCTCTGTGGCTGTGCAGTAGGTGAGCAATTTTGGCTCATCATCCTACTGAAATACAGTCACACATACATGGAATGGTGGGCAGGAACATCATTAACTAAATCTGGTTGTTCAAAGCTCCATCTAGCCTGACCTTGAATTCTTTCAAAGATGAGACATTCACAGTTTCTCTGAGCAACTTGTTCCAGTATCTTCCCACCCCCATCGCAAAAAAAATGTCTTCATTATATATCCAGTCTAAATCTACCCTCTTTCAGTTTAAAACAATTGTCCTTTGTCCATTCCCACAGAACCTGGTAAAAAGTCTGTCCCCTTCATGTACTGAAAGGCTGCAATATGATCTCCCTGGAGCCTTGCCTTCTCCAGGCTGAACAACTCCAGCTCTCTCACTCTTTTTTCATAGGAGAGATGTTTCGTCCCTTCTGATAATTTTTGTGGTCTGTGTCCCAGGGACCCCAGAGGTGGAGGCAGTGCTCCAGGTGGGGTCTTACCAGAGCAGAGGGGCAGAATTACCCCCTTGACTTGCTGGCCTCACTTTTTGTGATGCAACCCAGGATATATTGTGGTTTGTTCCAGCCCAGGTGCAGGACCTTGCACTTGGCCTTGCTGAACTTCAGGAGGTTTATATGGACCCATTTCTCAAGGCTGGCCAGGTCCCTCTGGTTGGCATCCCTTCCCTCAAGTGTATCAGCTGCACTTCTCAGCCTCCTGTCATCTGCAAGCTTGATGCGGGCACGCTCAATCCCACTGTCTATGTCACTGATTAACATATTCTAGTCTTGGTCCCAGCATGAACCCTCGAGTGACACCACTTGTAACTGACCTCCATCTGGACACTGAGCCATTGACTGTAACTCTCTGGAAGACAGCATCCATCAAACCTGTGTCTCTCAAATTTAGAGGGAAATATGCACTATCCTTTCTTGCATGAGGCCTCAAAATATTAGGAAAAAATATCCTGTTGGGATAAAGGCAGCTACAGCAAGGACTACTACCCCAAAAATGTCTCAACTGAGTTTGTATTATATGTTCTTTCTGTTATTATGAACTGAGAAATAGCCATATTTTCAAAATCTGAATCTCTTTCTGGGAAAATTTATAGGCGTGCTATCTTGCCTATTCTTCTTACCACTGTTGCCTTCCTTACACAAATTTTCAATAACAACAATTTTATTTCGATGAACTAACAGACCAAGGGAGGATATCTGAGTTCAGTCATCTTCTTTTAGTCTGTTTCTCTTTTCTCTGCACAGATTCCTTAGGGTTTGGCAAAAAAATAGCACTGAAATTTACTTTGACTGATATGTTTCTTTTGGTCTAGTTTTCTTTTACAAGAGAAAAAGAAGTTTGCTAAATATTTAGGAATTTGCCCTCTTTCCACAAGAAACCTAAGCAACTAGGGGCCCAGTCCTACAAGATTTCTTGAGTGTCTTCCTCACTTGGACATGGTTCCCTGGAGACAAGGGGGAACTTGCGTGAGAGAGGACTGTAAACTGAACCCTGAGAATGGAAATGCAGTTTTTAAACAAGCAAAACCAAGGAATCAATGTGGTTGACATTGCTTCCCACTTTGGATTATATATTGTATATAATCCAATTTAGACCAGTCAAGGAGGGCAAAAGACTTTCATGAGCCAAAACCCAAGGAAGGAGAGAGCCTAAATCCTGTGAGATTTTGTTTGTATTTCAGAAACTAACCAGAGAGGAAACGCATTTTAAAAACCCAAATTCCATTACTTAGAGTTGACCTGTGATTCTTGCAGTCTCCTTACATTCAGTCTACATGTTCCCTCTGGCTTGCACGCTACCATCTCTAAAGTTCCTGCTGCTAATCACTACAATATGGATTCTCTAGCCTCAATGTTAACATTAAATGTAGTGGCTTTCAGCTGTAGCCCTCAAAGCATTAAGAAAATAAACCCCACACTAAAAGCCACTTTCAACCTCATGTTGTCAGGGACCACAGGGACCACCAGCAACTGTCTTGTACTAGGTTTTGATCTATCACTTCTGCCTTTCCCCCTCTGATGTATTTTTACAGGGTTTGCAGCTACAGAAATGCCAGAAGAGCAAGTCAGTCTCCCACAGGTTGGCACCCAGACTTCTTCAGTGCCCCGCTCCCCATTTGTAGTTCAGAATTGGTTCTGAGCATTGCCATGAGTCTGCATGTGGCTGGCTATTAGATAGGTACTATGGATATGTAAAGCCGTGGAAACTTGAGCACAAGGAAGACCAAGAGAATTTCACAAGGTGTCTTCTTCTGCTTCAAAAGTGATAAGACTCTAGTTTTCAGACTTTTATTCTACTGAAACTATGCCCATCCAGTGCAAAGTGCTCTTCATCACTTGTGAAGTTACAATTTACCAGTTTCTCTTCCCCATCACCCTTCTGACACTGAAGATTTTCAGCAAATCCATAAGAATCTCTGAGCAGTCGTAGTGATGGAGCTAAGGTGGAGGCAGAGGAGTGCCTGATCTCTGGCTTAATAAGATGCTGAAGCTGTACATCACGATGTGAGTGAAGATAGGAAGAGGCACTTTTTGTGTAGCTTGTGCTGGTACCTGATCTGTTTGGCAGTTTAACAGGGAAAGAAATGCCTCGGCTCACCTGAATGCTGAGGGTTTGATCACCGTCTTTGTCACAGTGGATGTTAGCAGCCGTGCTGAACAGAAATATGATACCATATTTTCACAGGCACAGTTTGCAGTCTACCTGTCAGAAACAATTACTTCAGCAGCAGTACATGCTGTCCTGCAACACAAGTAACGTAAGAACAAGTCCGTGAAGTGGAGTGGAGTCTTTCCCACTACGTGGAGTGGGCTTTTCCTTCTTAGATGAAGGCAGAAGACTGTCTTTCCCTTTGTGCAGGTTATCAGATAAACTGGTCGTCTGAACACTTTGCTATACTTTCTTGGGATTCTAATTTAATATAATGAGATCTGAGAAGCAGGTTGAGTACCTGAAATGTAGCTATTTCTGATCTTGGGTATGTTATAAGAACTCTGCTCCTTTCCTTTTGGGGAAGAGTGGCTGGAAAGTGGCCCAGCAGCAAAGGACCCGGGGTTGCTGGTGGACAGCAGCTGAACATGAGCCAACGTGTGTGCCCAGATTGCCAAGAAGGCCAGTGGCATCCTGGCCTGTATCAGCAATAGTGTGGCCAGCAGGACCAGGGCAGTGATCGTCCCCCTGTACTGGGCACTGGTGAGGCTGCACCTCGAGTGCTGTGTCCAGTTCTGGGCCCCTCAGTACAGGAAAGACATTGAGGTGCTGGAGCGTGTCCAGAGAAGGGCAAAGGAGCTGGTGAAGGGTCTGGAGCACAAGTCCTATGAGGAGCAGCTGAGGGAGCCGGGGGTGTTTAGCCTGGGGAAAAGGAAGCTCACAGGTGACCATATCACTCTCTTCAAGTACCTGAAAGGAGGTTGAAGTCAGGTCGGTCTCTTCTCCTAGGCAACAAACAACAGTGCAAGAGGAAACGGCCTCAAACTGTGCCAGGGAAGGTTCTGGTGGGACATCAGGGAGAATTTTGTCATGGTAAGGATGGTTAAGCATTGGAACACACTGCTCGGGGAGGTGCTGGAGTCACCATCCTTGGAAGTGTTCAAGAAATGACTGGACGTGGCACTTAGTGCTATGGTTAGTTGGCATGGTAGTCTTCAGTCAAAGGTTGTACATGATGATCTTGGAGGTCTTTCCCAACCTTAATCATTCTGTGAGTCTCTATTGATGCCTCAGGATTTTAGCTTTTATATTTTTCATATCCTGCAGTTCTATAGTGTATCATTCTAAACTCCACGTATCCTGTTAGTTACTGTTGTCCCATTTTGGTCAGTCAAAACAATTCCTCTCTAGGCCTGAAACTCAGGGACACCTTACTGTCTCAGGCCCCGAGAAATGTAAACAACAGTAGGTTAGGGGGAAGCAAACCTGGGGGGACTTCATTACCTGAAGCTGTAATTGGAGGATTAACCCCCAATAAGCAAATGGACCAAACTTATAAAAGTATGAAAACCCAATGACCCCATCATCCATTTTGGGTGTAGCCCCTGGGGGCTTTGACTGCCCTAATGTACCTGAAGGCCCTTCAAAAAATATAACAGGTTTTTATTCTCTTAATTTTGTCTAGCCTCTGTTTTCAGGTAGCCCATCAAGGCATCACTATAAGAACAATTTCAAACTGAAGACACAGGAAAAAATATTAATTAGAGGTTGAAATTCAGCTTAACGTTTCAAATGATGGTGTGCATAACAAATATTTCTGCACATTTACCTCTTTTTCATATTGGTTCCTTTCACTTACCACTGCAGCTGGAACCCTTGGTCTCTCATCAGATGCTGGCATCAAGCCAGATGGGGCATCTCATCTGGTGGCACTCCTGCTTCAGGAAAGAGCAACCAGAAATTCTCAGGATAGTCTCAGAAATCAACAATTTCTTGAGTAATATTGACTTCTTGATGCAGCTTTGGCTTGTCCCTAAAAGTTTTTCAGGGCTGAATGCTTGTGGACCAGGGATGATGACTGGGCAAAACTCAAAAAGCACACAGGTGTCCCTAGCATGTTTGAGTATTATCATTAATATTTTAAATTATATTAATATTATAGTAGGGCTGGGTATAATACATGTGGCTTAAACATAGGTGCATGAAGCCCAGAGGGGAACACAGGTGCATGCAGAATAAACCTCTTTTCTCTCCTGCTTAGAACTGCAGGATGAGACTTGAGCAGTGCTAGGGTGCTGTGCAGACTGTGGTGGCATCAGAGAGGGATGCTGGACACTGCACAGGGACCATATCACTCAGTGGAAGAGTCAAGCAGAGCAAGGTGGAAGGAGAGGAAGAGGGGAGAAATCAGCCCTCCTCAGTTCCCTGCTGGATCACACCTGTCCGTGCATGTCTGTGGTCATGGACAGATGTTCCCTCAGTGGACGGTTGCTCACTGGAGGCTCTGCTGCTGCTCAGCTACTCCTCACTGCTCCTGGGAAGAACAGCTTGAGGGAAAAAGTTCATGCTCCTGGGAAAAGCAGGAAGGTTGCCTTCACAGAGGTCACTGGAGCATTAGTTTTGCCTCAGGTTTCATACCCACCTGCGTACCAGCAGAGATATGGGGGCAGCAGCCACCACCTGATGAGCAATGAGGGACACCTGGGCAGGGCAACACTTTCCCCTATGGCACCTGGAGCTGGGAGAGGTTATGTCTGGCAACAATCTGTACCAGCACAAGATAGCCAAAAGGGAGTCTGAGCTTGCTCAATACTTGAAGAAGGACAGATGACAGTGTTCATGGAACTGACTTAGTGTCTGTACAGATTTCCTAGAAATGTGGCCTCTGTTCATCCAGCTGTTCCTCTGACATTGTGGAAAAGAGGGCTACAGAGGCAGACGGACCTCAAAGAAGACCTGGAGTCCATTCTGCAAGTGACTGTATTTTGCCCTCACAACACGCTGGTTTTGATGGCCTAGTACGTATTTTCTGTCCTGTGACACTGTGATCCTACCTGACCATTGTTGATGTTCCCTCCTCTTCCCTACCTGGAGTCTCCAGCTTCTCTCCTGCTCTGTCACTCAGGAGGCTGAGTGTTTATGCCAAAACAGCTGCTCCATATGAGATCTGATACCGAAGGAGGCATTTTATTCCCCTGAAGAGAAAACCCTGCGTAAATTTGGGAGTGCCAGGAAGGAATATTCTTGGCTTGTCTTTCATTCGCACTGTACATGATGTATCTAGCGAGTGGTGAGTGGTGATAGTGAGGTGCATCCAAATCCTAATCAGCCAGGAGTATGGTTACAACTCATAAACTAACGAACCCCTGCAAATTCCAGCCTCCCAGGAGGAATCAGAACTTATTTATGTAGCGTGAGAGAAGACATCTCTTTTACAAGCCCTGCAACAGTGAAAGCAGCTTTCCACTGGCACTTGCTTTCCTTCTGCTGAACAGGGCAGGAGAACATTTGACCCCTTCTTCCCTGTTACCTGGCACTAGAATATTTGGTTAAAATGAAGCAAGTTCTTTTCTGAAGAATAAGTTAGGAAGTACTCATCTATTTGTGAATTTGGTTGAAATTCATGAGTGATTCTTGTTGGATAAAAAAAGGAAGAGTGGGTTTGAGAACATCACGATATTTTATTTGGTTGCAATATTTGTAAAATGGAATATTTGTTTTCAGAAAAATATTTTATATTTTAAACGTTGCCTTTAAAAAAAGTCTAAAACAATTTTAAAAACAGGTTTTGCCATTTCTAAAGGAGCTAGAACATTCTCTTTGAAGTCAGGGGATGCATGTAAAGTTAATCTCAGATGACTGATTTTTCAATTATCTTTGCCAACAGCTGTCCTCCTCCCTGCTGTGTGCTTCACTTTGGTTTGGCAGGAGCTGTCTCCACGTGTTCTGCTTCTTTCCTCTTCTCCTTAATTTCTTCTAGCCTTCTCTAAGCCAAATGGGTGCTATCCACTCAACCCAGGTTAGGTCCATTTTGACGAGAAAGGAATCAGAAAACATTTCTGGAAGAATATTATTTCAATTTCATTTTCATGGAAGTAAAATTTACTTGGAGTCCTTAGGTTTCACGATCTAGTTAAGCACATTGAAGACACTGAAGACACCCCAAGGTTACATAGTTTACCTGGTCCAAGAATAGGTATATTTGGCTCAGGAAAAATCTTAGTTCACTGAAGATTCAGTATTAGGGGTTGTCACTGCTCCAGGGGAAACATCTTCCTCCTAATATATTACTCTATCTAATTACAACTCAGCAAAATAACTCATTCCCTTTTGTTCTGAAGAGGAACCACTAGTAAAGATCAGCAAAGTTATGAATTCTGTGGCAAGTGATGGCAAAGGAGAAGCTCATCCAGGGGCTGAGATGACAGGTAAGAGGATGGAGAACAATTCAGAGGTGCCAGAGTGAAAAGGAAACTGGTAGGCTGTAGAGTGACCTGCTGGGCTCTGGTCCCAGCTGAGCTCCCCATCCTTGCTCTGGGGGACCAAACCCATTAATGTGTGAAATTTAGCTCCCTGTCTGGGTGGGTTATTAGTTGTAGGGGAAAAGATAACAGTTCCTTGTTTTTTCTTTACTAAAACCAGATTATTAGAATTTCCTTTCCCTACACAAGTTATACACCTGAAAATAGTTTCAGCTTAAACCAGAGCATTTTGTCCAGTGATTCAACATAAAGCTATTTCATCCCTTTTTAAACAAATGGACACTACTCTTGTTTTGCTCTTGCTCTCTCTCTTGGAACTATCTTGAGCTAGTTTCTATGACCTGTTGTTTCACATTATGAATAAATTGGTTTTCTTCACTTTGGTTATCCCGTAATCCCTTTTAGTCAAATGATAGTTCTGGAACTTTATACGGTGTCTCTGGTTAATGTACCTCTGAGAAGTTAGATAAGGCTGATCCTTATTTAGCCTGCATTCAGTAGAATTACATTGAGCTATTTTTGGCTGGGTGCCCTTTTAATTTTCCAAGCTCTCAAATGGAGTCATTTAAAGCATAAAAATGTATGAACATCTTTCCTCTGAACTAAATGGCACTCTTTTTCTTGGCTTAATTTCCTTTGGAAGTAAATGCTATACTATGCTTCACTGGTACCAACAATCAGTAACATAGTAGAGGTTGCCAGACATAAAGATTAGATAAGTATTTGAATTTCCAGTAGTGTTTTCATGGAATTATCTATTTGCAGCTCATATTCTATTCCGAGAGACCAGCGGGGCTAGCAACACTAATTATATTTCTCATCTAAAAAGAAATTATATTTGCTACAATGGAAGGACTTGAAATCTATTTGATGTGTATTTCTGCTTTTTAAAAATCAGCCCAAGGGTCAATATTGAAGTTGGTGCTGATTGTATTCTAGAATCTGAGAACCCCTTGAAGATGGAACATTTACACTACACAGTTTGCTCTAAATGGCTCAGAGTTAAAGAAAAAAAAGTGGTGTTTAGTTTCTCCTAACTGAATTTTCCTTCAAGATGATCTCAGTTACTTGATACTGGAATAACACTGACTTTCTAATAACAATCAATTCTGCTCTAAGAGGTAACCGTGTAAAATTGGCCCAGGACTCCTCATCAGAGCTATTCCTTGAATGCACTGACTCATTTCTGTGGACTGAGGTAAAAAATAGCTTTTTATTCCTGTCATTGTGGGAGAACTAAGGCAGGTTGGAGACATGGGGCTGCAATCGATTTCTATTCAGCATCATAGATTTTGAATGAAATGAAAAGGATTTTTCTGGTAAAGTTCCCTGAAATTTACATGTTTCTCAACAAATCTCAACTGCAAGAGTAAAGCTTTTCCCCTGACTTCCCTTTAAAAACTTTTATCTGCCAGTTGAATTTTCTCAGTCTCCCTCTTCCACTATGAGGAAGATGTCTGTATAATTCCTTATTTATAGCCCAAGCCTATTAATATCTCACTTTTTTTAAACAAAACCAATAGTAGAATTCTCTTGCTAGCCAAGCCAGCTTAGACAACTTTAAAGAAATACCAGTTTAGTCTCTTTCAGAATATGCAGACAGATCTGTGGGTTACAGAGCTAAAATACTCGTCAGTCATTATCCATAAAGTCCTCAATTATTGCTTGTGTTCTTCTGTAATGACTAGAGGAGTGCTTGCCCGGAATGAAAGGAAATGAAGTCTGGATGGTAGGGTTCATTTTGCCACCCTAGGAAGTGCAGGAAAAGGGCATTTTGCCATTGTATCTCCTATGCTTTTTAATCCTTCCAGCCAGATCTGCTGCTTGGTCCATGTGTATGTGAGGCATGAACCTGTTCTTCTGCTGTCCCCACGGGAGGATCAGGAGCAATGATATTGTCAAACATGACCTGTGTCTTTCAGGACTGCTTTGGCCAGGGGCTTTTCATCATTGCATCAGGACCAGATTAGGAATAAAGTAATTTTTTTTCTTGCCACTCTTCCCCTACACATTGCCTCAATTCCCCCTCCTAGCTGAATGTTTGAAATTTCAGAATTATACTGCAAAATTGTGTAGCTGAGCATCTCCTGAATCTGGGAGCACTTCAGGCTGGGGATGCCAGTGCAGACTTCATATGGGGTGCGATGAACAGCCACAATGTTAATACACCCAGTGTGTTTCATGGGGTCTCTGTGCCTTGACCTCAGAAAGTTTCAGTGCTCTTCAGACGGTGTGTTTGTATAACAAGGAGTGTGCAAGGGTGGGAGGTGAGACTGTGTCTCTTTATATACTACTTATTAATTTTTACCCACTTCCTAAATCCTTTGCCAGAGCCTCAAGGGATCATTAGTTTCATATAAAGCTAACAACTTGTGTATCTTTCCAGTATTTAGGTAAGTGGAGAAGAGCCCATTTTCCTAATCTCACTGGCATCTAGATTGTATTTTATGAATTTTATCATATGGAACTAATATCTCAGTACATGTCAAAATGACTTTGCTTAATGCAATCCAGCATTCCTGACTATACTGGCCAATTTATACAACATTATGAAACAATTAGGATGATACATATGCAATATGAATATGGCAAAAGTAAATATGAGCTGAGCAACATGATGGTGAACAGACCTATTTATGGGATACTCTTTTCTGGCTACTTGACTGAACAAAGAGGGACAGAGACGAAATAGATGAGAAGGTGCTTCCCTGTAAGCCTGAGGCTTGTGTACATACAGCACATTCAAATGTGTGCAAGAGGCAGCAGTGCAAAGAACCTTATCAGAGCTACCCCTTCTGCAAGCCCTGCTGAACACCCACAGAAAACCCACAGGAGAGCAGGAGTTTTGCTCTTCCAGCTCATCTGTGAGCCTGAGGTCAGCGCTAAAGCTGTAAAAATTACTCAGAAAAACTGGTAGGTATTACACTGTTGGACTTACGGAAGGACACAAGTTTACCAGGCTGCAGGCATGGAGACATGAGAAGGGATCTGCCCTGGGAAATTTTCTGGGAGTGATGGAGATCAAGGTGGCCTGTGAGAGAAGGGGGATGTTGCTGGGAATGAGAGGGTCTCTCACAGAAACCAGCCTATGCAGGGTCTTTCCAGCAGTGTGCTGGACTTCAGTGCCAGGAAAAGGGGCAAGGAGCGAAACAGAGATGTACATGCACACAGCCACACCCCTTGTTTTTGCCCCAAAGCCTTTCATGCAAACACGGGCAGAGAGCTTCCAAAGAAAGCTGTGCAAATGGCTGACCCCAGGTGGTTTGTTTACTAAGTGGCAAAGCAGTAGTTTGCCTGAATTTCCCCCCCCCCGCCCCGATGCCTCACTAAGGGCAGTGGCAGGGTAGTTTCCTCAGTTTTGCATACATGGCAAGTTAGCCCAGTATTAGACATTTTTGCAGGGCCAGAAGTGGAAAATATTAGGGTCAGAGAAAGAATAGACACAGGCAATGTGTCATCTGGTAAATTATTCAAATAAAAACTGATGAGGAATCTTGTGTGTGTGCTCTGGGAAATAGTTTTACCATCACAAGAACCTGTTGTCCCATGCACGATGCCTGCCAGGAGTTTAGCACAGGTGGTCTCACGGCACTGACTGCCACTGCTTTCCTGAAGACAATAACAGTGCATCTAAGCCTAACTTTACTGTTCCTGTTTCTGCAGAACTGCAGTAATTTCACACATCAAAGAACTGCTGCAGTGTCTCTCCCTCTTCACCTTTGTTGCCCCAGGATCTTGTGGGACTATGAAAGTCTCTCACTTCATTTTCCTTTAAAGAGATTACTTCTGGATATTCAGCTGTGAGAGGGGAATGGGATTTTGGCAACTTTAATGTAGTACAGGGTATTTAGGTTCAAGTGATGACAAATGAATGTAATTAATATATTAAAGTATGAGTCTGTAAGTACTCCCACCCTCAGAGTAGTTTGCTTGTTTTTAAATGCTGTTTCAAAACATAATTCATTATGTGATTCGAGTGAATGTTGAGCCAATTTCCACTTGGATCCGTGTCCTAGAGGACTGTAAGAAACCTGCTGTTCTGCCTAGCACCAGGGATAACATGTGATTCTCAGACCAAATTCATGTGAATTGTTTTCAAGTAGCTGTACTCAAGCAAGCAGCTGGTTGGACTAGGAGCTCCAGAGAAGTCCCAGGAACACATGCAGTTAGATCTGCTCTTCCTGACCATTACTGCTTCCATACAGATGCAGGTTTTGGTTTGAAAATACTTGCTGGCACCACCAGACAGCAGAGGGTAAAAGACATAATTCCTGCCCTAAGTTAATAGTCTCATATTTCAGAAAGATGATCCACACCACCACCTGTGGTGTACTTGAGTATCTGATCAAAAATGTCAAGGTATTACAACATTCTAGTCCCAAACTTGGTTCCAGAGGCTGTATTCAAAACTTAGACAGACTTTAAAAGTGAATGAGTATTTGGATTTTGCTTTAGATGTTTTCAGGATTTTTTTCTTCAATCGGTAGGACTGGCTGATACTTGATCTTTTTTGATCTTTACTGTTTGTTCCATTGGCTCAATTTACCTCCATAAGGAACAATATGTTTGAAATGCACAAGATCTTTTGCTGCTGGAGACCTGTCATACACACCTTTAACTTTTCTGGATTTGTCTTTCACATAATGCAGCGGTAAAGTCAGAGCAAGAGCCTGAATAACTCTCGATTGGCTCTATCTCTAGAGATAATTTACAGAGCCTCTGTCAACCAGCAGCCGTCACCGATGCAGGAGCAGTAGTAGTAGTGTTCCATCCTTCACAGGATGGATAGGAAAATTCTCCTGATAACCTGGAAAGTTATGGCATGGCAGAGGAATATTTTTAAAATATCTATATTAAGAATAATTTAATGTAGATACATTAAATTAATTAAATTTAATATTTAAATTTCTACATAGAGAGGTGCTAAAGCATGAAATGCTCAGTGAATGAGCCCAAAACAAGGAAAGATGACTCTTTAATGAAAACAACACTTTTTAAGAACTTTAAGATATTTTAAAGCATAGGCCATAGTGAATGGATATGCCATCTTGACTTACTCTTTTTTTCAGAACTGTCCAACTGGATTGCATTTGCATAAAAAATTTGAAAATGCAAACTGGAATAGAGGAAGCAAGTATTGTAATTATGGCTTTTTAAAGTATACAGAGTACAAAGTACAAGCAGTCAATACTTGTTCATGCAGTTCACATGTTAATAGTTCAAAAATTAGGTCCTCTAAAATTTGCACCCATCGTGCTCTACGCTGTGTGCAAATACTGTTTCCATTTATAACACACAAAGCTAACCTGCTTTGATTAAGAGTCCAAAAATGCCCCCCAAAAAATAACTACACTGATTTCAGTAAGGAAACCAACATTGTAAAACAGCTCCCTGAACAGTGATAATTGTACTATATCTCTCTAACCAGTTGTAAAAATAATTATTTTGTATTTCCTAATGAAAACCAAAATGTCAAGTTCTCAGGTGTGAACTTAAGGTCTAATAAAATATTTACTTAGGCCTGTAACAAAAGTTGAAATAATACATGAATGTAAATTCTGAAAAACGAAACTTTGTACCGTTATAAATATTTAATCATTATTTTTTGTCCAGAAAGAAGTATTGGAAGGCCTTTATCCTTGAGACGGAAAGTTCTTCATAAGCACTTGGAGTCTCTAACAATATGCAGTCTGTGTACAGGACAGATTCTGTTTCTAATTATAAGAAAATTATCCATCACTTCAGTCTGGAAAGGGCTTTCCAGACTATCCCCCCTGCCCAGCCCCGTTGCATCTGTTTGCTACAAGACATGCTCTGTGTTATACGAGGGGGCAGTGACCATGCAGCTACACAGCTTCTCCATCACCTCACACCTGGATGTGGCAGGCACCTCTGCAGGTTACAGTTGCAAATAAAATGATTGTATTTGATATTAGACTAGTATTTTTTGATTTGCATTGGCAATTCAATGTTGAGATCCAGTGTAAGACAGGTAATGGGTGACCCACATATTTGATATGTCTACTATAGTTATATAGATATGGCAGCTGAGTGTAAGACAAGTCACATGCCAAATTCTGTTTTTATATACTCATATATTTGAAAATATTAACTTTTTGATTGAAATTTACTGTAATTATTTCCTACCTCTAGGTTTTGTATTTTTTGCAGTTGCTGCTAAACCTGAGCTTTCGGGTTCCCAGCAACTGGGATCGGTACACTCCTCCACTTGCAGAACTATTCAAACTCCTGCTATAGATGAAAATTGGTAATACTTGAAATTTAGTTAAGCTCAGACAAAAACTAAACCAACAGAAAATATAAAAGCCACGAAGTTTTCCCTTAACAGGCCTAATGAGGCAGCTGCCAAGATTCTTGGATAATTTACAGAATCGCAGAATTACTTAGGTCACGAAAGACCTCTCAGGTCATTGAGTCCAAAATTTAACAAGGGCCTGCCCCCAGGTAGGTGGATCCACAGCCTGGAAATTCCAGACCCTTTCACTAACTTCATCAGGGCTGGGATCAGCCTCTTTGCATCGCTGACATTTCTTCTCCTGCTCAGGAGAAGAGCAATTTTGCAGAGCAATTTATCAGCTGAGGCTCATGCTTGCTTCATGTCACATGGACATTGCAGTTCATGTGTTAACGTGAATTTATCTGTAATAGAGAAGGAAAGTAAAACCTGCCTTCTCATCCTCCCAAACATCATTGTCCTCCAAGCAATGGGGACAACCACCCTGCTTTGTCAGATGATTATAAAAGCTGCACATTGCTGATTTGACAGTTTCCCTTACTATCTCTCTTTCCCTTAGCTTGAGAGAAGGGTGGTGGACAGTTTGATCTGTTGCCTTAGGCTCATCCAAGAAGGTGGACATGTCCCAAAATGCTCAGATTTTTTTATTGGGCAATACCTATCTACCTATCTGCAATCGTATTCAAGGTCTCCAGGACAAATTTCAGATTTATGTATTTTATTGCGCTGTCCTTGAATGTTTTCCTATCACCCTTGTCAGATACATAGTAAGCTGATTCCTAAATGAACTTCAAGCCAGGACATGAGCCTCCCTCGTTCATTCATACGCTGTTGGTGTCATGCAAGCAGCACCAGCTCTGTGGTTTTGTGAAATGGACTCATTTATCACTGGATGTGATGGTGATGATAGTACCACCCTTTAATTATATCAGATGCCTCACAGCTGTCTGATGAGATAGATTTCTTGTTCCTCTGGCAAGGCTTCATGAAAGGCACAATGCTAAAGGTGAACGGTCAGTTTTATAAAATGTATGAAAACAATGTAGATTAAACTTGCTTTCTGGTAAATGGTGCCATTACTTTCCAGTAAATAATGTCATGAATCGATGAACAGCAGAAGTTGTGAGATAAAGAAGATAGTCATTAAATGATGGAAAATGATGCAGTTTATAAAATCAAATATGCCTTTAGCTTTCTTTCCACTCTGATCTAGTCCTTTAAATATTTACCAATATGTCATTTTAGCTAGGCTAACTAGTGAAATCTGCATACAAATTAGAGCTAAATTCAGTCTGTAGCAACAGCACTGTTTAAGCATCCCTGTTCCTAGATTTACAGATAAGTGAGATGACACAAAGAATTCAGCCCCTTCCAAGCAGCACATACAAAAGACCTTGAGCATCCCCTCATACTTCAGAGGTCTCTGAGAGCCATCCTCACTACTAAAATGGCATCACAGCCATTTTAAACAATCATTTGAATTCCTGATTGCAAGTCAAAAGCATCTCTCATGCTAGCAAATAAGTAGAGAAAGTTTCTTTGCAGAGGTAGAAGGTTTTGTGTGCTTTCGTTTCCAGGGGAAATTACAGCTGGCACGACTGCTAGCCAGTACAACAAGGGGAACAAGTCTCTTCTACAGTGGAAAGGAATTCCTTCAAAGAGGAAAGATTATTTCCGGCCTAAAATAACTCAATTCTGTTATCTTTACAGAAGTAACAAAGCCAGAATCAGTGGGGAATCTTACATGAAGAACAGGAGGAAATATAATCTGTTCAAGTAAGAAAACATATTTAAAGTAACCATCTTTCAAATAACTCCTTAGCAGTTCTTGGAAAATCCTAGAGTACGACCGTTGCTTGTGGTATGAGCAAAGAGGCTCTGCAAAGCACTTCTAGCAGGCATAGAGGAGGACTATAAATGTAGCCTTTCAAAACTGAACTTCATAAGCGGAGAAAGGAATTATAATAAGCAGTTGCCAGTGACCTTGAAGAGACTCAACTTAGTAACCCAGTAAGGTCCCTTCCAGTTCTGTCACAACACTTCAAGCCACTTTGCTTAAGTGTAATTTAGCTTCTTTATTTGCTTTCATAAACACTTGTGCCAAAGGTTTCTATTTTCACAGATAAGTGGGGAATGATTGCTGAAGATGTGAATATGTGCACTCCTGCATGCAGGTACTTGCAGAGAGGGCTCTCTGTGCCAGACTGTGCCCTCTCCCCTTCACTTTTAAGCTTCAATCACACAGACAGAGAGCAGAACTGGGCAGAACTGTTACTTAGGAAAACGGTAGCGTACCCTGGAAAGTAAACCAGGAAATATTCAGATGGTCACAACTGTACCTTTGCCATGAGAGATGGAAGTGGCCATTCAGGAGCATCAGGCTTGCATTGTGTATGCTCTCTCTGGTACACTCATGAGTAAAGATTTTGGCAAAGCTGGTCACAGCTGCGCACATGGAAACCAAGACACATGAAAGCCTATGCCTCCCTCTTGGCCACCTCGCCCTGGCCCAAGCTTCTACACACGCTCTCAGGGAACTCCAGTTCCACAATAAGGTCTTCTCACATCTTTGACTGGTGAATACCAGTCAGCCATCAAAATCTGCTAATGAATAATCCCTGACAGAACAAAGGGCTTTGTTCCCTGGGCAAATGGTGCTGGAGAGCCTGCTGAGACTTCCTCTCCTCCCCTATCAGAAGGGGCTGCAAATCAGATGAAGATGTTAATCCGACAAACAAATATTTATACAATGTCATTGACCGTTACAGCCCAAGGTCACCGTGGAAAAAACAACACAGTAAATTTTTATAAACATCTTTTGCTTGTGTCTTCCGCTTTAGAAATTACAGCACATTTACTTTCTGAATTATTTTCAAAGAGGGCAAAGAGTAAACCACAAAAATACACATTTTGCAATTATAATTCATCTCCAATGTAGCCGGGGAAGTAGATTTGCAGATACATTTTCATCCAAACTTGCCTTCTTGAATATTTCCATCTTTTTCCATCTTGCCCAGATAACCAAACACAGATACCAGAAAGATTAATTTCTTCTTTCTGGCTGTAGTAGGGACCTCTACTAATTGTTTCCTTGGAATATATAAGAGCTTTTCTTCCTTACACATCTGTTTGCTGCCTTATGCCTCATCAGGACACTTTACCTTCAGTCAATGCACAGAGGATTTTTCTGCTGGGAGAACATTTTAGAGCATTTCTTTTTGAACTGTCTAGATCTATACAAAGAGCCTCACTACCATATTTTTTTCTGGTATCCACACTGTGTGTGTGTGTGTGTGTGAGAATGTGGCTCAATCCATTGCCCGCACACCATGCAGTGGCCATCAGTAGGACAGGACTTCTATCCAGCTCCTCAGCAAAGACCTCGCATTACCTACACAGATTTGACAACTGCCACTTGATTTTCCATGCCTTTTATACAAACAATTTATTTTCAGCAAGTAATTTCATTCTCACTATCTGCATTCCCCCTCGTTTATCCTGCACAGAGGTTCAAGCTACAATAACCTTTCAGGACAGATGCCGTTAAGAGCAGAGCACCCTTTTTTTGGCGAAGAGTTGACTGAACCTGTGCAATAGACAGCTGGTCTTCTTGCTCCATGTGGGAAAATCAAGATTTACAGACTTGGTCTTTAGCTATTTCAAGGAATGAAATTTGATGTAAGTTAGATTCAGCTCATTTGACGGGTGTTGCAAGAGTGATTGGTCGTGACTGTCTCAGACATATACCTGAAGATGGCACAAGTGTTTCCAAGGAACTACCTGTCTTTTTGGTGTCCAGTTAAGACTACATGGATGCCTTCTAGATGAGCAAAAGAAGGTGAGGTGATTCCTGCCTCTCATGACTTGCTCACCATTGGACAAGAGGTGTGTGTGAAAGGCAGGCATGACACTAGGACAGACCATGTCTGGATTGGATGCTCACTGTGGCAAACTGTGTTCTGGTTTGCCAGTCATTCTGCAGGGAGGTGTACTGTTGAGTCCCCTGAGGAAAATGTGGGCACTCACCATTATCCTGCAAAAAAAAACAACTTGCAAAGTTGATAAATAGGTGAACTTGCAAAGTCAGGCTTAGCCAAGTAAATCTGAGTTTTCTTGCTTGTTCTATTCAGACATTTTTAAATACTAAATGCTCCACTTGACGTTTTGTCTCAATTACCCTAAATTGTTAAAACTATGAAGGAAAAGTCACCACCAATCTGGAAACAATAAATCTCAATCCTGGAACACTAATCGTGTTTCCAAACACCCTCCTAAATAGCACTTAATTTGAATTATGGATACTAGTTGCAGCTGTGTTCAAATAAGAATGGCAAACATGGTTTCATCGCACCAGGATGTGACTGCAGCTTCACAGTTTTACCACTGACCTAAGGAGTCATTTCTAATCTCTGTGTTAGCAGAAATCCACCACTGTCAGCCCTCTTTGTAAATGCCATTGAGAGGTAGTCCGCAGCAGTGTTTGACAATAGTTTTGAAAATAAAGCATGATGTCCTGGTTGTGGCTATTGCAAAATGTTTCCCATAGCCCAGACCTGGGAAATTCATTGGTTTCCATTCACATTGCCCCTGAAATTCTGGAATTTCCTAGTCACCCAGCCCAATAGAGTCACGCTGCGTCTCTTTGAGGGTGCAGCCAGTAAGTCTGGGAATCATCAGCTGTGCAGTAGGTGTGCAGCATCCTTGACCACGCAAAATGTGTCACATACAGGAGAACGTAACATATTCTGAAGAAGATCACAGATGTTCATATATATATTCAATTAAAAATACGTCAATGGAAAAAAATCAAGACACATTTGATGTTACTTCTGGTTTTTGATGTATACTAAAACCAGGCTTGAAATAACATTTTATCTTGAAGCTACTCTTGCTGCACCCCTGAGGGTTTTTAAAGGCCACTTTCTTGTTATGATCATTCAAAAAAACAAAGGAAATAGTATCTTTCTTACACCAAATAAAAGTGAAAATTAAATTCTTAACAACTTCTTCTTAATTTCTGGATCCTAAATATTGAAAAGCAGCAGTACTTCTACAACTCCAGTGTTTCCACAGCTCTCCAAATATATTTTAAAAAAAAAAGAAAAGAGAAAACGAAATTTAAAATCCTGTTAATTTTTCTCTTCTGCCCGGTGTTGCCCAGTTTGGCTCAGCCCAAGGAACCTCTAGCTCAGATTCCAACAAGCCCTCCGGCGTATCATTGGATCATTTCTGAACTGTAAACAAGAACCCGAAAACACACTCATGGTGCAGCTGTGCTTGTGGCCAAACTTCAATGTGCTATTACTTTATTTTGACTCTTATAAGCATGAACAGATTCCCATCTTCAGGCAGGAAAGCACCCCATCAGTGGTTTCTTTGCAGTTGATTTGTATGCATGCCTCTGACTCTCGCTGTGACTGCTGCAGCCAAAAGGAGAACCAGATCTCCATTTCATTCAGCCTTGCATAAATAAAAATATCATTAAGCACTATTTAAAATATGTTACATTTAACAAATTGACATGTAATCCCTTACAATTTATTGAACTTGGCAATATTAATAAGTGTGGTCTATATTCTATAAATCAAGAACATGTTTGCTGGAGGTATGTGCACTTGAAGTCACTTCTAGCCAGAATTCTTACTTCCATTAGGAAGTGTTTTCTCCTATTTTACTGGATACATGTCTATGGGTGTGACTACAAGATATATTTTAGTCTAACAATGTATTTTTTCTCCTCCCACCAGATGGGAAGTGTTTTTTCCTTGTTGAAAATGTCATCTTGTATTGATTATCAATCACAATAAATACATTTTAACGGCTTGAATTAAAATGTTCCTTTAATTAAAAAAAAGAATTCAGAAGACAGAACAATGGGTACAATTAAACACTGAAAAATGCTTTGCCGTTTTACTGTGAAAAGTTTTTGGGTTAAGTTAGAAATGTCATGCTCATTAAAAATTACATATAATAAACTGTCATAGTGTTTATATATAATGTTTTGCATTTTCTAATGTAAGATGTACATTTTAAAGAGCTGTCACAAACACAGAGCTTTATACTTTCCAGATGTGCTGGTAGGTCCAGAGAGGTGTGTCAGTCTATGACCCACTGGTGTTCCAGATATGTGTGTGATATGGATCTACTCTAGAAAAGACCATGGAAATCACTGTTTTCTATCAGTGCATAATGCTACATCTCATACATACAAATCAAGAAAATGAGAGAGCATGCAAGTTATGGATTTTTAACCAGGTCTTTGGAGTAAAGCCTTTCTATGCTTCCTCTGAACACCTCCTGAGCCAGCCAGACACAGGTAATGGTGAATCCTCCAGCCTCCAAGACTCTCAGATGGAGGCATTTGACCAGATCACCCTTTGTTACCTCTGAGCCACCAAAATCCCAAAGTAGTCCTCTGGCAGACTTTGCTCTTCAAGGAATAAATTAAAGCAGATATGCCTAGGAAGGCAGCAGAATCTCCTGAGATACAGGAGCCTTTGGTTCAGACAGCAAAACTGAACCAGAGAAGAGTGGATCTGCTGAAATATATCCATTGGTTTCAGCCATCACTGGAGATGATATTATCATCAACCCTGGCCCATAAATCAGTGCAGAGCCAGTGAGGGGCTTCTGCAAAAGGTAGTGGTGGGAGTTCCGTGTTTTAAATGTACTGTAAAATGCAGGGACTGATTGTCAGTTTACCTTCCTGGAATAACCTGCAGCTCATTGGGAAGTGCATTTCTCTCCTGTAACCCTGGGGCTCTGCCTCTTGTTGCTCCCAGTACTCTTGTGTCAGCCGTTGAGACTTCCTTTGTACATCCAGAAGCAAGCTCAAGTTATACGGCCAAACTTACCAATCAAGATGATAGACTGTGTTACTGCATGTAAGTATTTTAGGTATTTTATATATTTTCTCCTACCATGAAAGGGCACCTTACACTCATTGTTAAAACTGTCATGACTCATTTTTCTAAGTTTGTGGGTTTAAAACTAAGCCAGCTATTATGCTTGCTTCTGATGGGTATACTAAATAGGTTTCATTACTTACCTTGGTCTTTCTGTTATGTATTAACATTCTTACCCCCCCTTTTTCATTGATAACACTGCAAGTGTGGTATGATGAATTGGATGTCAGGAGGTTGTCATTTGTTTCAGCTTCATATTTCGCAGATGAAAAGATCTCTTTGGAGATGAGATTATATACTCACAAACACACGCCCCTCTCTCTCAGCCCTTCTTTATAGTAAAACTGATTTTGAGTAGCTGACCTCAAGACAGCAGAAACCTCCCATGTGTTCACATTTAGATTTGTAAAGAACTTTTCTATTTTTCTGTCCTTGCATTCTCTTCTGTGTCTCACTTTCAAACAGTGAAAAATACAAATGAAGTATTTCTAATTGACCTGATTTACTTTAATAATCATAGCTACAGAGAATAATAAAGACCATTAATTATTCTAAAAATACACATATTTTTGTAACCCCTACCTTTTTTGGAAAAGATGGTCCTGTATCACTTTTGCCACTATCACATCCCATATTTGTAGTAAGCATTGACTATTTTCAAACATGTCTTTTTAATCAACACCATTTAATCTCAGATACACAGTCATCCTCTTGACTCATGTTTTGTCTTTGCAAAAGCATCATGAGCATCAACACTGAAGGTGTTTACTCACCTGATTGGTTAATTTTCCCCTGTACTCTCACCACTTCATTTTAGCAGTAATGGATGGGATTTGGGCCCATGACTTAATGTAAAAATATTGGAATAAATCATACTCCACATAGATCATCATCATGAAAAGCAAGGAAAAAATTAGCCATAGAAATTCACTGCCTTAAAAAAAAGAACAGGGGAAAGGTGGACAGTTTCAATAGTTACTAAGTTCTGAAATGAAGTTTGACCAAGGAAAATGTTGGGTCCAGGAAATACACCCACAGTGAAATATGTGGATGTATGGGAGGACTGAACATTCTTCCCAGATAAATTTTCCTGATATTCATGACCATGTTTTTAGCATTAAGTGACTATTCCATACAGATTTGGGACAAAAATCTAGGAATTTTGTTATACCCGGGTATGTATTCAAGAGGCCTCTTGACCTGAGACCAGAATTAAGGGGCTCCTTTGCCGTGTCTCTGTGCAGCTGGAGGGAGGAAGAATGCCTTGGATGCCTGCCCTTGGAAACAGGCCATCACCCAGCCACAAACGCTCCCAGCTCCTCTTCCAGGAGCTCTTTGCTAAAATGTACTGTGTGCTATACTAGATAAGGGCAAGAATTTCAGGAATTTTTTTCAAATGATTGAAGAAGTTGCATCATTGCTAATACATCATCTCTAACACAGTGCTCCCTGCCAAGGAAAAACCCACACAATGACATAAAGGCAACAAGCAAAGCAGCAGACATGACCAAACCCAGAATTCCTGAATGCCTGCATTAGAGTGCTACTGTTGCCTGCAACACAGACTCTACATGAAAGGCCCCGTACACTGATCCATACATTATTTAGACATCTAAGCAGCTTACCCACAAATCCTCAAGGCTGGGCAGTGCAGAACTCAAACTGCTGAAGGAGAAGATAAACCACAGGCACCAAGACCAGACCCCTAACCTGCACCACAGTGTGCTCAATTTATGGATAGAAAGGCAACGTGGGAAACCTTTTGAAGGTTTATTTTCATATAGGTGGGAAATGTCATAGGCTTACTTAATAGAAAAGTATTTGAAGAAAATCAGGCATTTTCAGAGTTTGTATGTGGTGCTGTATGTTTCATAACCATTGTCATATATCTGAATTCATCAAAGCCACTGAGGGTAAAAATGGTTTGGTGACACAGGACAGCATGCAGAGAGTTCATCCAACAAGGGGAAGCCTGAGGCTTAATTCCATCTGCAGCTGGAGAACACCAAGGTTCAGACCTCATCCTTCTCGCAGGGGAGGCTGGGTCATGGCATGGCAAGCCTGCACCATCTCCTGTGCCCCAGCTGTGCTGCTGGTCAGGAGGGAACTTGTCCATCTGCTACGGACAGAGAGCAAGAGCAACTCCTTAGCCTTGTCTACTGGACCTTTGACCCTGGGACTCTCTGCTTGCAGTGGAAATGCCATACTGGATGTGTTTGTGCAGAACAATACTGAGAAACGGGTTTGGGAGAAGAGCTAGAGGGATAAAGGCCAGTCTGACCAGCACAAGTGCCCTGTGCAATGCCCAGCAAAGCACTCTCCCCAGTGTCACAGCTCGCACAGGAGCCAGTTGGAAAGCCTGCAAAAAACTGTGTGCACTCAGAAGTCTCTGCCCTCCTGTGTAGAGTCAGAAGGCTGGAAAGTCCTTCCAGATCGGATGCACTCCAGTCCAAAGCTTCAACATGAGAAGTATCTACCTCTGCCATCCTGATGGATTTTGATTTGGCATTTCCTTAAATTCCCCTCCATGATGCGACATTGTGTAGCTGTACTCACTGATCTGTTACTAGCCTTTATTGCCTTACTGACAGAAACATTTTGTTCTTTCTAACCAAAACTTTTCTTCTGGAATTTAAGTCCATTACTTCTTGTCCTAATCACAACAGACAGAAAGAAGACGTTATTACCTTGTAGTCAACAGAAGTCTATTTTATCTTCGATATTTGCTGGCATATTTTCAGTCTCAAGTTTTCCTCCTTCCAGTTCAGTAACTTCAACTTACTGAGTCTTCTTTCCCTGACCTGTTCTCCAGACCTCATCATTCTCTATATAAAGAGTTTCTGGTTGATTCACACCTGCCTCAAAGCGTGGCAACACAATGGGAAGCAGCAATCCAGCAGAGGCTTTGCTGAAGCTGAGAGGAGAAGGAAGAAGGCTTAGTCTGGTACAAATTCTGGCAAAGGCAGTCCAGTCATGGTGGTCACCATTCACAACAACTTGGTGCACACACTCAGTGTGGGGTTGACCAGCAGGAAGTCTGCAATCCATGACAACCAAAGGTCCATTGCTGGACCTGAGCACAAGCCAGTAGTTTCCCAAAGGAATTTCAGGAGTAAGCTGTCTTATCTTACAAAAGTATCTTACAATGCTACCCTTTTAAAGTATCCTACAATAGTACATGTTTGGTAACGTCCTGATTTTTTCAGACTAAATCTCCAGTCCTAGAATTCCTGAGAGTCCTGTCCTCCAGTGCACATGAAGTTGCTCCAAGTTATGACAGCTTATTTAGAAAGAATTTGAGCACAGCTTGATCTTCCTTGTGCAAGTCAGCCGGGAGGACACCACAGACCACACACTGCAGTTGTTCTGATCTGCTTACTCAGGTCCAAGAGGTGAAGGCTGTCACCCTCTCCAGTAGCACCTTGTTGGAGCTGTGGTGCTGGAAGATCAGCCTTACCCCAGGAACTGCAAACAAAACCCCAATGCAAAGGTTAACTAACCCTGATTCACTCCTAGCTTAATGTAAAATCCTCTTTAACAAGAAGTGTATGCTTTTGCCTTTTCATGTTTCCACTACAAACATTAGGTTGTGGGAATTCAAGTCAGGAAAAGAAGAATTAAAAATTTGCTTGCTTTGGTCTCTGTAGTCAGAGTATTCAGTGTAACCAAAAACTATAGGAAAAAAAAATGGGTCTGAAGCAGAGTAGGAACAGCTCTGCTTTGCATGGTGTGTGTGAAGGAGCTTCTCAAGCTTCTCAAAAACCCTGCAGAATACACATTATCTCTGAAGCTGAAAGGCTCCAGGTCATGCAGTAATATAGCATATATTCAGTAATTTCACGACAAAAAATGTTAGCTAAAATATTTCTGACATTCCTTTTTTGCCTTTTACTTGTCTTAGATGACTTGAGTGGTGAAGCTGTTACCTAAGACTTTCACTATGTGATTGCAATTAATTAAGGTTCTTTGTCTAAGCTGTAGAGTATCTCTACACATTCAGCTCTTCAGAAATTTGTGTCCAGCATTCCAAACTTTCAAGCTAGACATGCTTCAAAGCAGGACTAGGAGGGATTGCTGATGGTTCCCCAGCTCAACATTTTCTGTTGCGTGGATTATGCTGTTGGGCAAACAAAATATTCTGCATCTCCAATTTAGAATTTTTCTCTTAACACAGGACAGAAGCAGTCTTTTGCCTCTTGTCATGACCATTTTAAGACAAAAACCAACATGAGTGAGGGACCTGGTAACTCGGAGCAGAATCTTCCTCAGACTGTGTCTTTATTACAGAATCACAGAATACTCTGAGTTGGAAGGGACCCACAAGGATCATCAAGTCATTCCTGGCACTGCACAAGACCATCCCAAAGAATCACACCAAGTGCCCAAGAGTATTGTGCAAATACTTATTTTGTTTCATTTCCTAGTAAAAAAATTACCTAAATTCAAATTTTTATTTCTTTACTTTTGCATTTTGACTTTCAAATAACTTCAACAGTGGAAGTTGTTGTCCTACCCTTTCCATTCTGCTCCTGTTAGTTACTATTATTCCAGAACTTAACACTAACCTTTCAGAAAATTTCACTACATCACTTCACTACCTCATGATACAAAAATATTTTTAATTTCTGCTCTGCGAGGTAATGACTTCCAAGTACTTCTTCAAGAAATTACTGAAATTATTTCATAATTTTATTAAAACAAGTAGATAGGGAGAACTGAGAATGTCTAAGCGTTACAGTTGGTTAGGATACAGACTAAAAGAATCCCTTTTTTCCCCAAATAAAATACCTCATGACCAAGAAATATATTTTTAGTATAGGATCATAGTTTGCATTCATAAAGAAATATTATAAATATACAGCTCTAATTCTAGCCCTAATGCAGCATACACAGGGACTCAAATGTTCATATAGATAATTAAAATCAGAAAATACTAGGGTTTTTTTTTTAACATTCCTGGTTACACGAGTCTATGCAATCAGGTATTGGCAGCAACACCTTGGGCAAAGGTGATTCTGGTACTGTCCTACTTAACTCACCAGAACTTGCAGATATATATGACATCTTCTAGATCTTGCCCTAAACTGGTGCGTTGCTTCCTTCCACACAGCCATACAATGGTTGTGGTTTCTGTACATTGCTTTCCAAGCTGTATGTTCTGGGACTACTGATGTAAGTCTGCTTCATAAAACCCTTCAGTCTGAAGAGCTGTAATGTACTTCAGTACATTAACATTATTGAAAGATTATTGAAAACCACCTTCCAGGTTGTTGCATTTTGCGATGAATCTGTGAAACTGCAGATTTACAGCTAATGTAGCTGAGATCTTCTGATGGTTTAGAATTTGGGTCTAATTTTGGCCCTCCATACTGCTGCAGGCTTGAGAGTGTGTGCAGTCATATGCAACTCCCCTCATCTCTCCTACAGCAAATCCTGTAGCTGTATTAGTATAACTATACATAGGTACATGTAATATCTGGAATCCGACCAGCAGCCAGATTTGAAGGATCATCCATAAAAGTTTCACATGGCTAAAGAAAGCAGTCAACACACTCTTAATAAATTTAACATTTTCACAGATTCTCTGGTCAGCTTCAGGGTGTAAGGTACTCTTTAAAGAGACATATACATTTATATTAAGTATGCAGGTCACCTGGAAAACATCCAAACTCTTCCTTAAAGCAGTCAGACACAAATTTCTAGATATACTAAGCAAGATCTGTAGTAATGATACTACTCACAGCACTGAAGATTTATTTGGTGTAGCAGTGGGTTCAGCAGAATTTCAGACCTGCAATTATGTCATAAGATAAGCATGTCAGAGGCTATGGGCACGTCAGGTAATTTGACTTGTACACCTATCTTTGTTCTGGCATCTGCCCACTTGTGATATACACAAAAAGATATTGCCGAGGGAGTAGTGAAGATCTGACTGTTACTGGTACTTGTTAAAGTGAGACATAAAATGGTAAATATTAAGAATCTATCTGCTTGGTTTAGAGAAGTCAGGCAATGTATTTCTGGCAGGATGAAGCACCAGCCAATGTGGTACATGACATTTGTATCTGATACATGATTAAATACCAACATGTAAAATGAAACACTATAGATCTGCTTCACTGCATGGATTCCAGCAAAAAGATGTTTAACAGTGGTAGGAGAAAATACTCATTAAAAATAATCTCCTGAGAAAGCACATTCCACGTTTTATGAGCAAGGGCTCATCTCAAAGAGTTATCACTGGTATCCTGCTGTGGGCCACAGTGTGGAGGAGGAAAATAAGGAAACAGAAAACATAAAAAACCCTGGACTTAAGTGTGATGTTGAAGGTTATCACTCATCTGGGCTGAACAATGTGGCAAGAAGACTGGCAAAAGGAAAAAATTTGAGGTTGTATGGCATACAAACCTTCATATGAGCCTAAATGTTGGAATAAACTGCATGACTTTTTCCTTAATTGCAGTGCTAAACTCCCAGGCCCCAGAGGAGGTGAGAAGTGGATTGTCAGACTCCAAGTATCAGAAGCATTGACATGATGAAGATTTTTGGTCAGCTCTTTTACTAGCCATCCATTTTTCTAAAGTCTTTTGGCTCAGTTTCTCCCTGTTTCCTTGAACTGATTAGGGCAAGACACCGTGCCTTAAGGGCACTATTAGGAGGGCATCAATAATGGTATAATGCTAATAAAGTTTAACAATAACTCATACATGACAATTTCCTAATTGGAAAATTAGGTGCACATTGATTGATGCTTTCAGTTTCTGATGATGTCTACTAGGTGGCCTAAAGATTAGACCAATCTCCTTTGTATTTTTCTTCATCAAAGCTGTTTTTCTGGCTATTTCTCAAAACTATGAGGTCACACTCCTTCCACTTTATCATTAGTATTTGCCTTCTCTGAGCTACCAAAATAAAAAAAATATTTAATCACAAGAGAGGGAAATATGAGACCTGGTTGAACATAGGACCAGCAGATGAAAACACCCTAACCAATTAAATCCTTGCTGAAATCCTCTGCACCTAACTGCTTGGAAAGGAAGAACAAGCAATGTGTGAGCTAGTAAGTCAAGTTTAATTCATTCAATTCAATCCATACATTTTTATAAAGTGTTTTAGGGTAAAAGAATAAATATAAATAAAGACTATATAAATCTAGTCTTTTTGCTGTTGTTGTTGTTGTTGAACTGTATAGAATATATCACAGAATCATCAAGGTTGGAAGACACCTTTAAGATCATCTAGTTCAACCATCAACCTAGCACCATCATAATCACCCCTAAATCATGTCCCCAAGTGCCACATCCAGATGTCTATTGAGCACTTCCAGAGATGGTGACTCCACCAGCCCACTGGGCAGCCCATTTCAATGCTTAACCACTCTTTCAGTGAAAAAATTCTTTCTACTATCTGATCTGAATCTTCCCTGACCATTCCCTCTTGTCCTTTTTACTGGAGACATGACAGAAGAGTCCAATCCCCACCTGGCTCCAACCTCCTTTCAGGTAGTTGTGGAGAGCGATATGGTCACCTGTGAGCCTCCTTTTCTCCAGGCTAAACACCCCCGGCTGCTCCTCACAAGACTTGTGCTCCAGACCCTTCCCCAGCTCCGTTGCCCTTCTCTGGACACACTCCAGCACCTCAATGTCCTTCCTGAATTGAGGGACCCAGAACCGGACACAGCACTCGAGGTGCAGGCCCACCAGTCTGAGTACAGGGGGATAATCACTGCCCTGGTCCTGCTGGCCACACTATTGCTGATACAGGCCAGGATGCCACTGGCCTTCTTGGCCACCTGGGCCCACACTGGCTCATGTTCAGCTGCTGTCCACCAGCACCCCCAGATCCTTTTCCTACTGACCACTTTCAAGACACTCTTCCCCAAGCCTGGGATTGTTGTGACCCAAGCTCAGGACCCAGCACTCAGCCTTATTGAACCTCTTGCTGTTGTCCTCAGCCCATCAATCCAGTCTGTGAAGATCCCTCTGCAGAGCCTTCCTACCCTCCAGCAGATCAACATTCCCATCCAACATAGCGTCGGCTGCAAATTGACTGTAAGTCTCCTTGAGCAAGGAAGACAGCTTGAAAGAGTAAATACAGGAGGTAATTTAATTAGCACTTAGAAGATATGCCTTGTTCATGCTGGAGGGTTGTTTTCAGAGGTATTAACTTAAAATAATTTTGACATTATTTGCACTGAAGTGTTGTTGGAGGATATTCAAAACATGGCCAAATGTGTAGGTGGATCTTGCCTGTTCCACTGAGCTACACTGAAGTAAGTTTTAAGAGAGTTTTTTTCTGGTGAAGTGGGCAATGCAAGAGCTTCTGGGGAGGGTTTATGAAAGCAGGATCTCAAAAGCTCAAGTAATTGCTAACTGTAGAGTGTTCACAAAGCTTATTTCAAACCTGCTGTCTGAAGTGGTCAGTGTGATTCACTGGATTGCTAGGGCTGCTCTGGATTAAGATCAGGATTGGGAATCAAAATAGGATTTGTGACACCAAGTGCCAAAGAGATACTTTTACTGCAAAAACCTTCAGCCTCTGCAAAGTTTCTGCCAACAGAGGTCAGTTGGGATCATTAGCATGTACTTTAAATGAGGGTGAGTACAGGCATTTTTGGCTATGGAAATAGGGTGATTGCTGTAATTCCCCCCTCTACATGTAGGCTCTGGCACATAAAGTAGGTCTGCATCCGTCAATGACTCAAACAGTATCTTTAACCATAACCCACCTACACTTTGTAGAAATACTGTTGTTTGCCTCTGCCAGCACAGAATCATAGAATCATTGGTTTGGGTTGGAAGGAATCTTTAAAGCTCATCTAGTCCAACCCCCAGTGCAATGATTAAGGACATCTTCAGCTTGATCAGGTTTCTCAGTGCCACATCCCACCTGACCTTGAATGTTTCCAGGAATAGGTCATCTACCACCTCCCTGGACAACGGGGGCAGTGTTTTACCACTCATTATAAAAAAATTTCTTCCGTTTATCTAGTCTGAATCTAACCTCTTTTAAATTAAAACTGCTACCCCTTATCCAATACAACAGTCCCTGCTAAAAATTTTATCCCCACCTTTGTCCCCTACATAAAAGGCCACAATGAGGGCTTCCCAGAGCCTTCACTTCTCCAGCCTGAACAACCACAATTCTTTCAGTGTTTCCTCATAGAAGAAATGTCTCATTCTTCTGATCATTTTTGTGACCCTCTTCCAGACCTGTTCCACCAGGTTCATGTCCTTCCTGTGCTGAAGAACCCAGAGCTGGATGCAGTACTCCAGGTGGGTCTCACCACAGTGGAGTAGAGGGGCAGAATCCCCTTCCTTGACCTGCAGGTCACACTTCTGATGCAGCCCAGGCTACAATTGTCTTTCTGGGCTATGAGCGCATATTACCAGCTCATATCCAACTTTTCATCCACCAATACTCCCAAGTCATCTGCGAGGCTGTTCTCAATCCCTCCATCCCAAGCCTGTATTGATAGTAAAGGGTTGCCCCATCTTCATCCTAGCCTTGAAGTCTTTCTATGGTCCCGCAGTTAACTTGGTCTACTAGACTCAGATGTTCAGATCCTAAATCATACCTTAACTTTAATTGCTGATCCAGTTTATGCCAGGAGCAAGCACCAACCTGCTCAGACCAAGTCTGGGTAGAAGGAAGGAGAAAACTAATGATCTAGAAAACTTGAAGTCAAACAAGGATGCTTGGAGTGAGTCCATGTACTGTGCAGGAGTTCAACTCACTTCTCCTGGAGAGACTTTGTGTGTCCAGATCTTTTGCTGGGTATACAACCCAATTGTTTTGTGCCTAGATGTACTGATCTTTTTTTCTTGATGTGATCTGTTGAATGATACTGCTCTATGTTTGCAATGGTTTCAGTGACTACATCCATATTCACAAAAACATCTGAAGCCAAATGTTAACAGGTTTTTAACAGAAGTAGTGGTGCGTTTTGATTTTCTATTCCTTCAAGTCTTTTTAGCTGCTATTCACATGTTTAAAGTCCTTTATTACTATTTACAATGATGATACAGAGCTTCATAGTATAGATAAACAATGTTGGACCAGGAAAAGCAGACGCTAATAAAAAACCCCAAGCAGTTCTGGAAAAACAGAGACTGAAGTTCCTTTGCATAAACTATTCCTTCAATATTTATGAATAACAAATTCACCCACTGAAATAAGGTTGTGAATGACTCATGTTCAGAAAAAGGCCAAAATTCATTGGACAATCTGTTCATAACAAATAATTTAACCAGCTCTAAAAATATTTTTCGGGTTTTTTCTTACAGGGGGAAAAAAGTGTGTCACCAAAATGAACTTGTTAAAAGGCAGAAAAAAGTCCAAGGATCGGTTTGTAACCCTGCAATCCAGCCCAAATAAGGACAGTATGTGTTTGCAGTATCCCAGGAAGAGTGCTGACTGGACTGTGCCTGACAATCCGATACTTCCCCTGTGAAGCGTGGGAGAGAGAAACCACTTGGCTGGTGTATTGCAGCTCTCTGCCTGGCCCAGAGCAGGCCAGAGGAGCACAGGGACAAAGCTAGCAGGGTCTGCCATCCCCCTGACACTGACAAGCTCCAGTAACACAAGTCATTCACCTGGGGAGCCAACCAGCACCCAACACTGTTACTCTGCACAATGCAAATACTCAAGAAATCTTCACTTTGTCCAAGTTTTCAAAACTAATTTTCCAAATCTTGGGAAACAGGTGGGTTTTGAACATTTGCATAGTTAAAAAAAGAAAAAATATATGTATTAATATCTTATGCTTTTTCTTGTATTCTGCAGGCTTTGGGTGCTCTAAATACTGCTGAACCCTTTGCTTTGACAGTTCCTGCCTCGTCATCCCTGTAATGCTTTCTGACTTACTGAGAATGCACTGATGTGTGGTACAGCACTAAATTTCATTCCTGAAACCAGAGGAATTATGTCTATCCAGCTAGGTTAATGTATCTCAAAAAATCCAAACGCACTTCTCAGACATGGGATTTTTTTAAATCGTTTCATGCTGAGTGACCTCTAATAAATCAGAGCTAAACAAAGTCCTTATAGGCCAATGCATGTATTTCCTCCTCTTAATGTGCTCCGGTTTATAGGTATGTAGAAAAATGCTGTAATTTTTCAGCCTCATGCAAACATCCTCTAAATGCAATGAGAATTGGTGCTGCTCTGGCTGGGACCCTGCATGCATAAATTCTTATGAGTAAGAGCTCTTCCTACAAAAATGTTGCTCCCTTGTATGACAAGGGTTAGGTAGACTCAACCTTACTCTGCTAGGACTGCCTGTGGCCAGAATCCCTGGGAATAAAATGCCACCATTCAGACAAAAGCAACATGGAAAAACGAGCTGGATGTACGCAATGTCCATTGTCCATGATATCTGTAGGAAAAGGGCTTGAGAGCCATGAACAGAACCAAAGAACAGGTCAGTGTCAACAATCGCTGATGAGGCTGAAGCTATTCATGGCGAGAAGCTTGGTTTTAGTGTGGAAACAGCAGAAGGAAGCAGAAAACTGCCTGATTCAAAGAGGTAACCATATACCAAAATGAACTCTGGAATCTAACTCCATATACTGTTTAGGAGCATGAAGGAAAATGAGGCATGGAAATGGTCAGTGTGATTTAGTTGAGTTTTGCTTGTTTCTTGGGCTACTGAAGGAGTGCTCGGCCTGTGAGTCTTTCAAAAAACTTTCCCAAGCCTGTGCAGGTGTTTGCTGTGCAGATTACTATAGATTGACTCCCCAGAATGAAAAACTTGGTTGTATGAAAATATAACAATTGTTAAATATAACAATTTATTAGCTAATGTAAGAAATTGCATTCGGCTGGGCATGAGATGGGCAGAGTGGCTGTATGCCTTGGCTGCAGTGTGTGCAGGCTCATCATGTGCCATGTGGAGTCAATCTCAGTGTAAATGAAATCTAAAGTCCTGCTTACAACAGCATCGTACAGACTCTTGGCTCTCTGAGAGTGTGAAAGAGAGCCTGAGTTTGCTGCACAGTTCACAGAAAGTCTCTTGAGCACTTGCATACCAAGGATGCAGTTGCTCCACCAGCACACAGGCTGTGCAAAAATTGCCTTCCCTCAGAGCCTCCCACCTGGGATCAGGACATAATCCATAACCACTTACAAAGCCAGTGGCACTTGGAGTACTGCTAGTACTCCTCATCTTCCTAGCAGGCCATACAATGATTTGTTGCAAGTTTATATAACCGCAATGATTCCCTTGTCATATCGGGATCAAGAGATAAACAGCGACAGTTGGGGAGGATGAAAATAATTCAGGGTGGGGCACTGGAGGAAAGAAGCCAGGAGGTCACTGCTCATCCCTAGCCCTGCGCTGAGCTCTGGGACCCTAGTGTTGCACGTTTATGTCCTAGTGCAAACAGAATGCAAATTCCCAGCATATTAGGTACAACAGAACTTGCACAGTTAAGTTAGATGGAAATGGAAAGCAACTCATCAGTGCTGAGAAGCAGCTGAATGCTTTCAACTGTGCAGTCCAAATACAGCTTCAACCTTTCAGTTAGTCCATGAGGAGGGACTTCTTGCCCATAAAGAGCATATTACAGGATTGGGGCCAAAACCAGCAAAATTATTCTGAAGCACTGAAGACATGAGTGATTTTTGTAACATAATATTTATTCCAGAGCAAGCCACCATACATCTTGTTTCTACCACACTCTAGAAAAAGCACTTCTCAAGGTATTTGCTTTTTATACTGGAATAATTGTACCTCCAACTGGAGGACCTCAAACGGCATTGGACATGGTTCTGGCTGATGAGCCAGACCCCCAACTACAATATCCTTGTAGCTGTCACTGGTCTCTCTTCTGGACTAGTGTAATTTGGAAGAGGAGGATAAAAAGGGAAACTCTGTGTTTACAAAGGAAAGAAGGAAACCATCTGTGACAGGGCTCTTTTTTGAGCATTGGCTCTTTGAGCACTGCTCAGAGGTTTCCAATGCCAGAAGTGGTCCCAGCAGAAATGGATTAGTGGGCAGAGGACAAGTGAGGAGGTCAAAAGGTGAAAAATAATTGCAATTTATCACATGCCTGTGCTGTTTGTCACCAGACTAGAGAAATTAAGGAAATCACATGGATATCATCACTTTGCCTTGGAATAGGATGACCCTACATACACACAATCTGAGCTACTGCTCTGCGTTAGCTTGTTAAACTTTTGTAAAGAGGTGGTGAACTAGACCCAGCTAGTTTGCTTCATCTGGCAGGCTCCTGTTCGGGGAGTAAACGTATGTCAATAGCTTTAACATGACCAAACTTTACAATAAAGGGCCAGAGAGGATATTTCATACCCAGACTGGGAATTTTCCATGCCAGTTTTACAATTCAGAAAATATACATATCACACAGGCACATATGCAGTAAGCACAAACGATTAGCATTGGAAACGACAACTTGTAAGCCAAGTTTTAGCTTTACGTGATTTGAAACAGCTGAGTGATAAATTAAAATAAAAACAAATGCCAGCAGCTCCTTAGCGCTAATGGGATTGGTGGGTGCTCCTGTCATGAGAGCATGGTGAATACATATTGTTATAATTGTCTGGGTGGAGGTGATAGAACAAACGTGACTCTTCCAAGCCGGTGTTGGCACTGACAATAATTGTTAACAGATTTAGTATCCTATTCACCTCTTTTTTCCCCTATAGCTCCTTCTTAACTTATCAGCAGATTTTATTTTTGAGTTATTAGAAATCACATCTTTCTCCTATTGATTCTTCTGAATTGCCAGCCAGCCACTAATTGTTTCCAGCTCTGATGGTTCAAAATTACTGATTTCCTTTTAGATACTTTAATCATTCATATATCTTCCCCTCCATCCCTCCACCCCCTTTTGACTTTCTTTGGCTTGAGGTTTTCTCAGAGGAGTTATCAGCTTAGTTAACCCTACTTGTTCTAGCCAAACCCTGCTCTCATTCCTTTGGCAAAGGGGTAGTCAAGAAGAGTTGACAAACATAAATCCTCATCTAATTCAGCCCTAGCATGAGCACTCTGAGTCCAAATACTCTGAATTTGAACACCTAGTTGATGTGCTGTCCAGGCGTACCTATATGGCTATCTATACACACACATACGCACATCCATTCACATATATCCATATCCTTATCCATATCCATATCCATGTACATAGTGAGTGTGGGTGTTTATATGTGAATATATGTAAACATAGATACACTGTATAAATATAGCATATAAATAATATATGCATACCCGCATTTATAAGTTAATGCATGTGCCTGTATTTATCTGGCTTGCTACTCCCTTTTGCTTGCTGCTCCCATTGTGCCACATGGCTCCTGAAGCAGAATGACTGCCATAGCCCTGAGACTGTGACACATCAGCAAATCACCACAGATCAGCTGAGTGACAGGAGCTGCTGACAGACTCATGGACAGCCCAGGGCAAGGGGAAGGAGAGGTGATTTCTCGCAAGAGCTCTCTGACTGTTAGCAAAGATAACTTCAATTACATTGCGTTAGCTGGGCACTAGAAACATGCAGACAATCTGCTGCTGGGGCATCGCTGGCTCGAAGCACTTGTCAAGAAGGAGGAACTGGTGCATGAGCCTGTGTTCTGCCTGCTGACCAAGGCCCCTCTCCTGCTCCTCTGCACAGCAGTGTCAGTGCATGCCCCTGCCCTCTTCTGCCTTGGATGACCAGCTCAGCTGGTGTTCATCCCCCTGGCACTGGCAAAGTGCAGATGGCTGCCAAAGGAGAGCTCTCCCACTGCAGTTGTGAGAGCAAAGGGACCTTAAGCACTGCTGTGCTTCAAGGCAAGTGGAGCCCCAGGGCAGGGGACCCGCAACTTGTCTGCTCTATAGGGAGCAAAGCAGTAAAGCCCAGAGACTAATACAAAAGTGCCATTTACCTTCACGAGGTTATGGGGCAATTTCCTTTTCAGTCCAAAGCAATTTTCATTGCTGCTTCTTCATCTTGAAAGCCTTAGGGGAACAAAAAGCAAAACACCAGGGCAAGTTTTGCCCTCTTGAGAAATCCTTCTGACTTCACTAGAACAGAGCAGGTCCCAAACACCACACTTCCATTCTTATGGATCAGAAAAGGTCCCAGATTAAAAAATTCTCTCCCCTCTTCACACTTGTTCCTGGCTCCCTGGAGCCACACGCACATTTGGAGAGGTGCAGAAGGGGAAGTCTTCCTACAGTGCTGCCCTTGCACAGGCACTGCTTGGTTCCTGACGGTGGAAAGCCCCACCACAGCCTTGCCTGGGAAGCACACACTAACACTACACTGACATTACTCCCTGAGCTTCCCACCCAACTCAGAGACATCCTGGAAGCATGGCCAGGCAGCTGCCAGCACTGCAAGCCTAGCCTGCTGCAGACTGGAACTTTCCAGGCCCTCAGCCTTGTTCAAGAGCCCAGCATTACTGTCCCAAGTGCATGTCACTGAGAGGTCCAGGTCAATATATTCTTGCAGAACCTAATACAAATTTTCCTAGGCACAATTTTTTTCTGCCAAAAATGCAATGCTCTGAGCTTCCAGCAGAGCAGAGCTCTTTTAAAAATACAAAACTCATAAATTAATCAATTTAGGACTAATGTGAATCAGTACAAGGGCACTTGAGGACACTCCTTCTTTCCCTGTTGCATAGTTGCTCCCTCTCCAGACCTTGCCAAAACTACCCCATTGTTACACTGAAAGCAGCTAATGGCAGCTGTTAAACATGTGGTTCAACTTTAGGGATCAGTCCCAGGCATGAAAATTAGTTTTTGCTTGGGTTAAATGCAAGTAGCAATTAAGTGCCTCTTTGCATAGTGAGAACAGAAATAGTTGGAAGCTGCTGCCCAGAGCAAGATCCTGCCTGAGAAGTGCAATAGCCCTCAAGGTTCATCCCTGACCACAGGCACAGAGGGGAAGGAATGGACTGGTTGCAGTTGTATGCATTAGTGAAGCAAAGGATTGAAGATGGATACTATTTTGGGAGAAAAACAGACTCCTTTCAGCCATGATATTCATTGGAAAAGCAAGCTTGTTGAGGGTACAAAACAAAGCCTGGTCTGTCTTCATGTAATATTGTCTTGTCCTGTTCAGAACTGTTCTCCAAAAACACACAGTATAGGATTAAAAAAAAAAGGGTGAGTCTAATAAAAAGGAAGAAGAAATGAACTTAAATATCCAGAAGGGCCACTTTTTCCATAGGCCCCTTCCAGTTCTTACGCATTTTGGTTCGATGAGTTTACTGCAGGAAGCACGCTCAGGTTCCGCAGAGCGGCAGTGAGCATCCTGGGATGACGTAGATGAGAAGTATCAGTATGTATGATTAAATGAGTCAGAAACCCACTCAGTGCATGCCACCCTTCTACTGCATATATGCAGCAGTGATAGTGACTGTGACAGTAAGTGAGAGCTAGTGCCCCTCTGTGTGTCTTGAATTTAAAATAAAAAATTTGTTCCCTCCAGGCAAACCAAATCCTCTAAGCAAGCCTGGATATGTTGTCCCTGTCCCAGCTGTTAATTTATTGTAGTTTTCCAGTTCAGCAAAACTTTAGTCTCTTCAGAGCTCTGAAAGTCTGCAGCGGAGTATGTAGCCAAGGAGGTGCAATTCTATTCCCAAATCCACAGGCTCACTCTTACAATTGCACCCAATCTTGAATTTTTGTTCTATTTCTGGGGGAGAACCAGGATTCTTGAGTTGTGTCTCAGCCAAAAGAGAATTTTCTTTGCCTACATGTTTTTAGAAATGTCAACATATCACTGACACGTTGGCTCTTGACAGATAAAGTGGGATGTTACAACTGAAAAACAAAAAGAAAAAAAGTCTGAGTGTTTCAGAAGATCCTTCTTCTCACATTGAGCAGAGGGAATGGTTGCCCTGTTGAATCACAGTGGGGCTGTGGCTGGGTAATTGAAAAGATTTGTTGTCTGAGAAAGCACATTTTAAAATTCCTCTCCTTTCTTCAGCTATCAGGATACCACTGGGACTTCACCAGGTCCATAGATCTGCTGCATAATGTGTGAATGGCCATATCTCACCATGGAGTCAAGAGTTGAGCTGTTCTGAGTACAACATAAATAAGATCAAAATCAGAGTTGACTTGTAAGGGAAGATATAGTGGCTGTGGATAAGAGCAGGAAGGTGGGCCTGGAGAAATCAGATGGGTAAAATACAAAACAGCAAGATGTGTTGGGTAGACAGATTTGAAACATTCAGAACCATCTCAACTAGTTTTATCAAAACCTGCTTATCATTTTGAAAATGGCGGGTCATCTAGGTCATCTCAAAATTACTGAAGGAAGAGGTGGCACAGTTTAATTTTACTTTCTCATGATAAATTTGTCTATAGACATCTCAGGTCATCCCAAGTATTGCTGTATCACTCTGGAATAAGAAAATCCACTGAAATAAATGTATTTACTATATATGTACACTGATATGACTTAGTTCAAGGTCTGTCTGAAAGATTTCAAACATGATGTTTCACAAACAGTGGCATGAGCTGAACACTGTAACACAGATTAAGGTCAAATAAATCCTTACATATCTGAGGATTTATGTCTTTGACTTTTTCATGTCCAAAGGACTTTATTACCGTGTCCTCTTTCCTGCTATTACAACAGCCCCACATAGGACTGAAAACAACTTCTATTTCTCAAAAGTTTTTTTCTCATCAGTATGTGAGACAGCCACCCCTGTTTATATGGCAAGTACAAGAAATTACGGTAAAGCTGCACAAATAAAAATTAAATTATAGCAGTGTCAATGGAAGTAACGACAAATTGCTCTTAGGTTAGGCTTCAGTGGGCAGGATCAGTGGACATTAAAAGGAAACACAAAACCAAAGAGAAACAGAGCCTGTATCACTTAAATGTCATTGGCTTCTACTCTGTTTCAAGACATTATCAGCAAAGTCTCATGAGCCTATCCATGCCACTTGGTGGTTTTTCTGCAGTTCAGAGCTTGCAGTGATGAGCCCATGTGAGTTGGGGCTTTTTTGTCCCAGTGGCATCCCATATGGTAAGGGTTTTTTTGAGTTTTCTGGGTTTGTTTGCTTGTTTTGATTTTGGGGAATATTTTTTTTGGGGGGAGGGGGTCTTGCTCCTCAGTTTTGTGCCATCCCTGAGTTGCCAAACTTGGTATTGAAACAGTGAGAATCCAGCCCAGCAGCAACAAGGTATTTGCCCCAGGAATGAATTAGACTAGGTACTCTAGGAGCAGCTTTCCTTTGGCAATGTACTGTGTAATCTAAGTAACATAAAATCTCAATGGTTATGGATACATGGCAGTATTTCAGCTAAGGGATATTTTTAACTTTGAGGAAACAGGCGCATAAGACTGTTGGAGTCATTGAGCTGGTTTCGCTGCTGGACCCTCCCATGAATGCAGCAACATCCACCTGAGCAGCACAGCTGCCAGCCGCACAGCAGCTATGGAGGGGCCTTTCCAGAGCTTTCCCCCCTTCACGGCTACAAACAGCCTGCCTATATATGTTCACAAATTCTTTCTCTGTTCATTCAAAACCAATTTATAGGCAATCATTCTCAAATCAGTACAGACTACGACTCAAATAAGCTTCTCTCCCTTATTCTTTATGCCTCTCTGTAAATAATTTTCCATCCCCTTTCAGGGTTTTTTTGGTTGTTGTTTGTTTTTTTCCTTCGTTTTGTTTTTTTTTTTTATGAACTGAAAAACATGCTCTAAGTCTTCTCTTGTGGTATCTGTCTTACAGATTTCCCCTATCCCTCTTTTGCTCTTAACTCATCATCCCTTATCATAGATGACTTGAACAGTGTCTGTCCTGTCAGGTGAACACTTGCCAGAGACCTGTGCAGCATAGCAGCATTTCACACCTCTCCTGCAAATGCCTCACCTTTACGTTTTTCATGCTGTTAAACTTCAGAACACTGTAATTATTTTGAACCTAATACACTGTCCTCATCTGATGTTATATCCATATCATGAGCTCCCAGTTTCCACAGATTACTTATGCTGAGTAACTGACCATGAATTTTGTACTACTGACCTTGGTCTTATTTGTCCCCATTCCACCTCCTCCATGTTGTGTTATTGGCAAAATATTCTGAACCTATGCTATTAAATGGTGCACTCTTCCAGCCAGTAATCCATGGTTAATCAAGTAATTTGTATCTCCTCGGAAGCCAAAGATAAAATTCCTGCCTCTTTTCAATTAACTAGTCTCTTCTGCTCAAGAAGCTGCCTTGCCAGATGGTTTGTGCTTCTTCCTCCGAATCTCAGACAGATCTGGCTCCCAGAGACTGGGAAAGAGCCCAGCATCGACAGCAGGGAGATTCCCAGCCAGGGGTATCTCCCTCGAAGTGGTTCTTTAAATGAACTTTAGAGTCCGTCCTGCCTATGAAGTTATTGTTCATAATTTTGGTTCTCTGTCAGATCAGCATAATGGACTGGCAGAGCTTGTAAAATAAAATGGCAAACAGAAAGCTAGCATCCAAATCCACCCTTCAATTTGAAATGAAAAGTGTAATACTTTTCAGGAATCTGGAGGGCTAATGTAACAAGGAATGTATCCTCCCCTGAAATGAAGGATTCATTTCAAAACACGCTGATACTTGGCGCAGAACAGTGACTTCATCAGCATAGTCAAAAATAAGAAAAAATATTATTTAGAAGATATTACCTCTGGGCCAGATCCTCATATGTCACAAATTTGGATTAATTTAAACAGAGCTACATTAGTTTTTATCAGTTCCAAATCCACCTATTTCCCATGGTCTGGAGCATTATATTTCCAAATTTTTTATTTCCTAATATTTTCCAAATGTTGTTAGAATTTTAGGGAAAGAGTATTGTATTTTCCATTTTCCTTTTTCCTGTGCTTTATGACTCAACAATCTTTCATAAGGTTTTCTTTTTGATTTCACAGAGAAGCCCTTTAATAAAAACAAAAAAGATGATCTGCTAGTTCTTGGTACAAACATTGTAAGATGTCGGTTGGGTGAGGAATCTTTAAAGAACTGCACATTAAACCCCTGTAGTTTCAGAATAGCAGATATTAAATAAATTAAAGAAGGAAACTTACTGCCCAGTACTTTGGAAAGTGGCTAACATTCAAGGCAAGGTTCGAAGTAACAGCAAGGAAGAGTGACTGTTATTAAATTCCATAGTCTTGATTCATTTTTTCATCCTCATAGTGACAAATGTCTTTAAATGCCAAGTTAGCATTAAGTTAAATTACCTACATGAGATTGGGAAAAATAATATTCATATGCTAAAATTTCATCCTATTTCTGCATTAGTGCTATGTTCTTTCAACTCAAATTTTCTCTGCAAAGAGTGAAGCAGAGGTTTGTAAATCATATCTGTACCATCTCTCACAGCTGCGCCAAAGCCTGCATCACAGGCCAATGCCAATCTCACTTGGGCACTGCTCAGAACATCTTCTTGCTTGGACCTCAGCTTCCTACACGGGGAATTATTTCATCACAGATAGAAGTCAATAACTAATTAGTATTCAGGCATCATAGGCAAAGGGGGCACCAGGACATGTGAAATATGTGGAGTTTCATTTCAGCACAGTAAAAGCCAGAGTTAGGGTGTCTCCTGACTATCACACTCTGAAACACTCCCTTTTCTGTTGATTTCAGTTGTGTAAATACCTGTGCCCGCATTATATTGAGAAAATTTGAACAAGTTGAAAATGCGAAGAGAATTGTGTTTTTGAACTCTGAGAGATTGTAGGTACTCAAAATTAGCAACTAGACTGATAATTTTTTTAACAAGTTACCCTCTTCACCCAGTTTTCTTTTGAACATTCTTCTGAATGTTTTCAAAATATTCATTAATAATCTGAGAAATTACTGTACTGAACATATTTGAAATTCAGCTGTGAAACTTCTCTGCCTTTCCATAGTTAATGTGATAAAGACATCTTTGAAAAATAATCAGTCACTCAATTAAGTATGACCCATAAAAATAAAAATCTCATAAAACCGTATTTGCCATCCGTAATAAAGTTGTATGTTTTACTTTGTTCCCTCACTGAATAATTTTAAAGTGTTTACATGGTATCCTGACCACTCATGCAGAACACAATGGCTTATTGCTGCCTCTACCTAATCACAGCCACATTTCCTAATCCCTTCAGATGTCAATGCCTACCTACATTTATCAGTAGAGGCATCACTCATTTTGATTCTTCCTTCCTTCAACACTCAAGACTGAGAGCTAGCCAAAGCCCACTCCTTCAAACTCTGCCTAGCTTGAGAGCTTCTAATCTTTGACAAATCACTGGTAGGGGATTTGTTTGGGGTGGAATTCCTCTTCTGCTCCACTTGAGGACCTCTTGCCTGCAGTGTGAGTCTCTGCTCAGCTTTGCACTGTAAAGTGTAGAGGGTAGAGAATAGTTTGCAGTGAGTGACTTCTTAGGTGAAGTATGCTTCTAATGTTTTTTTGCAGCTTTTCTGTGCTTAGCAATCCCTATGTGCTATGCTATAATCAAAATTATTTGCTAATTAAGACCCATGAATACCTCTTGGTACCGCATGTGCCCATGATAGCAAGAAGCCAAATTCAGAACTGTAATGGGGTTCATGAGTGCAAAGATGATCTCACCTGGATGGAGGTAACTTTTGGAGTAAGGACCTCTGAAGCATCATTCTGTCTCATGCTGGGTATTGAGATAAGATCCCAAGGTTAGAAACTCTAGTGGTGCCTAATCTGTGGCCATGAGACACTCCCCGGTATGCAGAAGGGAAAAAAGTGCATTCCAGCCAGTCCCTGGTCTGGGCAGCAGCAGGATCAGGCCCATCATGAGTCAGGAAACCTTTCTCCTGTGCAATTACTCAGAAATCTTCTGCGTTCACATGTGTGAGAAAGAACCAGGTGCTCAGAGCTATTCAGATTTAAGATAAACTGCTTTCTAGAATAAGCCTTCTCTTCACTGGGAACTGATGTCAACTACTGAAACTGAACTCTTAACTGAGACACTCCAGGCTAGCTGCCTAAATTTTGGTGGACTGTATCCAGGCCCTAGCACATACACTAATTCTTCTGGGTAGCTGCAGACACAGCAAAATCCATTATTTCCATGAAAGCACTTGCTAGTCAGTCTTTGCCATACCATATCTGCTGGCAGCACAGACAGAAGTGTGTGTTTATAATAACAAGACAGCAGAAATTTCAGACAGTGCTTTGAATAATGCATTTTGCAGTACTTACTCAGGCTTGTTAAACCCAAAGCAAAATATAAAAACCCAAAGATGCACTTTTTTGTGAGGTCTATACCTCTGTTTCTTAATGGGAATTATCTCAAAGGATAAATTAATTTCTTTTACGTGCTACTAACCATTAATGCATCTAAAAACCTCATTGCCACTTGCATTGTTCTGTCAGTATAAGTTCTTCTAATCTTAGCCCCACAGCTCTGTGACTGGACTTTTTCTTGACTTGGCCATCCAGACATTTCTAGCCTCATTTCTCCAAAAAGATGACATTACTTGCATCCTGTACTGGGACTTAAAGATTTTTCCTGTTCAGCTAGTAATCAGATACTCTAGTGATGCCAAGTAATTCATACGGACATGAACCTAGTTGGGACTGATAGCCTCATTGTTGCTTAAATTCAGTGGAGGTAACTTCAAGGTAGCCACAGAATTGTTCAAACCAGTACCTATGAGGTATTGTGAACAATCAAAAATGTTGCTACCAGAAAAAGCCACAGCTGACCACACCAAATATGCAGCAGCTTGACTCTTGCACATGTACAGAAATCACTGTAATTGTATGAGTGTACATAACTCACTTCAGCATATCCTGCTAAGAGCTGACTTCAGGATTCCTTGTTTGAACTTTGAAAACCTTTCACAGTGTTACTCCTACCTCCTCATCCAAATGCTCAAGTCCCTGTACATTTAACTATCAAATCTTATTTCTAATTCTCAACTAGTAAATCTTATCTCTTTCTAAAGCCCTCTTGAAATATTAGTGTTATTGGGCATGTTCTGTCATAAGTATTGCTTTGTGGATTATATTGCCAAAATACGTTTGTGATCTGTCTGAGCTTAGTCATTTTAAATCCATCCATTAATACACATCTGCTCACAGCTGAGTAAAATTCTTTACTGGAACTGTAAAAGATAAATTTCCTAACTAGTCATTTTGGTAGGTGTTTCTGTGTGTGCTTTTTGTGTTATTTACTCCTAGACACTGGATCCTGTGACTCCTAGATCCTGGATCCCATCCCTGATGGGGATGAAACACTTTCTCTTGGCTTCTCTAGAGCTCAGTGGAGTGGCTTTGGTGGGCCAGATTTTCACCCATAGGGTCAGTTTTGAAAACTATCTCATATCTGAGGGGATTACATGGCCTAAACTGGTGCATCTGTCTTGGCACAAAGCTGCAGTCTGGTCAAATCCAGACTTGGGTTTGCAGAGGGGAGGTGAAGACACCATCGGCAGTACCATCAGAAGGTTTCTTCTGTCAGCCTTCTTGCTCTGTCAGCCCAGGCAACTGGGTTGAACCCTTCCACAGACGTCTGGGAAACACAACCAAGTCATTGCTGTTTGAGGGCATGATGAACAAGAAATTATTTTGTACCAGTGTTTTGTTACTAGTAGTAACAGTCTGTGTAGCTATTTCTGCCTTGCTGCACCTCTTAGATAATGCGTTAGGTAATGTGACTGAGTATATCCCTCACTAAAATACCTTCATCAAAAAAGGTACAAAGTTATTTCACATTTCCAGTGGAAAAAGAGACCATGTCAGATGAGACAACAATAGAATTTACTTTGGTTTCCGTATATAACAAGCCTTTAAATTTTGCTATCACACCTGTTCCTGCAGCCTTTGAATGGTTAGAAACATGTTTCAGAATTTGATTTGCTCAAAGGGCACCAGGAGAAGAAACTTCCATTTGCCAGAACAACCAGTCATCCAAATTAGATATCTGGAAATTAACTGAGAGCATCACACAATTGGATTTATTTATCTCTTATACTTTGACATTGCTTCTGGAGACTACTCAAACAAGAAAATGTTGTGCTTGCAGCAAGCAACCACAAGGAGTCTGAGCAAGATGGAATCAAGGTTCATCTTCCACCTCAAATGTGTTCTGCTGGAAAGGCTGTACTACACTTCTTGGGGTACCTCCCCCAGTCCTCCTCTGCACAATTTTCTGAGTGAATTCAGCAGTCCACTTGTGGCTATCATGTTTTAGTTCAAAACCTGGGGCTCAGGGAGTAGTCACAGACTTCTTGTTTATAGCAGTGGCCGGTGGCCCCAGGCCTATCTCCTGAGATGACAAATGGGTCCAGGAGGGATCCTGTGCCCTTCTTTCCACACAGAAATAGTTCACACAGGACACTGCTAATTTTCAAAAGGCCTTATGTATTCAGTGACTTCTGCCCAGGTGACTGAGGTGTTGGAGAGGGAAAGTCCAAGTCTGAATGAAGGCTGGTGTGCATGCAGACTTAAAGAATAAAACATCTTTTTATGAGTGGAAGAAGGCAAACTTCCCAGGACATGAGGTATTCTAGGAGCCCTTTGTAGGCAAGTCAGCAGGCTGACTGCCTCTGGGAAATGCCATTTTTGGAGGCATGGAGCACTGTTTGGTGGCACTTCTCATGGGCATGTCAGTAAGATGTCTGTCCTCAAGAGGTGTACATCAGTTCCACCTTGACAGGAACCAGGACCCCAGATTGTGCCTGCACCTGCTGAAGCACCCAGCAGACCCTTCCTGGACCTTCCTGCAGGTGCCAAATCTCCAGCACCAAGAGGAAACTAGGGCTTTTCTCAGTATCATGATGCAGCCCCCATATGGCCGGTTCCCACCAAGTCTTTCCCCCACTGGATAAGAAGAACGATCATCCCAAGAAGACTCACTCTCTGTGTTTCATATTTTTTCAACAGAATTTGTGTCAGGCAGGGGAAGGGAATCAGTGGGAAGCCAGCCCCCATGGCCACTACTTCCACATGGTGTCTCCAGTATGTCTCCATCTGTCTGACATAATCATTCCTTGACTTTGTATCAGCTGCAGGGCACAGTGGCCTGTCTGCTTGTCTACAGGCAGCAATAATGAGTCCTTTCTAACAACTGCATGTAGCACTTACCTCCCCTTCACTGTACCTCTCCAAGCTGCTGGTCCACCTGGTGCCCTTAGTGGCTAAGACAGAAAACAGCTTGGTTTTGTCCCCTCTGTTTTGCAAGTAATATTATGCCCCAAGGCTCTATACATGTAAGAGTTGCTATGTGTGTTTGGCTTGGATCTGTGGGCTACTTCCCCAGTCACTAATAAAGAGCAGTGTCTCTTGACCTTCCTTCTTGAAGAAAAATTCCTCAACTGATCCTGCTCCTAAAGTAGGATGGTCTGTGCTACACCATGCTACAGTTGGCAGCTCTGAGCCGCAGATGCCAAGCCCCAGTGAGAGGTGCCACTCTTGCCTTCCTGCTCTCTTGCATCTTGAGCAACACACACTGACCTGCTTGAGGAGAGAAAACTGTGCCACCACCCTGGGATGGATGACATGCTGCCATGGGGGCACTACCGAAAATGCTGCTGCGGCAGCTACTACTGCTCCACCTTCCACCCTGAACAGTGTGGGGAGCTGTGTGATAAAAGGTGTTTATCACCTCTAGACCTGTACAGTCAGCTGAGGACCCATCAACCCTGACTCACCCACCCCAGCTTCATCTTTGCCTGCAGGAAGTCACTATGTCATCTGTGATGACAAGCAAAACTGGCCACATCTTTTATGAAAACCTTCCTCCCCCTCCAAAAATGAAGTGGCACATGTCTCATAAACCTGCCTTGGGTGGGAGATGTCTGTCAGGGCGTAAAGGCAAGAGGAACACATTCAGGCACAGATGTACACCAAAGCAGACACAACTGCAGAAAAAAAGGGGAAAAAAGTTGGCTAGGGAACAAGTATTTTTAATAGTGTTCCCTTTAACAGAACCTAAAGAGAAGTAACACTTCATTTTACCTTTTCTATTAAAGCAAAAAGCTCACCAGTGTCGGTTGTGTGCAGGTGCTATGCACAGTGGGAAACAACTCAAACCAGCATGTGTTCTTTGAAATATTTCTTTTAAACAGACACTAAGTATTTTCAGCTTTTGGAGAATGTGACTCAGAATAACAAGTAGATAAAATATCACCATGCTGTGCAAGGGAGGATATGTGCAGTTATCTGCTGTGATTTCATACTAATATTTAGCTATCATATAGCACTCTCTCTGCTGACCCCACTGTATAAACACTCAGTAATTAACCAGCACACTCCCTGCTATGCAACAGGTAGGTAATATTGCTCTTACCATCCCCGAGCTACACAGAAGGAATTTAGACAGCGAGATGACAAACCTTATCCAGACCCACTTGGGAAGCCTATGGCAAAGCGGAGAGTAGGATCAGTTCCTGCAAAATGTGTTCGCTTTCCCCCACTCTGCCTTTTATCTTACAGTCCAGAGACACGTAAGAGTTCAGTGCAGCCCTGAGCAGAGAGGAGTCCACCTGCAAAAACTCCTAAAGCTGTTTCACACCACTGACAGTTTCTGGAGCAGACACGGCTCAGAGGGGAGCCGCGGGAGTGCTGTAAATCAGGACTGAGGCATATTGGCAGAGCTTTGTGGGAAAGCTTGCCTGGGGTCTGCCTGTTACTCATTGCTTTTCTCAGTGCTTTTGATGCTTCTTTTTCTTTACGGTGAAGCACTGCCCCCAGTCATCATTTGTTAATGCTCATCATTTGTTAACTTTCCAGTTTAATTATCACATTTAGTGCAGTTATGAAGGGGGTATGAAAACAAACAGAACACGAGCATTACACTAATTTACTGTGGAGGGCAGCTGCAGACTCCCCACTGCAGGAATGGCTTGTAAACCTCCTACAGCCTGTTGTGCCCCAGGAGGGACAGTGGTCCTCACCTGCCCTTCAGAAAGAAGCTCTTGATTCATCCCCTTTGCATTTACTGCCATTAGAAGCAGCAACTGGAATGATGCAAAATGGTTCTCAAGAAAAAAACCCAACAACAAACCAACAGATCAAGCCCAACAATATTACACATGAAAGGATTAGCTGCTCACATTTTGCATTCAATTTTGCTTCAGGCTTTAGCCGATGAGGAAGCAGAGTTCGTGGACCACTGAGATTATTTTCAGTACAGGAAATTATGTGAAGGAAAAGGCAACCTTCATAAGGAAATTGGTAAAATCTTGTTAAAACGTCAATTTACCTTAAGGATTACATCTTTTTCTACAAGGATTTCAGTAAACTTGGGAAAGTACTAAAAAGCACTGTCCATTTTTCCCATTTTTCCCCTGAAGGAATCAGTAGATGCAGTTGCAGGGACACTTAGACAAAAACAGCCTTAGAGAAAGCAACAGCGTTTTGCTGGCACATATTCATAAAGTTTTGGCTTGGCTACTGAAAGAGACTGTTGGTTTCTTAACTTTGTTGCATGGAAACTGCTTATGACCAGTGTTTTTCTTAGCCCAACACATTCTTATTCCCTAGTATAAAAGACATCCACTTAAACTGCAGCAACATTGCCACCACTTCTAAAACAGGCTGGTGCAGTGCAGTCCTGACTATCAGAGCTTACATCTCTCACGAAAATCAAACTGCATGTTTTTCCAGGTGCTGCCATCTTGGAAACAAGACACATGGGGACCAAAAAATGTGTTTCAAGACTTAACCTGAGGCCTACAATTAGAATTTTTTATTGAACCTAGTTATTGCAAACTTCTTTCAACTGAAGTGTACATTCGTTTAAACACCTTCAAACTCATATTTGCTCTGGCTGTTGAAGTAATGCATATTCTCAGAATCAGTAGAAGAAAATAGTGCCATTTAACTGGCAGTGTAATTTCTTGTAACTGAAATGCTTTATTTTAAGCATTACAGTTTTGCAGAGATTGCACAGAGATGCTGCAAATGTTTTAAACGTGCAGGGTGAAGTTTCTCCTTGGAAGCATGCTGTGCTGTACACAAGCAGCACAGCAAACACACCCCAGTTCAAATGCCTATTGATGTATATGCATAGCATGATTCAGAGTTCCTGTGTAACTCAGGCAGACTGCTACAAGCCTATTTTCTTGTATCTTTAGCTGCCTTCAAGATGCAGTTAACCCTGAAATCTAAACCATCTCTTTAGATGGAATTTTAAAGAAGCCTAAAGAAACTATGCAGATCATATGCAAAACTCTCCTTTCTTCCTTGAAAATGAGATTTTGGTTCCTAGTTTTCCCCTGAAAATGGAAACAATGATTATTCTTTTTGCCTAACATTTGCCTGTCTGTTTTACATATTCATATAACTCTTAACCCCACCTTGACTGAACCCTCCAGGTGTTAATCTGGTTTGAATACCATAATACATACCAATCCAGACAGCACAATGCCAAGCTCCCAGCTGTTGTCTCATGGACCTCAGAGTTACAAGAGAATAGTCACTGACTCTGCAGATCAACTCCTGGAACATCTCTCCATGTCAGATCAGAGCCTCAGCATGTGAGCTGGCAAAAGACTTCTGGCCTGTCCAAGCATGTTAGTGAAACTCAGTCCAGCCCAAATGTCCATGTGCGGACTCTTTTTCCGTTAGATCATGACAGTTAAAACATGAAGTGCAGAAAGATAATTAGGTGTTAGGAAACTTTGAGTGCTGTCTAGCTCTGGGTTTGACCAGAACATAAAACACATAGAGAAGTGGTCACAGCACCAAGCCTGAGAGAGTTCAAGAAGCATTTGGACAATGCTCACAAGCGCATGGTGTGATTCTTGGGGATGGTGCTGTGCAGGCCCTGGAGCTGGACTCAATTATCCTTGTGACTCCCTTCCAATTCAGCACATTCAGTGATTCTGTGATATATCATTAGTAATTTTCTGTATTACAACACTTCCCAGATTAACACCATGAAAATTAATTAAATGCCTGAAATTACAGCTCCTTCAAATGACAGTGTGTTGGATCCTTTCTTGGATTTTTCTCTTAATCACAAGGATCTCTCAATGGACAGATCTTTACACATGAACTTCAATGTGTCTTTGACAGCATCTACTTTTCTTGCAGTCCTTGCCATTTCTAGTCTGTTTTGGAAATGCACGGTGATATTAATACAATTTCAGGTATCATTTCAGGAGACTTCACTGCTAGGATATTTTTCCTTTTACTCCACCTGCCACTGATTTTCTGAAGGTTTCACTGTTGTCCCAGAGAGCACCCATTAGACTCTCTTGACAATGATAAAGGGCTCTGTATGTCAGTGTGTTCAGGATGAGTTCAGGGATAGCCCCAGCCACTGCTCATCCTGTGGTTTTAGCTGAATCTAGATAGCACTTGAGTAACATTTACTACTATTTCCAACCCAGCTGCATGAGGTAGAGCACAAGCTTTGTAACAATTTTGGTAGGAAGAATAAAAAGACACAGGTATTTTCCGGGGTGGTGTTGGTACATCTGTATTTGTTACTCTTGTCCTGTTACAGTGAAGAATTTCCCACCCTTTATTCATAGTTTCTGGCAAACACTAGTCAGATTGATCAATAAGGAGAAATCCCATTCCAGTGTAATTAAGTCAGGCATAAACTGGCCTAATGGCAAAGTGTCTCCATCTCTTTTCCACTCCTTTATCCTGAATACTTCTGCAATCACTTTCCCCATGAGGAAACAAACTGGAGGTCAGGACAGGCATGAGAGAAAAGAGAAACATTCCGAGACTGGCGGCCAAGTTGAAAAAGTGACTTTGTAGTAAGCCCTACAAGTGCCTAAAGTGTCTTCACATGTCCTTTCCTGACTCTGCACCTCTCCATCATAGTCTTTGCTTTGCTAAAACATAGGAATTTACTTCTCTGAGCCTTTACAGTTTCTCTCTATATCAACTATGTCTGTGGCTTATCACAGAGATTGAGACTTTACTCACAAACCAAGGAGCCCAGAACAACACTGAGTGTCTAATCCCACAGGAAAATCTCTTGCAGCACCCTGAGAAGGAAAACTACCTCCCTGAGAACTGATGAAACGCCTCTGTCTACATGGCTTACAAACCCAACTGCATCTTTGCTATAACTAAGTCACATCTGATTTGTTACCTATTATCTTCCCTAAATCTTTATAAACTAAATGCTTCCAAGTATTTCCCTCCTGATGATTATGCAGTTAGGATGGTTTTTTCCTGAGATATGTGTTTGTGTTGTTTTCTCAGTTGAATCTAATTGTGCTATTTCCTGCACATATTTCTAACCCTTAAAGTCCCTTTGGAGAAGTGTACATGTAAGGAAGACTGCGCAATCACTGGGGCCAGAAAAACAGGAACCAGAAAGGAAATAAAGTTTCACAGTTCCCAGGTCCCATTTATTTCATATGCACGGTGCAGCTTGTAGTTAGAAATCAGCACCATGCAGGCAGGCAAGACACAAGTGATCCCTGAGAAAAAGGGACAAGAGAGCTGGTAATGCATTACCAACCTCTTTTTATAGATATATCTATATGTGTGTAAAAATTCTCATATCATGTAAATAAAATAATTAAATAAAATCAGTTATAATCCCTGCAGACTTTCTTCCAACTCAGTATATTGCTGTTTACCACTAACATTTGTTTCCAATCTTTTATTCAGTTTTCACTCCACATAGTAAAGTTCATGTCCAAGTAAACATTCCGCAGTCTAATAAGAAAGAATTCATGGAGTGTTTTCATCAGTGGAGTATTACATTGAAACCATTCAGGTACTGCAGTGATCTGCTTTAGGATTTTGATAACACACACACACACACACATACACACACATACATACACATTTCTCTCTTTTTGCACAATTCATAGGTCACTTAGATTGTATTATAGGCAAACTGGTGATTTGCTATTAAAATTTTTTTTTAAAAGATACTCTGTTGCTATACCCAATAGTAATGATTTAAAGATTTTTCCTGGTAGTCAGGATCATTGCATCTTCTCATCCTCAAGATAAATCTTAATAATAACTAGAGAAATCCTGTAATTTATCAATTTTTTAAAAATTTAATGGCTTGTATCTGAGACAACGAAAAAGAATTACTCAAGTGTTCCTCATCACAGAGGAATTGTTTAGTGTAGGAATTTTACTTAGGAAATTAACAATTATTCCATTTCTAGATTGCCAAAAACACTTCAGAAGACCATTCCTGAGAAATTCAGTTACTTTACGGAGTTAGAGAACTTGTTTCAGGAAACCTTAACACTACTTAATGTCCTTTAGACTACAACTTTTGTTAACATACACAAAAAATTGGTCACAATGATAAAAATGTTCTCCTAGACTCTGGAGGCTTTGAGTAGAACCTAGGTTATTTTCTAGATCTGCACTGAAATATTTACGACATTTCCAACTTGGGCCAGTTTCAGTTTGGAAAATAAGTGGAGTTCAAGATCTCTGAATAAGTTTTGTTCTGTGATTTTTGCAGTATTCATAAGTTTACCGGGCTGAAACTCACACAGATCAAAACCAAGGAAAATGTTCCCATGAATTCCTGTGAAGACTGAATTTTTGGCAACTCTGCTGAAACCTAAAACAACCATGAGAGAGCTGCAATTGTCAAAAATTATTCATCAACATTTTCACTGTATATGGGTCTGTTCTATTTATATAAAATTTTCTATGTGTTAGGATGTATGAGCTGTTTGCCTGTAACTTATCATCAACAAATCTCTGGGCAAGCACCAGGATTTGAGTGTCTGTCTTCTTGTGGCCTTACTACAGAGGTGCTGAGTTCCTACTGATCTCACTATACTGTGAGCTGTAAGCACTCCCCACCACCAACTGTGAGACCACTGGTCAAGAAAAATGCAGACATACTGGCTTCTTTGTGTCAAAACTGCCAAATTTGCAGTTCCCTCAAAATTTGTTGAAAGGCTTTAGGCATGTCTGCTGATCTGTGTCATCTGAATTACAAAATCCTGAGATGATCCTAATGTTTCCATGCCAGCCCAAATCAAACTGAATCAAGCTACACTAAGCCACCTGAGTTTAATTCTATTATGAAACAGAGGGGAAATTTCCAGCTATAATAGCAATAGATGCTTTTCTTCGGAAAAATACAGAAGATCTGTATTCATAGCACAACCAGCAACAAGAGAGAAAGACAGAGAGAAAGAGAGAAAGAGAGAAAGAGAGAAAGAGAGAAAGAAAGAAAGAAAGAAAGAAAGAGAAAGAAAAAGAAAGAAAGGAAGCAAGAAAGATGGTAAAAATAAATATATGATTTTATTACACTAATCCCTGTTTCTACCATTTTGTCAAGGTGAAAAAGCCTCACAATAGGAGCAAACGTGCCAAGTTTACATGAAGGGGTTCAATGTGCAGGGTAGATGAGCCTTTATTCATCTCAGTCCTCTTCAGTGTCTCTGTCTCTGACCTTCCCTTCAACTCCTCACATCTAAGTTTCTTCACCCTCACCCAAAGAAAGAAAAATGTACAGATGGGTATCATAACTGCACAAATAGTTCCTTTGTGAATATTTGGATTTCAGGAGTAAGAAACAAACTTGAACTTGTTCAGCTTCCAAGGTTCTCAAGAGGTACCTCTATGACAGAGTTATAGTTGCCCCAAACAAACCTTCCATACAATGTATTAATCAAAAGGGGAAAAAGAAAGGAATGGCAAAATCTCTTCAGAGCCTTTTGCATATGAGTGATGATCCTCTTAGTGAGCTGGAGAATCAATCTCCAAGTCACCCCCTGGAGCATTCCTGACCTGGAATACAAACTGGGAAGATTACGTGCAATAATAGTCAGGAGGAAAAAACCAAGTCATTCCTGCAGAAGACCACCTATTACCATGTTATATATATATATAACATTGGGAATAAATAACTAACTGGATGGTGTTGACAGCTTTGCTGGGTCTAACAGGAATGAATGCACATTTAGACACAAATTAATAGCTGCTTTTGAAGTGGAAGGGCTTTCATTTACAGTGCTCGGTATGATGGATCAGTACCTGTGCAAGAATTGCAAAACCATGTTTCCGTGAACAAATAACTGGTTCTAGGAGTTTTTTAAGAATGTAAGAACAGAAGGAAAATTGTTGTCTTGTGGGCTGCTCTTCTGCAAATTTCATACGCAGGGAAATTAGAGTGTAGGTCATCTGGTTTATTGGTAAACTAAGAAGCCTGGAGAGAGGAAGGAGACTGATACCACATGAGGTGCAGAAAAGTCTCTTTAACTGCAGAATCACAAAACAACATTATTCTGGATGTTTTCCTCTCCGTTTCTCTGCTTAAGTTTCTTGTTCAGCCCACAGCCTGTTTGCCGGTGCTGTTCCAATGCAATGCATAATGCAGAAATATTTGAAATGGGAAGCAATTAGGGTTACTGTAACAGTAATACTCAAGTATTTAGAAAGCAGGACATTTTAAAGTCAGGGTAAGGTGAAACCAGCAGTTTCTGCTTCTCAGTTTTTATGTTTCGGAGCTGGCTGACTGCACTACAGGCATACGGCACAGTAATGACACCTATGGGGAGCAGAGTTGCCATCTGGGCCCAATGGAGCTATGCTGATTTACCCCACCTGAGAATGCAATCTGTAATCTTTCACAGGTGGATTTGGCCAGAATGAGAAGTAGCAAGATGAGGAAAAATGAAAAGCAATGGTAGCAAAGTTACCACAGCCTCCCTCGCTTGTAATGAAAAATCACTTTCAGACTTTTGCAGTTTCTTTTCATCTCATTTTCTGTTTCCCCCCCCTTTTTTTCCACTGTCATTATCTTTTGCTCTGCTTGTCTTTTCTGATTGGGTACTTCACTCATTCCTGCTTGTGTGGTATTGGTGCAACATTTTTGTGGATGTTCAGCCTCCTGATGGACCTAGGTCATGGCTGCAGAGCCTGTCCCTCAGGCCACTCTGCCCATTATTCTGCTGAAAGAAAGCCATTCCTTACAGCTCTCTTCCTCACATTTGACAACCAGCCCTGTGGCACCATTACCCCCAAACTATCAACATTTAGCCAGTTGAAAGTAGGGAAATTTTCCAGTGGTCCAGCCAAGTAAATGCTTATGAGGACACAGAGCATACACAGCGCCTGTATGTATACACAGAGGAGATGATCTAAAAGTTTCCTGTTACTGTAGTAGAGCTACTAAATGGAAATTGACGGAATGTGAAGAACATTATCATGGAAACGTCAGCAAGCAGAGTAGCCTGTGGGAAAACATCACAAGAAAAGGAAAAAAGAGATCCCCTCCACATTTGAAAATTTGGATGAAGTGCTAAGCTACAGGGGTTGGTTCTTGAACTAAATGTCAGTGCTTTGAGGTCAGTGACCTTACCTCTACAGTACTTTATTGGTAGTGTGATAGATAATTTATAGCTTTAAAAAATGCTGGAAGGACATACTCTTTCATGGAACATATGGTTTGGATTTGTACTGTGTCCATTATTCTTATTTCTGACAACCTATAACAAGTCTATATAAATTTGTTACCAAATTGCTATTTTCTAATAGATATACAAAGTTGCCATTAGTTGATGATATTATTGTCACGGGGTATATATGTCAAGCCCAAAAGCTCCTATGAAATGTATGAGTATGTGCCAGGATTTCATTTGACGTACAGACTTTAATTTTAAATGCAATCATATAAGCAATAAAGTTCCACTATTTCAGCTTGAATTCCTTGTAATAATAGCCTTTTGTTTTTTTCCTTCTTTTAAATAAAATTGACACTGACAGCATATTGGCAAGGCTAAAACAATACTGTTATTACAAGCATTTAATCCCAATAAAAAGGAAATAAGGTCTTTTTTTTAAATATTCCTTTGAAGCATTACTGCCTGATTACTTCATAATATCTTTATCTCTTAGTTATTCCATGCCAAGACTGTGCTTCACTTCTCTGTCTGTGAAGAATGTCATTTTTTCCCCAGATAGAAACAGAATTTCTTTCAGTGGCTGTGAAATTCTTTCCTATTTCTGATACTCTTGCAAGGATCTCCAACAGTGATTTATCATGGGACATGGGTTTTAATTACTACCATAATTTGCTTTGACATTGCAACAATCTGTAAGCTTGTTTCCGTTGTTTGGCTAAACGTGACTGTTTGCATAAGCAGTAACTTGCCATTTCCTTCATGCTGGCAGCACTGAGTTCCTGTGACCTGGAGAAATTAGTGCATCATCTGCTCCCATATAAGTCAATGGGGTTTTGCCTTGAACGTGCATGGGAAAAGAATAAGGTTCCAGCTAAGAAATTGCTGAATGAGCTGCTTTTTACACCTTTTTCTTTACAGAAAACTAGTCCTTTCATGAGATTCAGGAAATATCATACAAAACCTTTTGTTTCTTTCATTATACTACCCTAGCAGCCAAGGGTCACCGCTGAAATGTTATGTCTTCTAGAGACTGCCAAGGTTTGTCATTAAGCATGATCACTTGGGAATGTTCCAAACATTAATACTTTTATATTTGAGATAATGATATTTTCAGTCAAGCAATATGCAATTTTTGCCAAACCCAAGCAATGCAAATGCAACTTCTCTTTGGTTGTATTGGCGGGACCTGTATCACGTGGCAGGTGTCCTCCACAGCTTTCGTCCCCTGAGAGATTGCTCTGGGGCCCTTCTGGAACATTTTGAGGTTCCCTCTTGACTTCGAGCCTGGGTTTCCTCTGCAGAACTCGCCAGGACTGTCTGGAAATGATGCACATCTGAGTCTTGTCCCGGCAGGAGAAACACTCCTGGATCTCACACTGTGGAGGAAGAATTTATCATTGCCTATTCCCATTATTCTGCCTCTCTGTTCATTTTATGACAAACCATAACAAAACAACTAGCAAATGTTCAGTCTTGCCATTATTTGTAGTGTATTTTTCAAACATAAGTCATTATTTTCACTTTTCAAAAATCAAGGTCTGTGACATGGCAATTCTCCTATTTTCATGCCACGCATTAACTCTAACTTCACCCGTGCAACAAACACATTGGAAACATAATCACTCATCCTACTGCCATTGGGGATCAGCAATTCCCCAAGGCAAACAATGCAAACAAACAACAACAGCAGCGGGGACAACGAACAGGACCAGAACCCAGGAGTGGCCTTCTCTGGGCCTCAGGCCCTTTCCCCTTCGGTGCAGTGACGCTCATGGCCGGCAGGGGGCGCTGGCGGCTCCCAGCCGGGCGGGGTGGGTGCTATGGTTCCCCCGCGCCTGCAGGGGGCGCTGTGGCACGAGCTCGGCCATCTTTCTCCTCGCGGTAATGGCGGGCACAGCCCGTGGGAGAGATAGAAAAGGAGCTTCGTTTACAAACTCACGGCGGGCAGCCAGTCTCAGTGCCCCTCTGGATGGTGAAGTGGGCTGTAGCAGGAACCTCAGAAGCAGCAAGCTGGAACAGCAGAGGCGAGCATACCCGGGGTGGCAAACAAAGCGTAGCAAAAACTCCAAAGCCATGCCAGGAGCCGCAGGGGTCTGGGCAGACTTGGGATGTGGGGTTGAAGTGTAGCAAGAAAAGCCCAAACCGGCAGCAGAAAACAATGGGGATGGGCAACGGCAGCCGGGCTCCCACACACAGCTGGGAGATGCTCCCTCCGGAGGGGGTTGGGGGTCGGCGTCCTGGGTTTTCCCCTGAGGCACCCAAGCAGATGGTGAGGGTCCTTTCCAGTGAGATTGGGTGCCGAAAGGGTCCCAGCCCAGTGGCTGCTCTTAAGAGCAAAGGCTTTCCCCCAGTAGGAGAAGCAGTAAAGGATGGAACTCCACAGTGGCAGCAAATTGTCCCTGCAGCAGCAGCAGCCCGGCACCAAGACCATGACCCTCACGCCTCTGATCCCAATAGAGAGAGCGAGAGCTGAGCCCATCCTCTCACCCCCCAGCCAAAATCTCGCAGTATTGCTGCATTTCCCAAGAGAAAAAAAAACTAGTTAAGAGACTGCAGCCAGCTGCAACCCTTTCCCCCATTTTGGCCACATCTTTTGTCTCTCTTAAGTATGCGTTGTTCCCATCTCTTAGGTAACAAATGGGAGAAAATTCCCTGAGAGAAAGAAAAAACAAAAAAAAAATCCTAACCTCCAGCAGTCTGGTTCTATGTTTGACAAACCTGTATCTTCTTTTAGTAGTAAAAATACTTTGTGCATAAAAACTACATTTCATGCAAAGATCCCTGTTGCATTACAAAGGTTGAATTATCATCATCCTTGTTTTACAAATGGCCTGCCAGTGTCACAATGAAAACCGTTATGTCATTGTTCCTTCAGCTAGATCTTTTTAATCACTAGTGGCCAGGGCTGAGCTCAAAATTAAACTCCCATGACAAGTATCAAACTAGTATTTAACCCTCCTTGTTGTCCCCTGGTGATGTTTCATGGAAGTAATAGCAATGAGCTTGAACACGTTGCTGAGTGCTGCATATTTGTAAGAGAACATCCCTAAGACCAGTGAACGCTCCACTCTGCCAACAGTTTGAGCTGCTCCTGGAGTAAAACAGGGCTTATCTAGTTGGGCACCCCTCAGAAAGCTGTAAAACCAAGCAGAAGTACAGCTATAAACATAGGGTGATGTCAAGATAGAAAAGATGGGTCCACAGCATATATGATTACAGAGCAGACAGTCCTTCCTTTACGAAACAAATTGTTGGGGGAGGATCTGTAAATCTTTTCATTCTGCATGCACACTGAAAGGTTTTGAGATCCTTTCGCGGACACAAAAAAAAACAGTTGGTAAGAAACTCATCCTTCCAGTCAGGTCACAGAAGGCTAATCCATGGCAAGAGAGCAAGGCAGTACAATTTGCAGCCTGGAAGGCGCTGGAGGAGCAGAAGAAAAGAGCAAAAGTGAAGTGCAGAGCAGAGCTAGGGTAAGTCCAGGGGTGAGTGAGATGTCCTTATTGCCTCCCCAGGCCTTCAGGAAGTAGCAGATGCTGGCTCAGCCTGCTTTTAGTCCACAGGGTACACCTGCAAGTGGAGCCCTTTCTCTGTGCTGATGGGGACAATCCATTCCTGTGTAACTCTCTGCTACACACACTCAACAGCAGTATAATTTGAAGTACATGTTTTCAGGGACTCTAACTTCACACAGGAGTGGAATAGAAACCCCTGAAATAGTTCTGACTGGAATTTTGGTCCAAAAGGAACTGTTAGATCAACAAGTCTGACTTCGGCTAGTACATAAGCTAGAGGACATCACAAACATGTTTCTATTCTTTAGAATCAAAGACTGATTAAACTAGGAAATTTCAGTCTTCAGGTAGCTTAACAGTCAAAGCTACAAGCAAAGAACGGGGTAGGCTGAGATTCCCAGTATCTAGAAATTCAAGTTATGGCAAAAGAGCTCCAGCATGAGAAAATTGAGGCAACCCCTCACCCCCCACAGACCCTGTCTCAAAGTGAGAAGTGGGAATTCTCTCCTAACCCCAATTTGTGGATCAGTATTAATCTGATGAGCAAGAAGCCAGGGTTCAGGCTGAGACACTTCAATACCGTTTTAAAGCATGTGTGCCCCTTCTGCATTCCCATCGCTGGCTGCAGTTGATCTCTCATGCTTCAGGGGAAGACAAAACATCTCCATGAGCTCTGAAAAGCATGTAATTGCCATTTAGACTCTGAGAGGAAAAATCCCTTCCCCACATGTTTGCAGATTGTGAGCTATCTTACACTGAGCTGGAAAAGGCTTGGATGAAATACAAGCAAGACTGAGAAGTCACACAGCCAATGCAAAAAAGGGGGTGAGTATGGTTTCACACACTCATTAGCCTGTCATGGGCTTGCTAGTCTCCAAGAAGCTATGACAAAACATGTATTTTTCAAAGTCTGTAGTCCTGTGTTGATAGTGCAGCATTAATTTTGCCTGGACTACTTGTCAGCAGTGATGGTGTTATTTTAGTGTTACAGGGACAGTCATGGCAAAAGATAATGGAAAGAGGGTTGCCAGTTATAAAAACCATTCTCTACTTTTGCTTCTTCCCACCTGTGTGACCATGCTTGCCTTGTCCTGTGAAACTTCTTGTGAAGCAGCACGGGCCTCCTTCTCTCTTCAGCAAAAAACTTGGCAGTGCTACTATCAGCTTTACCAGAGCACAGCAGAGCCATGTGGATGTTTATGGCAATAGCAGTGGTATTAAATACAAGAGGAAGTTACAGAAAAGATAGATTTTTGCTTCCAGACCTTGTTCAACACCTCTGCCAATACCCCCAGTTGGGCAAGTTGTCTGTCATTTGTACATGCTGAGCTACTCCTTGGCACTGGTTAAATAGTTTTTAACTTCACCTAATGATTCTACAAGCCTCTGAACAGATGTATTTCAAGTATTACCCAGGTTTTCCAGTTCACTTGGAATATAGAGTGAATATAGAGAGAATATAAAAGTGGGTGGACTCGTGCAGTACTGATAGAGACATATTCCCCATCTTCCTTCCTCCAGATTCATAGGCCTTTTTTCATATGCACTCCAGTTATAACAATAAAAATATCTATTGAATATCTATACATTTCACCAGCATGCGTGGTGGATGCCCCCTCTCTGGGTCAGTGCATGTAATAGTTTTGAATTTGTTCATGTCTGAGGAATCACACATATGAATTCTAATAGAAATGTACAATATATGTTCCTAAAAATATTCCTCTCAAGAGGAATAACCAGTAAGTAAACACTGGGAATAATAGAAAAAATCCTATATGTTGTAAGTTCAGCAGGATAAGAGGTTTGAAGCACGTGCATGAAAGTTGTTGCCTTTGACTGTAAAAAATACATTGCAGTGTCTTGTGTGTGATGACAATTTCAGGCTACATGGCTGTTAGTTAATCTACTTTTCCACAGCTGTATGAAACTGCCTAGTAAGATGTTTATCCCCTTATAAACCCAGACTTCAGTAATTTAAAATCCTAACACTTTATTTATTGTAGTGCAGCCTAGCAGTTCACTGTTTTAGCCTCAGAGGAGTCAGAGAACAGCTCTCACGGAAGGATACAAAACCCCAAACTAAATTCCTGCATTTGTATCCGGCTGATGGAGTTTTATTAAGCACCTGTCCTTGCATGGGTAACCACCATCCTTCTGTGGGCAGCCCAGCACAGAGCCCTGCTGCAGGGACACCATGCTGTCTGTGCTATGGTTAGTCCTCAGAAGGCACTGTAAGCCATACCCAGCAGCTGGTAGGTGGGAAGCAAAGTGTCTCTGTGGTAAGTGAAGTAAATGCTGTGACACGAGCAGAGAAACTATTTCCCTAAACTTACACAGCAAGTGGCTGTTTGAGTAGGGCGCAGAGATAGGTCTTCCCTTACTCTGCCTCCCAACAAGCATCTCCTGCAAGTGTGTCTGCATTTCTCCTGTGTGGAACTCACTTCTTTCTGCTCAGTTTTGTTAAAGCTTTTCAGCCTGTTCTTACTTTGAATTCGCCTAGCATCGACATCCAGCTTTGAGGCATTCTGTTGCCAGCTTTACTGGCATTCTCCCGGGTATTCTGTATTTTCACCTCCTTTGGGTCCCCAGCAGCTGTTGGACTAGTGAAAAAAGGGAAGTAAAATACTGGCCAAAAATATAAGTAGGGAAAAGAATGACCAAAATACCTTGGAAATCTGGGTAGAATTATTTCATACACACAAAGGATCTTATTTTGATTTTTCTGTTTTAAACACATCTGGACTTTAGAAGGATGAGAGGTCTGAGTCCTTCTCTGCAAAATCAAGTGAAGTTGCAAAACAGATCCAGATACCAGTGGCTGTGTGGCTCAAGGACTGATAGCTAGAAGCATTGAATTTACATTGAAGTCCTTCCTTGAAGCCTGTTTCTGCCTAGAAATGATCTAATGCCATTATTGTCTGTTGGCTCACAGGCATACTGTCTCTGGAGTGCAGGAAATAAAACCTGGTGATGTTTGTTCAAGTTTTGGAGAGTTGCTCACAGTCACTATTTCATGCCTTTTCAATAACTTCATTGGAGAGAACAAGTATGGCATGAAAGTGCTCTCATTCCTCCAGACCAGAGTTGATTATAGCACTAAGTCAGCACTAGGATAACTGCTCTGTGTAGCCTGGACAAAAAAATGTAGCATAATGGGTTTTTTCTGTTCAGAGAATGCTTAGTTACTGACTGCAGCAGATATGTGGAATGTGTGGCCCAGCCACGCTCGGACCAATAGACTATGGCAAAGACAGTAAGTTGCCTGATTTATCTGCTACCTGCAATCAAATAACAAAATAACAATATGCTTCTCCCTGTGAATCCTTGTGCAGGTTAGGGCTTTTAAGGAAATATGGGCTGACACAGCTGCCATGGGAAAAATGAAGGTCTGTCAAAACTAGAAGATTTCATGAAACTATTTGGGCTTTCTTAAAACTTTTGTTAGGAATTAGAAATTTTTTCTAAGAATGCTAAAAGTGACTGATATTTCTGATATTTCTGGTTTGATATTTTCTGATTCAGTCCTTTCTGACTTTTTTTTCCAAGAATAGCCTAAAAATTCTAATGCTATGAAACCCAAAATATTTTAATTACCCAGAACTTTCCTCTCCTCACAGATTTTTTTTCATTTCAAAATGAAACCATATTTCAGTATCCTAAGAGGCTCATGAGTATGAGTTTATACTCTCTACATAACTCTATCACATGTTTAAATTGTCTTATTTTGATGCATTCACTCCTTCCTGTCTGTGTTTTGCAAAAAGTGTAGTACTCAAGTGTTAATAGAAGAATACCTAGGAAACAAAAGTTGAAAGTCACATCACAAGTGTTTCTGGATGGAACAACCTTGACATGATGGATGACAAATCTCAAACAAGGAATCCAATTTAACACTTGAATTCATGTTCAATCTACAGTGTAAAACAAAGCATTTAAAGAAATTAATGGGAAAAGATGAATTCACAAGAAGTCTTAGGTAATGGAATTTCCCTTTCTGTGTTATTTCAGTTTGTTTTACTTTGTGTCTTATTTGCTTGGATCCATTCATGACATAATATTCCATTCAAGTAAGCTATCCTATATTTTTCTTAATATTTCTAAGGCACCTAGTACATCTAACATTGCTTCATTGCAAAGGTGCCAAGAGTTTACAGGATTAAAAGATTCAATCAGGTAATTACACAGATATTAGGAATCTTTACAGTTGTGTTACATATATTTTTCTTAATCCTGAACCAGGTGTAGAAATCCTCACATTTCAAACCAGAAGATTACTCAAAGTGAGAAACATATATTTCACTGGATATTTAATACCTTAGCTAGTGACTTTTCAGTTGTCTGGAACATTTATGGTGGTTGACTGATCAATGCAGAAACTTAAATGAGGAGTGGGACTAAATGAGATGCTATATTTATTCACCAGTTTTCTTCACTCATATAACAGACTAAGCATCAGGTAACAGAGAAGAAAAGCATCACATTATTTTCTCCAAAACCAAGATGCTTTGAACTCAGTTAACTTCTCACAGAAAGACACAGACTGCTAAAGACATATTTGTAAGTCGATGCAACCTCTAAAAGCCGAGCACCTATCCTGCCTTTATGCCCCAGCCCTTCTCCAGCCCAGCGTAGGTGACAGATGACCCACACGGTTGGCAGAGGAAGCAGAAAGCTCTTCAAGAATGCTAAGAGCTCCAAAAAGCATGGGGATGAGTCCAAATTTCAGAGTCCTGAGAAATGTCTCCCTCTCTGAGAAAAGTCAGGTGTAGGGTACAGCACCTGGGGAGGAATAACCCCAAGTACCAGTACAGGCTGGGGGCTGACCCACAAGAGAGCAGCTCTTTAGAGAAGGATCTGGAAGTCTTGGTGGATGACAAGTTGACCATGAGCCGGCAGTGCCCTTGTGGCCAGGAGGGGCAATGGTATCCTGGAGAGCTGTGTCCAGTTCTGGGCTTCTCAGTACAAGAAAGACAAGGAACTACTGGAGAGGGTCAGCAGAGGGGGACAAAGATGATGAGGGGTCTGGAGCATCTCTTTATGAGGAGAGACTGTGGGAGCTGGACCTGTTTAGTCTGGAGAAGAGAAGACTGAGAGGGGATCTCACCAACACCTATAACTACCTCAAAGGCGGGTGCCAAGATGATGGTGCCAGACTCTTTTCGGTGGTGCCCAGTGACAGGACAAGGAACAGTAGCCATAAACTAAAATACAAGAAGTTTCATCTCAACATGAGGAAGAACTTCTTTAAGCTGAGGGTGGCAGAGCACTGGAACAGCCTGCCCAGGGAGATTGTGGACTCTCCCTCTCTGGAGACATTCAAAACCCACATGGACACATTCCAGTGTAAACTAATCTACATGACCCTGCCTTGGTGGGGAGATTGGACTGGTTGATCTCCAGAGGTCCCTTCCAACCCTAACAATTCTGTGATTTTGTGATGACAAAGATGATATTTAGATAACTAAGCACAGTCAGTCCCACCCTTACGCCTCTACAAATCATTGTTAGTACCTTGTTCTTTGTTATATCTCAGTGCTATCTTATCACCCCACGTACACCAGTACTCTGATCCCCACAAGTTTCTCTTCTTCTTCTAGTGCATTTTGCCAAAATTCTCCCTCCCTTCAAAGAGATCTGGAGTGACAGCAAACAACTTGGCAGTATCAGATAACCCAAAGACAGGAGTCGCTTGGTGTTCTAAGGTTGTGTCACGTGTATGTACAAATTACCTTGAGGCTGCTTTGTTGTTTCTACCAAAGCCAGTCAGCGTGCCAGATCACTGTTTCGGGTGAAGCTGATAAATGCACAGCTAGAGCACTCTTCCCAATGTTTTCAGGAGATCCTGGTTAGACAGTACCCAGGCAATGGTGAGAAAGTGTTCCTATGCAACTCCACCTGGCTGGGCTTCCTATGCACTCCTCCAACTCACCTTTTTCTATTTGACATGTTCCTGTATATGTCTCTAAGGGAATATTTACACAGGGGATTGCAAAACAGTGCGAACCATTCCAAACTATATGTCTAAAATTTTGCACGCCATACCTTGTGCTTTGAAAAATAGCCACTGATCCTGTGCTTGCTGTATAGGTGGCCAAGTTTCAGGAACCAAGGGTTCTGTTTGCAGCAAAGTGGTTTCATATATGTTTCCACAGATAGCGTCCAGAATTGGAGAAGGATGATACAGTTGATGCTGAGACCAAAGCTGTCCTGGCTGGCCTGTCAACCTGCCTGGGCACAGTTTCTCCAGAAAGACTGAGTCCTAGTATGTGGCCTCTTCCCACAAAAGTGTGTTTTCACTAAGCTGTGTGCATTGATCAGAAATTCTTTACCCTGAGGTTGGTGAGGCACTGTCACAAATTTCCCAGAGAAGCCATGGATGCCCTTCCTTGGCAGTGTTCAAGGCTTTGTTGGATAGAGCTTTGAACAACTGGTGGTGTACTGGAAGGTGTCCCTGCACATGGCAGGGGAGTTGGAACCAGATGATCTTTGAAGTCCCTTACAACCCAAACCATTCTATGATTCTGTTCTGTGAAGGAAAAGATAGCAGCCCCAGTTGGGCCACGAGACACACATCACCCTGAAATAACCCAGGGCCTAACTCACGGACTGTGAAAGCCAGAGGAGAAATCCCAGAAGGGTTTTCTCCCAGGCTGCCAGTCTCATTAAGGGCGTGCAGTTGCAGAGGTGTTCTGAAAACATCCAAATAAATATGCAGCACCTTTCTGCTTCTTTTCAGACTTTAAACAGGTATAACAGCTTTTGCACTTTCCCATTCATTTTACTTATTCTTCCTTTCAGACTAAGTCTCCATCAATACAGGAGAGGGAAAAGATGGCACTCAGGTTCATTCCTGTTTTTAAATAAACCAGACTGGTAAGGTTTCTGTGGCTGATGGACAAGCACTTGTTTGATCTTAGAATTGCCAGGCTTGGAAGAGACCTATAAGATCATCAAGTCCAACCATCAACGCGGAAAACTTGGCCCACATCCAGACATCTGGTACATCCCACCACGCCGCGCAGCACAGTCCTGCCCACACCACTTCTCAGCACCACTTCTCACTGGTGCATTAGTTAGCCTTGAACCATGTCCAGCAATGTCCAGGACAGAAATGGACAGAACAGGTCAAAAGTGACTCAAGGGTGAATGTAAGTAATTAAATGATTCATGTCATTGTGAGTCTGTATCCTGGTCCATCTTTATTTATCGCAATAGATGCTCTTGCTGCCCTGTGTTGTGCTTAATCTGCACTCGCACACTGAAGTGGGTTATTTAAAGCTGTGGGGTATCTCCACTGGTGCTGTGGCTCTGATGCAGGCAGCAGGGTGGGACCTAGAGACCCCTTGTTCCAGCCCCAGCCATCTCCATGTTCCCCACAGCAGACAATACAATCCAGCCCCTGCTGTGTGCCTTGCCACTGCATCCCGTGCCCGTCCAGGCCGTTGCCCTTCCAAGATCACAGGTGTCATTGTTTTATTTCTCTTAGACTTTGTGGGCCTGTTGTGAAACAACAAAGTCAAGCTGAGACACCACCTGAAGGAATTTGGACTATTTCTGCCATATATTTGGGCACAGAGATTTTATTTGCCTGTAATAAGAAACATTACCTTCTCCTCCCCCCAATAAAATGATTCCTCTAATATTTAAGTTTCATGACCATACACTGTGTTTATAACCCTCGGGCCCTGAAGTAAAATAAGATTGAGTTTCCCTCAGGTAAGTACTTCCAGACACTTTATCTGCTATATCATTACAACTATACCCTATTTGTTACTGTACTGTGTAACACAATACTTGCATTATATTCCACATGAAAAGCTGTTTCTGCAGCATCTTGTCATCATTTCACGAACGCAGCTTTGAAGCCGTTTTGAATTCTGAATTCAGTGCATAACAGTGAAGGCTCAAGTGCACAACACCGTATTATTTACTCAGATGGGGTTAATTGCTGAATAAAATAATGGTTCCTTTCAGTTTACCTTTTTACGATCCCACTCACACTGGATATGGAAGACAGGTAAGTCTGTGATAAATATCAAACTTTCTAATCAGAAACGAGCCCAGTCGTATTTGAAATCTTGAACTTAATCCAGAATCAGGAAATGCAGCCACTTGTGTTACTGTTGCTGAAAGAAGAAAATTACCTTTTTATTGTAGCTTACATTCACTATTGTACTTGTGAACCATGGGGAATGAAGCAGAAGAAACGCAAGGGCTTAAGGAGACCTTCTTTTAACAAGAAAACTGAAATTGGGTGCAATAAAAATATATAGCCAATATAAAGGCTGTGATTCTCCAGGGGAAATCTGTGACTTTGACATGGATTCACTCCTAACAAATTATTCCTGCTTCCTAGCTACCGTTAATATTAGCTTTCAGGCACCCATTGCCTTAAATTTTATTTGCTTTAGCCTCAGCATGGGTTCATTTGAATGTAGAAAAATTAATAATCTACACCTCTAACAGAAATATCGAAAGTGAAATGATACTATAAATTATTAAGTGGAGATTGACTTTCAGCAAACTTTTTTGTTTCTCAGCAATGTTCCAGGGAAAATGCCTGCAGGATTATTTCATAATGACTCTCTGCTGGTGACTAATTTACAGCTGAACTGGAATCCTGGACCAACATCAGTAAGAGTGCCATAACTCAGTGGTATGCTTTTGGACAGCAGGCAGTGGTAGGCAACATTGGACCAGAAGAGATGAGAATCATAAAATTACACGCAATTTTTTTGTGATGTGGAACTCAGATGGAATTTATACTTTACCTAAACTAAGTTTTTTACATTATCAGTTTACTGCGATACCCTCCTGTTTCAATATTGCAGCAGGGGCTAGATTTGCCAAGCAGTCATAATAATGTGTAGGCATTTAAATTAAATGAATGGATTTTAAAACAGTTTTAAACTTTTTCAAATGTTTTAGAAATACTGAGAGCCTTACATATTCCCTAGGGCTGTCTGATCCTTCTTTTTTTTTTTTTTTGGAAATCAGTTAACTTAATTATCTAGAGAAATCAGAGCCTAGCCATGAGTGAAAGTTTAAGTTGATGGGTCAGGCAGTGGAAAGATGTGAGAGCTTTCTGTGCATTTTCACAAAGTCTCAGTATCTTGTAAAAGAGACTCAGCCTTGTCTTCTGATCCCTCGATCTCATTTTTCACTCTCTCTGATTTTGCGGATAAGATTATTTTTTTCCTTTTCACTGTTTCTACTATAAAATTATCCAGAAGATACTTAAAATGAGATCAAAATGAAAAAAAAGAAAGAAAAACTCATAGGAAGTTCCTTAAGCTTGCATGTTATTGAATGTGATACTGACTTTGACTGAAAGGGTAAACTCATACTTTTCTGGAATAAGGTCTTGTGGATTTTTTCTCATCAGCTCACCAACTCTTATAGGTCACTGTGAAAATTTTAGCACAAGTTTCAGTTGGAACAAATGCAGGCCTTACCTAGATGTTTTCTTGGCTATGACGTGCAAGGATCATCCAAGGTCAGCACTAGCAGTGCTAGTACCAGAAGATGGGAGAGTTGCTGAATAAATCCCACCGAAGCCTCTGCCAGCAGTGCTGTGTGATTCCTGTGTCCCACCTCAACAATGGTGATTATGCTGTGCCGCCTGAGTAATACTGTGTTCCCAAATCCCATTAACCTGTGGAGTGGAAGCTCTTTGAGAGCAATAGTCATTCTCAGGGTAGGAAGCAATTCTATAGTCCCACCTTGCTGCTGTGGAGATTTTAATTTTTCTCTCTCTTTTTTTTCTTTTTTTATTCAAGAAGAGGGAAAATAAGACCTTCTGAACGGAAAAAGAAGAGCAATGGAAAGCAGGAAAACACCTAAAACTGTAGCAGTCAGTACTGTAGCAAGGTTGAACTTGAAATCTGGGAGAATAACCTCCATGTCACTACTTTAAATCACTTAGAGGACAAAAGGGGACAGAACTGGCCAGAAAAGCTGTTATGAAAAGTATCCATCTCTCAAAATTAGCTCTGTAAACCCACTAATCTGTATATGTCCCTAACTTGAGCACATAGCACATAGCACATGACTGAAAAGCACATTTACTGAAATACAAAACTAGACCAGTTATCTGCCTCTCATTTTCTATGTGAATGTCTGTTCAAAAATACCTTTTACACAGAAATTTCCACTCACTTCCACCCAATATTTATATGCATACAGTGTACTCCTACTTGCTATTGAATGAACAGTATCCTCCAACACAAAGTCTTTCCCTGTTCCTAAGGGAAAATTTCCAATGTTCCTAAGATGTATTTTTATGGATTAGTTATGTCCTTTCTCATTCTTAATTCTGCTGAGGTGAGGAGGCTGAACTGCCCAAATGTCTTTTCACACAAGAAACACTCTCTTCCAGCCATCCCATCCCTTTTGGATGAAGAGGACTCACACACAGTCTTCCCAGGAAGCTTTGTCAGTAGTGTTGACCTTTCCCTCCCTCTACTGGCACCTCCTAAGATCAAATAAACCTGTTTCACATGTATCACGCTGAGGAATCACAGACACCCTGTAGCAGACCAGTACCCCCTTCTCTTCTGTTGTTTCATAGTAATGAACTAACATTACAGAAAAATCTTGCATTTTTTACATAAAAGCATGGCTTTACCACAAGAACTGTTACTTTAACCTCATGCTGCTATTCCAGACCTCCTCTGAGCTGATGATGCTTCCCAGTTTGATATCATCAGCAAGTGCCACTAATACACTTATTTCCCTGTGTGTTAAAGCAAATCGTGAAAACATTTTGTGAGATCAGTTCAAAAATATCTTTCATGTACTCTGTCAATAACCTCTTCCAAGTCAATACCACTGCCAATTACCATCTCTGTTTAAAGGGTTTTTTGCAGTTTCAGCTCAAAAATTGTGCACAACATATTTGTACCAAAAAAAAAAAAAAAAGAATCTCTGTCCTTGTGGTTTTGTAGCAGATAACAAGCATTTTGCAAGATTTTTCCTTGTTCCAAATATGCATTATGTCACAGAAGAAGGTATCACCTTAAGTCTGGTTTGATCCACTTCATTATATCCACTTTGTGCTCTATTCTTTGTTTACCCCTGGGTTTTTTTATTCTTCTTTTCAAGATTTTTCTCTAAAACCTCGCACACTGTTGAAACACACCTAAGAAACCTGGGTTTTCTAGAATCTCCTTTCCTCCATTTTCAAACTTCTTCACCTCCACCTTGGAGGTGGACCCTTGCTGCTGGACACCAGAAAGTTATCCCCTAGAACTGCAGGATGGAGGTGTTTCACAACTCAATTTAAATCAGAAAACTCCTGACCTGAGCTTCCGTCTATGCTCAGAGCTCAGGGGGCATTTGTCCCTCCTTCCCTGACTATGCTGGATTCACTGTCAATGCAACTCTTCAGCTAACAAGCAGGGAAGAATGTCTGTTAACTTGCTGGTGTGGCATTTGGAAATACAGCATGCTGAATTTCTTTAATCTAGCTCCAGTTGTGATTTAACAATGCCTTTGTGATGACACAAGAAAGAGTTAACAGAACAAAAACCCAAGTTCTGCTTCAAGTATTTTTACAAATTTCTTTACGCCACAGAGCTGTGGAGAAAAACAGCTCAAGGGTTGCTCTTTTTTTCCATTAGGTTGTCTGCTTTTACAGGTGTTGAGTCGCTGTAAGATCTGAAAATCTCCATACATGAAAATGTGATGGTGAGATGGTCTGGAACTGAAACACTCAACCTGCCTGACCGAATGCTTGCGGGTTTATAACATAGTCACTTGCTAAACTGACAGTAACCGTCTGGAGTATGAACACCTAATACTGTGAAAACCAGAGATGCAGTTTTCTCCCTAGTAGCTGGTTCACCTTGTCCTGCAGTGTATATGAACTCTCTTCCTCAGCCCTTGGGAGAAGAGTCAAGTGGTCACAGTGTCTACCCACCAATCGAGTGCTGAATTTCACTTGTAATCTCTGTAATAGAAGACAGATCCAACTAATTCTTTCCTATCATTTTTTTTCCTGTAAGGATTTGCAAGAGATCTTTAAAATTGAATTACTTGTGTACCATTATTCTGCCAGAAAGCTGAATCAAGATGAATATTTGGAGTCAGAGTGAACAGAGCTGACTTTTTTGGTGTTGAATCTTGTCATGGCCTTCTGATTCCACCAGACTGCTGTCATCTTCATAGCATTACTGGGCAATTCAGGTATGAAGGGACCTCACAGGGCTTTTGACTGAGCCTATTGCTCCAAGAATGGTCAGCTGTTGGGTCATCCCAGAGTTCAGGAATTTGTTCAGTCAGTTCTTGAAAACCTCCAAGGATGGAGATTGTACAAGTTCTTTGGGTAAATTGCTCCCCTGCTTGATTGGCCACATGGGAAAAGGTTTCTCCTTTTACTCCATTGAAAACCCACTCTATTCTATTTCGTTGTTTTCTTGTCCCTTCCAGGTTTCCTGAACTCTTTACCTTCAGAGGTCTTCCCATGGGATCCCATCTACCCATTTCCTGAATGAACCATAGCCTCGTTTCCTACAGCCCAGGATCTCTACCCAGCTATTCCTCCTCCCCCCTCCCCTCAGGAGCTTCAAGTCCACTGGCTTATGGGCACTAAAATAGCAGTATCGATACTGCTTTTCGCATTGCCAACCATTTCTTCCTTGTAAATAGCAGGTCTAGCTTTGCATCATTCCTGATAGGTCCATTGAGTACCTCTGCCAAGAGGCAATCCGTGAATCTGTCCAGAAACATCTCTGACTGTAGCATCCCATATTGTTGCTCTTCTAGAAAATGTCAGGAGATTGAAATACCCCATAAAATCCAGAGTCTCTGATCCAAGAACTTTCTTGAGTTGTTTAAAGAAGGCTTTGGCCACTTTCTTACAGTGTTCAGGTGGTCTGTAACACAATCCTACCAAAATGGCATCTTTCCTCAGCTATTTGACCCTGGTACACAAGCTCTCACTCAGCCCATCATCCATCCTGTACAAAAGCTCCATATATTAAGACTGTCCCTTAACACAGAGAACAAGCCACGTTCCTCTTTCCCATCTCTCCTTAAGAGCATGTTGTCATGAGAGCCTGCTCCACCACATCTGAGTTATTCCAGTGATGCTGTAGCTTTGTAAATACATACAGAGCTCTACTTCTTCCAGCTTCTTTCCCAGGCTCTGTGCTTTGGTGTACCTATACACCAAAAACAGCTTTAGCCAGTAGTGATGACAAAATGACAGAGTTTTCAGCTCTTAGAGAAGTAAGGAGAGAGGTCAGCAGAACTGCCACCTCAGACTTTCAGAGGGCAAACTCTAGCCTGTTTAGGAGACATGTTGAGACAGTGTATATTTTTTTTCCTTATGCAAAGACACCCCTTTCTATGGAGTTCACAGAACTCATTGCATTACTGTCCTAAAGTGCCAGCCATGCACAATAAGGGCATGTACCACCACAGAGAAAGCACAAGGGAAAGGAAGGTGGACAAAGGTAGACCATGATTATGCAAAATACTAATCCATTTCATTTTTCTGATCTCAAAGAATACGTTAATCTTCTGAATGAACGAAGAAGATGATAATATATGTCCTTCAAAGACCTAATAAAAATAATGTGAGTCTGTTGTCTGTTTTGCACCTCCCAACAAAGCATTTCTGTTATTTGAATGTAGAACCTGTGCATATTTCTAATACCACTGAAGCTAACCACAACATGAAGCAGACAACAGAGGATGTCTACAGATGACCAAGGGGATTTTAGTAAGATGACTGATTTATACTGCCAGACAACACAACATGGGCAGGCTGATGGAGTAAGACTTTCAATATTACAGAAATGCTTGAGGCATAAGTAGAATTATTCCCAATCTCAAATTAGAAATTTTGGGTCAATTGAACCTGATTTGTTACAGTGTGGGAGTTGTTCAGTGTGACTTGTTTCTGTATCATCCTGCCCTATACATTAAAAAAAAAATTACCTGTTAATATTTCTTTTAATATTTTTCCTTTTTGATACTAAATCCTGCTGACCAAGAAACACCAAGAAGTCAAAGGTCACTCAAGACTTGCCACAATCTTTCGAGACGGAGTCCTCAGACAGACAGAACTGCTTTTCATGCAATTTATTGGCAGCGAAAAGGAATGGAAGAGAGGCGAAGAGATGGCCCGTAAAAAAAGGTTGTTCTAGATTGTATCTGATCTGGAATTTCACATCTGGAAAGGTGGAAAGTCAAAAGGCTCAGTTTTGCCCTTTAGGTGTGGAAAAGTGAGTATGTTTTATAAATAACATGTTCTTTCACTTGAACAAAAAATAATAGCATGTTGTACGTGACATTCCTTCTCTGAATAGGTGAGAGTGACATGGGGGCAGCAACATCTGAACTGAAGAGGGAGGTTAATCAAATTCTAACTCTTCTTACCTATCACAAAATCTGCAACTGGAGAGGTACAAATCAATATGGACAGAATAACAGCCCTTTTCCAAAATGTAGGCATGTCCATACTAGTGAATTAAAGATGGGAAAATGAACTTCTGTTCATTTCTTGTTTCTTTCCATTTTATTTGTAGGGTCTTAAGATTTTGGGTTAATTTGGTTCAGATTTTTGAATAAATCCTTTCCCTTTTTTTTTGCCATTAGGTGTTCATTTTTCAGCCAGGCTAGAAGATGTAGTGACTGGGTTTTAGTGAGGTGGTATTGCTATTGCAGATTTTTTTGCAAGACAAGTATTTCAAGCTAACTAAAATGGTTTTTATAACATTTTAACTTCCATTTAGTTTCCCTTTTAACAACTTGCAGAGAAGAAAACTTTATTGAAACCATTTTCATTATTACAAATCACAGTAAACACTGCTTGTACTTTCCTGCAATTCTCCAAAGAGCAAGACAATGCCAGGTATTTCTTTTTACTCATTATTTTAATAATATATGTAAGTAGAAGAAGAAAGTCTGCTAACATACAACTTCCATGCCACATAAAACCAAAAAGTGCAAATATAATTTTAAAAAGGAACATGAGTAAAGAAAATAAGTTTATAGAGTGAAGTGCTCTGGGAAGTAATAGCAGTGATACCAGCCAAGTTCTATGTGAATAATTGTAACCTCTAGGGTAGATATCCAGACAACTTCAGTGGTTTATTGAATATGACTATAGAATGCATTTTGTTTTCAGTTTTTTTGAAGATACAGATATCAGACAGATACACTTACCAGATACAGATTTTTGACCTTCCCATTTTATGCTTTTCGAAGTTGGTTTGGTTTTGTGTAAATTGCTTTTCTATATCATTTCAAAACATTCTATAACATTATGTTGTTCAAGTATTCCTGGTCCTACTAGCTAGGTCAGAAAGGTACTGTTGGTGGCCCATCAGACAGTCTGTCAATACTAGGCAGCTCTGCTCAGCCCATTGTCTATTTTCTGACCTTGACTGGAGCTGGGAGTAAAAGAGAAAACAATCAGTCCAACATACAGATCCAAGAGCCAACAGAACCAGATCCAACAGCACCTCACATGCTCTCCCTCACCTGGTATTTAAAGCATGGACTTCCATGAGTGAAACCTGCCACATAATCTCCCAGCCCTTGAATGGTTGGAGGAGCTTGTGATAAACCGATTAGATACCGAAGGTCTCCCCTAGGAGTGTATTTAGCACACAAGGGAACTTTAATAGCATAATTCAATGAACCGAAATCTCAGATTTTCTTCAGCCTTTGGAGTTATTCTGTCCTTCTTCCCAGTCTTGAGAGGACAACGTACACATATTTCCCGATGGTGTCATTGGTGTGAATATCACTAGATTCAACTGATTCAATATGGGCTGACAACAATTAACAATATTACTTACAGGTTATTTTTAGCTGTACATATTGTGCAGATAGATGAAGTGCCCAATAAAAGGAGAGTTTCTGCATCTTTTATAGCTCATTTGGGAGAAAGGAAGGCTTATCTTCTCCAGTCTGGTTTTGTAAGACAGACTGAACTCTGAGCTTGTGGATGATCATGCCTGGGAGAATGTGAGAGTCAATTTCTCATCAGACATGGCAGTTTGGCTACCCACGTGGATGTTTCAGCATCCCTGATGGTGCAGAACTAGAAAAATTACTCACCTGTGATTTCTGTGGCCTTCTTCCAGCAGCAGTTTACAGCATCTGATGGTGAGGCATATTTTAGCTATTCCTAATGGATATAAACAGCCCAAGCTTGAGTCATTATATGTTCTTTTGGATGCATGAGCCTCAGATACATCTTAGCTGTCTTGAAAATTTGAAGTTTCACTGCTTTTTAAAGTCTAAAGTGTAAAAAAAACATTTTACAATGATTTATTTAAGGTTCTTGCCTCTATTCACGTGGGTAAGTCTCTGCATATTGTTGATGACTATCAGAGTGTCTGTTCAATAGGGCAAAAAACCTGTGTGCATCTCAGAAGTGAGGAAAAATGGAGACATTTCCTTATAGTTAGGAGTTTGAAATTATATTCTTTTAGGCCCATGCGAAGAAATTTTCCAAAAATCCCAGAAGCAGTGTCTTTTCTGCCTTTTTATTTCTTACACGTAATACACTGATGTAGGTGAGAAGAGAAATACTCCTGTTTTCTTCTTGATTCTGTTGGTCCCCTCTCGCCCTCTCCAGGAGGGCAGAAGATGTAACTAGGGAGACCAGGACATCTGACACAGCCTACATAGCAAGGACACATAAGTGCTTTAAGTGCTATGTTGCAGAGAAGGTATTGCTGTCTGTATGACAGGCAGATTTCAGCTCAGAAAGCTACAAGCTACACGTTTGGTCTCCAAATTCCACAGTTTGGAAAATTCCAGTTTGACAGAGGTTTGACACAAAGCTGGGACTGCTCCTTTCCTATACTTACTTCCATGCAGGTGTGGGGCAGACAGGGCACGAGGTGAGAAAGAATGATGATAGCACCCAGAGGTGCCCAGGGGGGTTCTGCCGAGCAGGGGTCCTTACGACATGGAGACCTTCCTTAAATGCATGCTGTGGCAGCTGTTATGATGTAGGACACACAGCAGCTCAGGCACACCAGCTGTATGTCATGGAGCTGGAGGGTACTGTGCTGCAAATGGGTCAGGCATGGACTGACCACCAGGGAAAGAGGTGAGAGACAGAGGAATGAGTCTGCCCCAAAATCAGCTTCAAGATGTGCCTGTCAGCAGAGAAAGCACACTCAGCAGCTCAAGCGCTGTGCAGCAGATCACAGCCTTCATCCACCATGCAACTCTTGCACCCTGAAATGGAGGTTAGGGCTCAAGAAAGGCTAAGCAAATGCTGAAGGAGCTCACTGTGAACTTCTGAGCAGGGACCAGATTAACTTTCCTGCTAATTTTTAATCACACCTCTACACTGCACACACAGCAGGACCTGGAGTGGTCATAGTTTTCCACATGTAGCCAGCTTTGGTGGCACTGAATTCTTCTGCACAAGGGCCTCTTCCTGGTGCCTCAGTCAACTGCCGGCACCACATGGAAAGTGGAGCCAGTTTGATATGTCTTCTAAGCAACTCATTGCAGGAATCTGACTTCTGGTGTCATCCCAGGAATCCTGCTGGCCCTGGGGCCATCATCGCCCCCCGGCGAGGGGGAAGGAGCAGGCTCAGAAGCCAAGCCTGCAGCCTGCACACAGCACAGCATGGGCCTGCATTCCTCCAGCACAGCTGTATCGTGTTGCTTTCGTGGTGCTTTGCATGGTGTGAGGACAGTGCCGCTGGCAGGCCTGAGAGCTCCTGTCTGCTTTGTTACAAAACAGCGTTTAGGGCCAGTTTCAGCTCCAAACTTGCAGTTCCTCCATCTGCACTAAGCTGCAAGGGGGAAGCAGGTGTAGTGGGGTGGGAACCTAGTCCCTGCAACCAGCTCTGAAGCTGAAGGAATACTGTGAAATACAACATTGCCTAGTCTGCAGGGGGACAAACCTGGAATCTCTGAATGAGCTTTAAATGGATTAGTTACACCCCATCAAACTCTTGTGGGCATTTTATTATTCAGAATTAAAGTGACCTGATTTCAGCATAGCTTAATTCCACTCGTAATGCAGTTAAGCTAAATCTGAAAATGAAGGCTTTATTACTGGTAAATCCTCTGGTAAATCCTCTCTGCATCTCTGGTTAATTTGGATTAACTTTCTGAAGAGACCTTCCATGCCTGAACCCTGCTGGTGGTCAACTCACTTATGGCATTTGTCACTCCTCTCTGCTAAGAGTGCCAGGAGAAAAACATGTGCCGAGATGGAGTGCTCCTCACTGCAGCCTGAAGGAGCAGGAGAAGGTCAGCCACCAGAGACTACTCTCCATGCAAGTCAACACTTAAAACACTTCTCTCCAGAGCCTTATGGCCGGGTGCCTCCTTAGGCAGGTACCATCATTGTCTTGATGCCAGGGCAGCAACACAGGAGGGGAGACAGCCTCCCTGGAACAGGAGATCCTGTCACTGCCACTGCTGGGAGAAACAACAAGGTCCCTGCCCAAGGGGACCAAAGCTGCCCTGGCAGCATCTGGTTTTCTCAGCTGAGAGAAGAAGGGAAGGAGGTGCACCCCTGTGTCTTCCTCGTTAGCCTTTTCAAGGTGAATGGCTTTGAGATGCTCTCTTGGCTAGGCTTCCCCACTTGCAGGGCTCCTGCAGACTGCTACTTGCCAAGTCCTTGCACAGGAGAGTTGATATTTCCTAAAGATGGTGAGTCTGGTGGTCAAGCTGACAACCTTGTGTATCCAAGTGTATCCAGGGCTCAGCAGCTGAGTGGTCATTCCTAGTTTAGGAATAACGTGTTAGGTTTCAGTTCCACAAATCTGCCACAGCCACTGAGCTTTTCTGCCTCTCTGGTGTGCATGCATGTCTCTGCTTTCCAAAGTGACCAGAAAGGCTCTGGTTCTGCCTGAATCTGAACATTATTCACTTCATGAATATTTGTCTAAGATGTCTGGTTGTTAAGGCCAAATGAAGCCTTCACTTCCTCTACAAATATTTGTGCAATGACCTATAACTACCGGCCAACATGCCTGCCAGCAGTCCATTAGATGACATCCCATTTTACAATTAACTATTATCATTTGATAACCTCTTGAGGTTAAGAATACAGATGTAAGATCTCCAAGATTCCTAATGGGAATACTTCACATCAGAAGTATGTTTCCCTTGAGGATGACATCACCACAGGGACACATATTTCAAATATTTTGGCCATCATATTTTGAAAGCTTCTTTGGAAATACAAAAATGCTTTTTGAGCCCTGAAAGAGCTTTTCTATTAGTCTCAAGTAAACATACTACCATTTAACTCTTCAGAAAGCCTTGAGCAATAACAAGACAATGTGTCACATGAAAAAAAATAAAGAATTGCAGTGTAGCTAAAAAAGGAATATGTTTGGTATATAGTGTTGATACTACCTGAAAATAGTTCTTTGCTGGATACTATGTCCGTTTTTTTGTAATGAGGCCGTTCAAATGGAGCCTGAGCCATAATTTCAGAGCAGGATCCTGACTGCTTGGGGAGTTAAATGCTAATTTCAAATCTAACAAATGGTCAGTGTGCACAGTATGCCCTTAGCTAAGCTGAAACCCTTAGCCTGAATCACTCCCACCTGTTGAGCTCCAGAGAAAGTTGTAAGTAGTTGTAGTTTTACCTTAAACTACAGGCAGGACTTTCACCAGTGCCTGGGTGCTGAAGTTAAATCACTGGCTATTAAATTCAGTAGAAAAAGGTTATGCATATGTGTGTATGCATATACATATACACAAATATACACATGTATATGTTTGAGTGCATATATATGTATATAATTTGGATATACAGTTACTTGAATCATTTATTAGTCATTTTGCTTTGGGGTTTTTTTCATTCTTTTTTCTTTTAATGTCTACTCCACTTCTATTTCTGACCTTCTTTATGTGTCTCAGATTGGGCAGTTTAGGAAAGCAGAGTATGAAATGAGCAACATTTACTATACTTTTAACTGCTGAAGGCTCCTTTCACTTATAAATATAACTAAAGTTCAGTGTATTTAAGGACGTTGTCCTACTGAGGAAATGTACAGTGCATGGAGACAATGCAGATTATAGTGATCTTCCTTATTTGAGGAAGTGAAATTGAGTTAAGTAATGTACTTGGGGAGAGGGAAAGGAAACTTCAGATTCCTGCCCCTCCTTTTTGGCAGAAGAAGCAGGACCCAATTCAATTTGGGCCCTCTTACAATGACTGATGGAAAGGCCAACTATATTCCACTGTCAAGGCCATTACCTATGAGGTATGGCACTTATTAAATGTGGAATGGCACTTATTAAATGCACTTTATTTACCTGAATTTTTTCTTGTCACTGATGAACAGTTCAATAACTGCTCTAAGATGTTTCCTTACTTCCCATATCCATACCAGATTAATTACAAATAAGAGTTCATGAAACATTAGATCATCATTCAAAAGGTAGCCATGAATGAATTAGTATCATCTTTATAAACCCTCATTTACTTATTAATTTGACAATATGGCATGCAAAATCATCCAAATGACATTCCAGTGACAATATTTAAATTAAAAAATGAGTATTTAAATATTCATTTAATAAAATAAGACCGGTCTAGGTGTCAAACCTCATAAAGGTTTTTTGAAGGCAGCATCCTAGAATTGCTTCCGTTCTCAAAGACTTCACAGAACTCCTAATAATTTGATAGACAGTCCCTAAAGATTTGTTAAATAGGGATGATAATAGGAAGTAATCATTTAAAAAATTTATTATAACTGAAATCTTAGTGTAGAATTAACACTAAATATCTTAGTGCTATAGTTTGAAAACAAATGTATTTGAAAATGTGGATAATTTATCTGAAGCTTTAAGAAGAAAAACGTACTCAGTTCTGCTTTTAACAAACTGTATTAATACCCATGAATATAGACATGTCTATTTATACTGTGAAACATATTAATTAAATGAGTTTTTAATAGAGCTGTTAATAGAGTTTAACAATAAGTTGTTGCTCACTTCCAACAGTTCAGACAGCCAACTGTTTGGATGCTTTAATAATGCACCTGGGGTACCTGCTCCTCCTTCCTCATGTGTCCAGAATTAGACTTAGCACAACTGGAGGGCAGACTTTGAAAAAGCAAATTGCATTATGTTCATATGAAAACAAAATACCTGTTCTTTCGAAAAATGACAGTCAAAAAGCTGTCAGCTAAACTTCACTGAAAAATGGTCCATTCATTTTCCAGCTTATTGGGAAATCTGGACATAGGCTTCATCTTAGACTTTTCTAGAATGGTTACAAAAAAACAGATGTGCTTTCTGGACTGAAAAGCTGAGACAGAGGAAAATATACATCTATCATATGGGATTTACATTTTATATTGCTGTAGAACTGTCCCCTTGGCTGTCTTTCTTGTCCTGAAATATAATAATATTTTCTGTAGGGGTGACCGCCTGCTATTCTGACTTCAGTGAAACACCTCCCAAAATAAAGCATATAGAGAATGGGACGAACACTCCCTCTGGGTTTTTTTATCTCACACTCCAGTCTTATTCTGTTTAAGCTTTTATATCACACTCAGCAATTGAGTTTTTCAGTACATCAGCCTGACTGCAGACTGGGACAAAGGGAAGCAGAAGACCATCTGATCCTATTAGGCAACATGGCTCCTGCCTGCACCTTTTTATCATGTTAAATATGATCTCAACACCACTATTAAGATTGTATTAGATCTGTTACTCAGAAAAATGCCATCACTACTCATAACTAACAAATGAGCAATTTGATGCAGAAATATTGTATTATAAAATTTGCCTAAGATACAGAGACTGGGCTAGCATGGCTACCACAAATCAACCGTTTTAATATGAACACCAGTGTAAGAAAACAAAAGACAAAAAGAGATTGGCAGGAATTGAGCTTTCAGTTGATAGACACATGAAAGTGCATGAAATACGCATTTGCTGGCCTAATAGCCCATGAGAAAATGTTACCCCAAGAAGAAATATTTGAAAAATACAGTGAAGCTCACAGAGTGATACCAAATTAAATAGATTTAATTTTTAGTTTTTGACATCACTAGACAATGGACTTCACAAATCACTGACACACACTGATTCTAATGTGACCTAAAAATTATAGAAACTTAGGAGAAGGAATAAAACCCCCTCAAATTCAGTTTAAAAGTACAGATGTCTTTGTTTTTTTCACTGGCAACTTCAACACTATTGCCTTTGGACATTTTATTTTTAAGAAACATCTGTCCAATTTGGATCTGTCATACTGCAACTGTGATTAGTTAGAGATGTTACAAAAAGTGAAATTACTTAAGCAAGTCGAGTCTACAGAGTTAGTATATCATGAACACAAAGTAATGAACTTCCTGAAAACAACAATCTGAATTTCTCAGTTGCCTTTTACCCATGGACCCCAAACCACCTGAAAAGCATTATTTAATTACATATTGCTCAACCTAGAGACAGGATGTATACCAAAAATTCAGTAAGTCTCCTCTGAGATGGAAAACAGCACATATTCAGAAGAAAAGCAATGCCGTAACTTAGGAGGATGTGAAAAGTCAGTGAAAATTCAAGAGCACGTAAGTAGGGAGCCCTAAATTATTTATATTTGACTGAGGTATCATTTTTTACAGCAAAGCTTTTTGGGTCGTAATCCATGATGCTTACAACCACTGGTGGATAGTGGGGGTTTTTTCCCCCTAAAATATGGCAGTGGTAACTGTTCCTTTTAAAATCTCGTTTATGAGAATTTTGAGATAAATTTTAGATCTGGACAAAAATTGTTAGACAAATAGTTTACTCACAAAGAAATGAAGGACAACTGAAGCTGTTTGAAAGTTTGGATTGAATTCAGTGAATTGTTTCAGCTAAACAATGTGGGGGTGGAAAGGAGAATTCTGAAAATGTGAAACATTCTGTTCTGACATTATCAAAATTACAAAATTCCTCATTTATTTCCTTCTTTTTAGTTAAAGTGTTAGAAAAAGCGGGCAATGCAACCAAAAAGGAAGAAAAGAGAGTGACATGCCACAAGAAAAACCTGGAGTGTGTCACACTTGGAAGCTTTTCAGTCTGACTATTCCCAGTTTGTGCAAGAAAGCCTCCAAACAAAAATGAGCTTTACCACAGAGGATAAGGATACGTGCACATTCCACATATTTCTCCTGTGAGTTAGAGCAAAGATGCACCAATTGAAAGCTGAAAAATGCTATTAGTGAAGTCTACCAATTTGATCTCTTTGCTCATCTTACATAATGTGCTTGATGAAAAGCAATTTAGATGGCTTTTCATGAACTCTTTTTGACTGAACTATTTTTGCACAGGTCATCTTCTGCCTTTTAGTGGTTTAAAATATTGATCAGGTAAAACTATCTGTACTCCTGAATTTACCACTCATTTTAGACAAATGCTTCTCTTCAGCAGACTACTATTGCCTGGAGCTGACAAGTGCAGGACAAAGTTAAAGTTGCCTTGCCTACTCACAGGAGGACTGTGTCACAGCAGAAGAGACACTATTTAGTGACTGAGAAACCAACTTTAAGCAATGAATTTCCCACTTGTCAAAGGAATACCCCTTGAATATAGTACACATTACTCAAAATGATGGCACTGTGGCACAGGTTGGACCAGTATTCACTTGAATTTGTACAAAGAGCCACCAGAAAACAGCCTGCTTGATAATAGGTAGGGGCAGAACCTTTACTCAAAAACATGAGTGATGCTCAAATGTCTCGTGCATCATTCCTTTTACTGTAGGAAGCCTGCAGAGACGCAAAATATTAGGAGACCTACAAAGATGCACATTTCAGGGATCTGCCAGAGGCTCTGACCCATTTCTTGATGGATATTTGAGCCTTCGCTCAGGGGCACATTGAACAATCCTCCGCAACACAAACTGCCAGGACCCAGCAGTTCACCTCAGGCTTCAAAATCTCTGGAGTCCCACCGCAACCTGCTGTTGCTCATGAAGTCTGGACAGATTGAGCAGCCTTCAACTAACTACTGGCAGAAATCCCAAACTCAACTGTACTGGGGCTCTTTGGCTTCTCTCGCCCTCTAATAGCTCGTTAAGCTCTCTTGCGAGGGAAGAACCTGGCATCCAGAGCTGCAGCTACTAAACTCCATCCACTGTCATCTGCATACAATTTACTGTGTGGAGCTGAGGCACCACACTGTTGTGAAGGGAAAAAGTGATGTAGAGGAACAAAAACCACTCACTCGTACACCATCCAAACCTTGTTTGTATATTTTCATAGGTTTGTTCACTTTTGCAGTGAGCAGAAAATGGGAGCGGATAAACCTTTGAATATGCATATGGCAAAATCACCTGTGATGCACCTGGCCACTGATGTGAATTTGGCTCAGCTTAGCAGTGACTATATATAGACTCGTCAGTGAGCAACTTTTCTCAGCTGTGCTTGTTTAGCTGTTGATTTCTGGTTAGAGGATCTTCTCAGGACCCAGAAGTTGTTTTCCAGTATCAGTGAGTGGGAAAATACAGTGCACTTACATAGTGATGACCTTTAGCTACCAAGATAACAGAGAACAGGGTTTGAAATTACCAAGAATGCTACACTGCTAACCAGATAGAGTCAGAATACAATATGAAATAGATTAACTTGCTCAGGTCTTACCTTTGGCAGTTTGGGGTGTAAATGATCTCTTGTGCATAGAGTACAACTGCCCGTTTTCCTGCCTGCTTCTACAGAAGCTACCCAACCACCACTTGTTTCAGTGTGCTTTTCTTTACCTAGTTCCCACTTGGGAAAAAAAACCCAAAAAAAAACAAACAAAAAACCCTATAGTAGAATCTGTTTTGGAGTGTAAAAGGTTTTCCATCTCCTCTTCTTTGTCCCTCTCAAGTCTGCCAAACGATCTACTCATAAGAACGCTGTCTCATCTGATTGATCCAGATTATCCAACATTACTACTTAGAGTATTTTACGTAATCTGGCTGATTTGGACAGGCACAGGTTAGCAAACTGAAGCAGTTCCAGCAGCAAATCCAATGGAGCAGCGGTATCTGTAGGAAGAGGGTGATGAGCAGGCAGAGTCAGAAGGGGAAGCGAGCAGGAGGTGACAGTCCCTTCTGCCCACCAGGCTGAGTTTCATTTGTGAGATCCATCCTCAGGAGCAGTGAAACTTCTTAGGCCAGGAAAGGTTTAGGGCTGTGAGCCAGAAGTAAAACTCTAAAGCTTAAAAAACCTACTTTGGACTAATGCCACTAAGCAGCATCTCTTACATGAACACAATATTAACAGCTCAATCCTTATATAACTAAAAGAGATAAAATATGGGGAAAAGGAATAATAGAGGATCTGAAGTTAAAAAGGAATATCTGAATTATGAATTTCACCATTATTTTTTATTCAAGTTAGAAAAGCAGGCCTGCTTTTTACAAGAGAAACTGTGTTTTTCCTTGATCTTTGTGGGAGACAGTCAGTAAAGCAAGGGAAAAAAGAGAGAATTCATAGTCTTTGCCATTTCCAGAGCCCTGTTCTAACTCAGTCGTTAAGCCAGAGCAGTAGTGTAATCACACCTAAACATGGTCAGTTATCTTTACTCCTTCTTTCTTAACATATGTTTGATTTTATAAAGTGCTGAGGAAGAGGAAATTGAGATTACACTACTTACAGATGTCCTGAGAATGCTGGAAATTGTTGATGGAATAAACTACAATGAGAGATCACCTTTCCTTCATTTCAAAGCATGTGATCCTTAATTTGACTGATACTGAGAGATGTTTTCGTCATGGGGCTTTCTGTCTCTTCCACTTCGGCAAGCAATGGAAGAAGATGATATAAGGGAAACTAGTCCAAATTCAAACACATACGATCTCGACTTTAATTCATATTTGGAAGGAGAAGTTTTTCAATTATATAAATAAATCACAACCTTTACAAAATCTTTTCTATGGCTCCTTGACTGTAGTGGTCAATAAAAAATAATACTGCTATCATGCATAACCTGTGAAAACTGTCCCTTTATCATGAAAAAGGATTAGAGCTATGCTATTTTCATTCTTGGCCCATTTCTTTAGCTAAAGTATAATGGCTTAATTTCATTTTCTTTTCAATTTTAAATTAGTGCTGATGAAAAATACCAGCTTAGCAACTTAGGAAACTGAAGCATGTTACTCATCCAGAGAGTGAGAAAACCACAGGTAAACATAGTGTAGGGTACCACCAAAACCAATCAAAAGTGGTGTAGATGGGAAAGCTATTTCAAGAAATAACTTGTTCCCCCCACAAGATATATACAATTCTTAGTCTCCCTGAGGACTTTGTCAACGGCGAAGACAAAGCAAATACGACTCAGAGTATATGAGCATGGTCTTTAGGTGATTTAAATCAAAATATAGAAGGTACCTCAAAGTGTAGTCACTGCTGAATATGAACTGAGATATATTTTTGATGAGATATGCTAAGGTTTTAGCTGTATGTGTGCTTTTCTGTAGATCTCTCTTTTCTTCTGAAATGGTAAATGGCTGTCTTCAGGATATCAAAGCATATATGTTGATAATTAAGATTATGATAAATTTATCAGTACCATCAATAATGAGAAAAGTGTCATTAAGTAAATTGTTGATAATGAGACACATATTGACATACATACATTAGTATGGCACAAGCAAATGCTTAGTCTTTGGTTAAGCTGTGGGCTCATCTGTAACCCATGCCCATATTGGCTCCAGCGGTGGAAGGGAATCATACTGTGAACTGTCCTCTTCACATCAGAATCACCTGGGGTCAGCACAGGACCATGGTCCCAAAAATACTTCAGAAAGGCCAGTTAATAATTAGTTATCACTTACCAATGGTCAGGAGCAAATGAGTACAGAGGCAAAAAAAAAAGAGAAACTTAATTTGAACTTATGCTCCTCTGTTAGCCGCTCTTCTTGCACCACTCATCTCACTCTCAACCCCTTGTTGGTGGGTTACTAACTAACTTAAGGCTTCCTTAAATTCCTTAAATGCAGCCTTGGATGGCTAGGTTCAGGATTCGTGCAAAAATCTGGGGGATTTAAACTGTGGCTGGTGGATGTGAGCCTGAGTGCATCTCAGTGAACATAAATGAAAACTAAATCTGAGGGAAGCTAGGCCAGCCAAATGCACTCCTGGGATGAGGGGAGGCGGAAGAAGGTGTAAAATACACCAGCTCAGACTCCCTCCAGAACTAGAGAACTCAGATTCACATCTGAAGTTGGCTCCCATTGCCTGACTCAGAAAGGCGAACTCTTTCCAAGTCTGGAGACACCGGTACATTCTGTGCAAAACCCTTACCGAGATACTGTTCAGCTTGTCTAGCCCACAAATTAACTTAGCCTGACATATCTTCTGTTTTCCTCCAGAGGCACAGGCTGCATTCAAAGAACCAGCACATAGCAGAAATGAGAACAACACCATGTGCTGCTCTGCGACATGCTGCTGTGTGCCGGGCATGTGCATGGGCAGGACCCCTGCATGATGCCACAGGCATTAATGCTGGGGCTGCAGGCACCTTCTGTTTTCTTAGATGAAATAAAATGAGTGAAATAGTCTACTGTAGGGAAAATACATTACAGAGAAGCCTCCAGGACCCTGAAGTCCTGGAGTACATGAAATGAAAAGTACATGACGAAGTAGGGACTGCTTGGCTTTTAGATGTGTTGTAGTCATGTGAGCTGCAAGGAGGAAACATCTATGGGTCAGGATCTGTCAAGCAAAAAGACAAAGCGAGTACCAATGCTGGCAGCCAGTGTGGAATTTTAAACCCAGACTCAGATCTAGGAGAAGATGCTTTGTAGCAGTCTACCTACCCCACAGAAGGGTTAGGAGTTTCCTGCCTCCATGAAGACCACCACTGCTCAGTGGCTTAGACGGGGGACAAGCAGCGTGACACTCAAGGCTTGGCTGAAGGAAACCTCCTTTCTCTAGAGCTGCACTGGAAAGCAGCAGAGACCTTCAGGGACTGCTACCTCCTTTCTTCTACAATCTCTGCAAAAGCAGTAGAGTAAATTATGTTCTCTTTAATTGACACGGAAATATAGAGAGAGGACTGGAACTCACTGCTTGGGGAGGATACAAGCCATAGTTCAGTCCAAATGGTGTTATCATGGCTGTTCAGAACTAAATTCCAGGAATTACACATCTGAGAAAATCTGGGGAAAACACTTTAATCTCTCTTCTACCATGAAAAATGTGGCTTAATTATGGAAAAGTTATGAAAGAAGATAAAATTGGGGACTTGCAAAATTTTAAAAAATCTGGCTTATTTTGAGTCGCAACATTACAACTTTCTTTTATCTGGATCACCAGATAAAAAATAATTCTATTAGAAAAGGGGTGCCTCAGAAATTGGACACATGAAACTAAAATGCTGTTCTCCCTCATATATTAGCACTGTTAATGGATGACCTGAGATCCTAGAAGTGTTAATCAGGCACTCAGAGCTACTTTGAACTCCAGCCTCTGCTTTATGAGGAGCAGCCTCCAGGATCTCCCCAAATCCAAGCTGCACATTGGCACAACAGGATGCATGACCGCTGGGAGCCACCTGCACGTGGGGCACAGGGGTGGCCAGGCGCAGGAGCCCAACAGTCCATGCTGCTGATGCCAAAGAAGGGCAGGGGGGAAAGCAGAGCAGTGTAACTGTGCTGGTTTGGCCCAATGAGGGAAGGCAAGGTGGAAACACAGCAAGGAGGTGAGCAGTGTCAGCAGCCTGAGGCTACATGAAGTGTCTGTGAGACAGAGCAGCAGCCCCAGCACAGCTGTGTCCCAGAGACCGAATTTGTAATGACTCGGCAAAGCATATGCCAGAAAGCCTGCCTACCCCTGCAACCATAGAAGTTGTGAGTGGATGCTTGGGGCCAAATTAATCCCTGTTGGAAGCTCAGAAAAATCCAGGGGAGGTAGAGGCACAAAAAAATGTGGCCCTTTATTAGCATCATAGCTTGAAAGCAAATTTTTGTACATCAAGAAGTGATAAGCAACCGAAATAATGTCAAAGAAAAAGAGGACTTTTCTTTCTAAGAACTTCCGACTCCAGTGTTACTCATCATTGTTTCCTGCAGTCCCATCCATTCTCTCAAATTGCTGGTGGGAAATCTATTAATTATTCCTCACTAGCAAAACAGAATAAATACCTCTTTAAAAAAGGGCTCTGTGATTTGGTCAGCTTCATGGATAGGGGCCAAGAGATTAGCACTAGATCCTGCGAGCAGGATCAGCCTGCTGCAAGCCTACACTGTGTGCAAGGAAAAGTTTTCCAGACATAGGAATTACACCTGAAAACTCTGCACTGTAACATGATAGAGCAGGTAACATCTGCCAGGTTATGAGAAATGTTAAATACACAAACATATGTTTGGGCAACCTCATGCAGACTTTTGTAGCTCATAAAGAAGACACCTAAGGGGGTATGCTTTCAAGAGCTGAGGTTGATATTTTTCATCGGGGTGATTAATATTGGCTGGAAAGTGAGCGGTAATAGTGGTGAAAACTGGGAAAAGTAAACTTCAATAAAAGTCTCTGCAAAAAGGAGACGTTCCCAGAAAATGTTTAGACCAAAGCCAATTTTCCTTCAAGAAAAAGCACTAGAAGAAGGCCACCAGCCCAAAAGCTGACTAACTCAGTGTTTTGATTGCTGCCAGGCACTTTGGGGTTCAAATACGCAGGTTTCCAGCTTAGAACCAGGCTGCAGGTGCAGATCTGATGGCGATTCAGCAAGATTAATAAACAAAGCAAGTATCAGTGTGCAAACTGCAACCACATAAGGACAATTATTCATGTGCTTTTCAAATGTTATACACAGATCAGTTTAATCTATGTCATGACTGACCACATAGAGTTAAATCAAAACAGGCTGTTAGAGGAAACAAAGAGGAAATGAAACAATGGCAAAGATATGTTCAAGCTGAAAATACCAAGTGGTCTTTTGAGGAAACAATAGGGATGCTATTAATTGTAAAATACCCTGTAGGCTCCAAGCAGGTTGGCAGCATTCACTTTTCCAAGCTTGAGGCCAGAATCAAAGAGGACACTAAATCCTGAACACCTAGGAAAGCAGAAGAGCTGAGTGTCCTGCTGAGGGTTATGGAGAGGGTGTCAGTGAATGCTGTTGGCTACACAAGGCACCCAGACAGAGACCCAAAGACGATGCTGCAGTTTAGCAGTCTGTTACCAACCCAGCGATGGACGTAATGGGACTGAAGAGGAACTCATACATGCAGGGGAAGATTGAATTCCTGCCTCACATTACCCTAGGTGAGGGAGAGCTCATGGTACTGAGATAGTTGTTCAGTATTAGACCTGATTATCTAAGATTTACTAGGTAAATATGAATTTCAATGCAAAATCTTTAAGCATGCTCAGGAAACAGAAGCATGGCATAAGGAAAGGAGCGAGGAACAGGACATGTCATCATCCTGTGCTGAAGTGTGGCTCAGATGTGAAAGCCCTGGCACTGACACACAAGGCAATGCATCCTAGTCCTGTTATCATCAGATTGCTCAAAGGTGCTGCTCCCAGTCCCAGGGCTAGCACAGTGTATGCCACCTTAAACACTGCTGCAGTGGGAGGTCTGTCCTGGGGAACCATGCATCATCCCACAGGAACCTGCTTCTGGAACAGGACTCAGCTTCTGCAAAGCACAGGGGCAGCCTTGAGTGGGGCCATGGTCCAGGGATACTCCTGTGCTTGGCACAAGGTAGTTCCCACCCCCAATGTGGGACTGGTGCAGGGCTCTTAGGAAGAGCCTCCTGCTCCTCACCACTCAAGAGAGTGCTGACATCTGACACCACAACATTTTCAGATGTTGGCAAACCTAAGCTGGGCAGCAAAAGGGACTTCAAGGTCTTTTTCTTAGGTAAGGATTCATGTGGTTGGATGCCACAGGCTTGTTGCATGCTCCCTCCTGAACTACAGTTCTTTCAGCCACTTGGATTTAAGTGCAGATTATCCTATTTGGGACTATATCAAATAATTACATATCTAGATATATAATAACTACTATTTACTCTTAAATTATTACTGCTAAAACCATCTGGTTTAAAATAACAACTATAACTCATTCATGTGTAGCTCTATATTATTTGGTGATTGCCAACAATACATACAAATATCTGTATAAAGGCTTAAACAAGAAGAGGTACACAAAAGAAACAAAATGAAACAAGTTACTGCTTAAATCAATGCCTATTCATGTTCTAGTCAGTCTTGCATAAAGTATTCAAGGTTACTTTTAAAAAAACTGTAAAAATTGTTTTGGATTAAACCTGCTCGAAAACAAGTGCAGTTTTAGCATGAATTGTTTTGATTGCACTTTAGTTTTAAATACATTTTGAAATAAAAAACCAGCAAAATGTTGCACTCAGAGTGATTAAGAGAAACCTTGACTTTTTTCAACTGAAACAATTTATCAAATCTAAATACAATTTAGATGTTATGCTTTGATGAAACTTTCATTGGCATAAAAATATGCCAAATTCTTAGTGTCACCAAGAAAACAGGTGATAAAATACTTAGGAAATCAAGGAAAACTTCTAGGACATAATGTCATAACAGAAGGATGAAAAAGTATAAGACAAATCCTAAGAAAGTTCTCATAGCTATAAATAAAGGACTAATGTGAAGCTGTATAGGCTCATTGCCCAGATTGTTTATATCCTATATTGTCCCTATATTGTCACTATGTAGACTTGATGGTACCTTCTGCCCAACTCTTTGATGGCACCCTGGGTTTCATCAGGGAAGCCCACCAGGAACAGCAGAGAGAGCCAGGAGCACCCACCTCTCTCTGAGGTCACCACACACCACCAAGTCCCAGGCAGTGCTGTGGTCAGTGGTGGTCACCCCACACGGCATGCCTGTGGGTCACACAAGACACTGCCATGGCAGGCACCCACAGAAACACATCTCTGACCTTCACCCTGCACTTCCTCCAGCACTGCCAATCCCGCCCAGGTAATCAAACTCTGCCCGGCATCCATAAACTCAGGGATGAGTCTGAGCAACTGCAGATGCTCTGCAAATGCTGCCTCTTTTTGCAACTAATGTGCAAGGTCCTTGCAAGAGCCTGTTCGGTTGTATTTCCTTCCTTCTCCTCCCCAAAACTGTGAGGACCCAGGGCAGCCTGTGCCGTGTTATTGAACAGGCAATGGTGCAGACCCAGCCAGCCCATAGCCACATGGCGCAGACAAGAACGGACAGATGTGACCTTTTTCGCATGGAAAACATTTTCTCTGTGACCACAGCTTCTGCTTCAGGCTGTGTGTTGCCTCCACAGGTCTCTGTGCTCTGCTCTGGGGCACTGCAGACCAGCATAGTGAAGAGCAGAGATGAATGTTCACCCAGCAGAGCTGGCCAGCCCTCCATGAGCATGCAGCAGAAGCATGCTCGGGATGATGTGGGCTTCCCCAGATTGCCTCCATCTGCAGGGAGGAGAGGATGACACTGACCTGAACATCTTTCTGATTCTCCTCTTTCTCTTCCTGCCATCACCTACCCACTTCTTGCTCTTGCCATCTCCCTCTTGCTCTAAGGCAGCTAGATAATCTCCAGTCTGACTTCTGATTTAGTCCTTTCAAGTTATGTTTCAATAAGTAGATTAAATAATTTCAAAGCCCATCCCTACTAACTTGCCACTATTTTGAGGGACAGCAAATTTACTGGGATGGACTAGTTGGCCTCCATACTAGAGAACGTGCCATGCCGTGTTTACTTTTCCATACAGATGTGACCATGAGGACCAGGAAATATCATGCAGAATTAAATAAATACATAAAAGAGAATATTTTCCAATATCTACAAGGAAATTTTGAAGGAGATGACTGATGCCAAATATTTTTTTACACTTGATGTGTCAGCAGGGTTTTGGCAGGTGCCCCTAGTAAAAAACAAGAACATATTTGTGCACATTCAACACCCTCTTTGGGAGATGCTGTTTCCTTAAACTGCCATATGGGTTGTATTCAGTATCCAAGGTGTTTTACAGGAAAATAAAACAATTTTTTATCATATACAGAGTGCTTAAGCCTAAACAGATGAGGGGAAAAAAGCAAAATATCATGATAAAAGGCTCCAAGCAGCTTTGAAAATAACTAGATCTTCTACAAAGAAGTTAAACAAACAGTAAGTGTAATCTAAATGCTATATAATGAAAGTAACACACTTGGAAGAGAAGTTTCGACAGACCAATCCAACATACAGACAGTTTTCAGTATATGCAGGCTGTCATTAACATGCTTGCCCTGACTAGCAGAAGATAGACAGGTTTCTCATAACAGTGAATTCTGGGAAGAAATGTATGACGGAAAAACTTTGTCAATCAGCCAGAAAACAGATATTTTTAAAGGGGTGCAGTTCTGAGTCAGCCCCACATGAAACATTCAGCAGATTACTAGTGCCTCTAGACATACTACTAGCATAGTGCCCTCACAACTGGTGGGCCTGTACTGGGAAGTGACCAGTGGTCAGCTCTGTGAAGTGACCACCACTAAAAACTGCAACTATCCTTCCTCCCAAGCTTCAGGGTGTCAGATAGTTGCTTGAGGAAGTGCAGCACTAAGATTTAGAGTCAAACAAGAACAGTGTATTGCTGTTACAAACCATGCCGTGTCAAGTCCTTCACCAAGAACACAAAGATTGGGATCCTTCAGCTTTCAAGCACTCTTTTGCAGTTGAACACAGAAATAGCCTGGAGCATGTGACAAAACTATGAAGGTCTTCAATCTAAAACAGCTTTTGTATAATCCAGCTGGCTGAGTCAATGCCTTGTCTGGTTTCAGAGAGACCACAACGGTCAGAACTGCTGCAGAAGGGAGCTCTGGTACATAGGGCTGGAAGGGTATGTCCTGAGCCCTGCTGAGGGTATCAACATGACCTTTCTTCCCTGGCAGATAGCACTGATCACAGGTAGCGATCACATCCTTGGATACCTGCTGTTCAGGAGCAGGTGAGCTATTCTGAGAAAGAAGAACTGCAGTTGAGGTGCAGGGGAGAGCATCGGCAGTCTCATCTGAGGAAGTCTCGTATGCGTAAGAGTAAAACTGAATTCAGACAGCCGTGTCCTGTGACAGCACAGTGCTCTCCATCCAACAGCACAGTCACCAAGGATTAGCTACACTGTGCCACTTGGTAGGCTGCCTGACATTTTTCATTATCTACATTTTGCTCATTGTTATTTTTTATAGTATCTGGAGAAAGAGAATGTCTGCCTACCTTTACTGAACTCTTGCAGAAGTCAGTTGGAACCAATTTTCATCTTGGGCAGGACCTCATTTCACACAGCACTATCAGTGAGCACCAAGGCTCTTCATGAGGGGAGTGACCCACTGGGGCCAAGACACTCTGTCTGGCCATGGGCATCTGCACCCAGACATGCCTCAGACACCAGCTAGCCCATGCCTCCTCTCTGCATGCCAGAAGAGACAAGGGTCCGTTTTAGAGCACAGTGGCATAACATATATAGAGATTCTTACAGGGGGAAAAAAACCTGAGGTTCATCTTGATAGAGAAAAGGCAAAAGCAAAAGGAGCTGACTAGTTAAAACATGAGATAATCAGAACACAATGACCTGCTGTTTAAATCAAGACTGATAATACAGAGGGAGAAGTTAATCAAATACTGACACAACTATTCCATTTTTAAAAGTCAGACATTTCCTTTTATAAATAACTGGTATAAAACAATAGGTAGTGGAGTGAAGGGACTGAAGAATATATTGTTTTCACCAAACAATGTTGTATTTGGGAGTAGAGGAACCAGTAATTATGATATTTTAGCAAAGCCTGGTTTTGGCAGCTTTTTCAGCATTCACATGCAAACTGAAATGTCAGTTCCAAATATCAAATTAACAGTAAATCTAGTTCTCCCATTTCTTCTGAGCTTCATTCCACTGACTTTCAAATCACTGGGTGATTTAGAATACCAGGGTGTTTCAGAAATAAAATATACTTGGTGGCATTTCAAGTCTAACGTTATGCTCATATGAGTATTGTACAATTCAGCAGATTGTTTAAGAGAAAGCAGCTACAAGGGTCAACAGACCTGACTCAGCTGGGAAGTTACTGGAAAAATCCAAGTTGGTAGACTTTTAAAAATCTAAAATGAACCACATGATTAGGTTTCAAGATTTAAATGAATTTAACAAAATTATCTGATTATCATTTAGAAAAAGAACAAAACAAAAAAACCACCAAAACTAGTATCAGAAGGAAAGGAAGCAGAGAAATCAAAATCCCTTTCTAGTAACTTCAGTGGATGCTTGATTGTGGGGATAAATCAGCATGTCAATAATGCCAGTGAAATTCCTCCAGTTTTATGTGGAAAGCATATTGCATTAAATAGACTTAAATCTACAGATCCCTTGATCATTAAAACTCTCCATAATCAAAACAGGGTCAAAAGGCAAACAAATGAAATTAAATCCAGTGATTACAAAAATAAACAACTGAGCAGTAGATGGTAATTTTAAGAAGCATATGCAGTAGTTCATATCACAAGGGTGGAAGGACTGGGAAAAAACACTGTATTTGGAAAAAAAATATATTTGTCTGAAAATGATCTCTTAATTTTTTGGCTACTCTTTCATCCACCACAATTGTGTGGTCTGTTTTTCAGAGAAAGAAGAAGCCAACTGAACTTCCTTTGGCCAGAGTTTTTTTGTCTCAGGAGTGGAATCAGGTTTCTCTTAAATAACTGAAGGCAAGATGGTTGTCTTATATTATATGTGTTGTTACCAAAGCTATTGTGGATGAAGACCATACCCAAACCATTGCAGACTGTACCAAGTCCAGAGAAATATGTTGCTTCCTTCACAAGAAGAAAAAAATGTTTTCCATTGTATGACTGAGAAAACATCTGTTGCTAATCCATGCAGTTTTAAAAGACTGACTGGTAGCTGTGTTCCTCTGGACATGGATTGACTTAGCAAGCTATAGATCAGTTCTAAGAAAAATATCTTCATTGGTGCCTCAATGTCCTCCCTGCACTATGAATGTACCAACCCCAAGGTAGAGGGTGTACCAGACTCCAGAAAAAGATGACAAAAAGTTGAGCTGGAGGCATCCCTAATTATCCAAGAACACAACCTTGAGTTTACCTGAAAGGCTCTGGGGTTTTTTCTTACCTTCTCATGCTATTTTTAAACATTTCACATGCAGAACACATATACAAAGTGGTGATAAGAAAAGGAAACTAAAAGATGTCTGAGAAGCATCCAGGGACCATGAGCACAGGGGAACACACTAAGCATGTAACCTTAAGATCTCAAACCTGTGATAATTGTCAGTTGTCATCACATTATCTAAGAAGCTGACACCTTTGGTATTTGAGTATCACTTCAGAGATCCTGTTTTCATCTCTGTGACTGCCTCAAGAGTGCAGGATGAATTGTACAAGGCAAATCAGGGTCAGGAGCAGTGTTTGTCAAGGCAGCCAGACCTCTGTACTCCTGAACCAGGAGTCTATCCACACAATATTCCATAAAGAATGTCAGGTGATGCTTTTTGATTGTAACTAATGAGTAGCAGGGAATGAATCTCTCATTTGACTTGAATCTTAGACCAATATCAGAATACTTTAGTTCCTGGAATTGTATTGCTTTCCAAACTTCTCCTCTTTCTGTGTTTTTTTCCCTTTTGCTCTCCCAGTGTTTTAGTCCAGCAGTCCCATAGTGCAGCGTGGGGTGAGGCGTCTCCTGCTCGCATTACGTCGCAGCATTCATGTCCCATTTGATGTATACTCTCAGTCTCTCTGCTCTGTGCAAAACACAGCAACGATCTTTGCTTCAGCTTTTCAAGAGGAGAAATCAGTAACCTCTCTTGGTCCTTGTATGGATCCTAAACAGTCTTTCCTTCCCCCTTCCATAATAAAGTCCCTCCCATACTAACTTTCACAAATAAAAGTCTTGTTAGGAAGATAAGACAATGGTGCCTTAGCATTTTATTGCCCTCCAGTATAGTATTTCAAACACAGGTATCTGTAAAGGATGTATCAGATGAAATAAAGTTCTATATGCTGGGATCTCACAAACTGTGGTAGATAAAGTGAAGGAAATCGGTTACTCCTGGATGTTTACCCTCATTCAGGGCTTAAATGAAATAAAGTATCCTGTAGGCCTTTGAACATAGCAGCTCAGAAACTTTAGTCAACTCAATGAAACATCACAAATGCAATTTTAAGTTGTGCCCTATGAAGTTCAGCGCCACAATCAAAATATCCTGGAATGGACATGAAAGGAGGTCACCCTCTGTCTAAAGAGGTTGTGTGATTTTTTTTTTACTCCTGCGGAAGGCTGGTACTCAAGACATTTGAATTTCAGTCTTGAAAATGGAGAGGCTTGCTTTTTTCCACTTTACTCAAGTGGATTTTTGTATCTATGAAAAGTAACTGATGGCAGTTCTACATCTTGTAGAGCTTTGTTGTGATGGAGGGATGTTGATTCAAGACCTTGAAAGGTCACTGTAAGTTGTAAAATACTTGTTTTGGACTCAGGTTTGCCCTGTCTCAGCATGTATGTTATAGGGTTGTTTGAAACGTGTTTCTGAGCAGGGGCAGATTTGGGATAGAAGTTGCTGACAAGAGAGTGACAGTGCAATAAACTGTGAGGTTTAAGAGAAAGGTAGAGAGAGAATTTAATTATTGGCTCCTGCAATCTCAAGAGCAGTGGGAGGGCAGAAGCTAGGATAGAAAGGGAATCTTGCTTCGCTGTTGACTCTGAAGTCTCACAAGTTATCATTCTGACTGGAAAGTGTAAGACTTTACCCCTTCACATGCTTACTTGCACTTTGACCTTCATTACCCTTTCTTTAATAATTTTCTGAAGTACCTCAAACCACAACACACCACTCTTTAACCTTGTACATGCAAGAAAGGAAGCACAGTTCTTTCCCAAGGCACTATGTGTACAACCTCTGAGTCTGTTGGTAGTGTCTACTCCTCTAGCAATTTTAGAAGTGTTGGCAAATGCTATCTAAGTCACTCCTTTGCATTTTTCAAGGATTTTCTGTATTGTTGTCCACAAAAAGAAAAAGTCTTGACATTGTTGAGTGGAGTATTGTATTGGCAATATCACTACAGAAAGATATTCCTGTTTTATACACCCAGCTAAGGAAGGCAGTTTCAACACTTGCCTCCTCAAGTGTTGCACTGCATGTTGAAGATGGTAGGCTGAAAAATGTGAATCACAATATCTCACCTTTTATTTAAAATTTTAATTTGAAAATTTAAATTTTTTTGCAAAAGAGATTACTTAAGAGTTGGACTCGATGATCCTTGTAGGTCCCTTCCAACTCAGAATATTCTGTGATTCTGTGATATTTTAACATCAAAGTGTCTGATTTCAATTCTAATATCTATGACTTAAGGAAATTAATTTTGGATAGAATTCACTGTGATTCTGTGATATTTTAACATCAAAGTGTCTGATTTCAATTCTAATATCTATGACTTAAGGAAATTAATTTTGGATAGAATTCACTGTGTGATTTCTGTAAGAACCAGAAAGAGGTTAGTACACCTATTCAATTTCAATCAGCTCAAGTCAGCCCTTCACTCCTCCAGAGTATTTCTAAGTGGGGCTGGGAAAACCTTTGTATGAAACTTGAATTACCCAAACTTCACATGCCAAGGAAGGGGACTAATGCTTACATTTTCTTCAGAAAAATGGTAGCATGTGGAAAGGTCAGTGTACTAGTGAACACAATAAAAATAAGAAAAGTCAGTGGGACAGTGTTATGCTGCAATTTAGTTAAAATGCCAAGAGGTAGGATCATTACAGCTCCAAAGCAGAGATAAAGTGTTACTTGAAATTTCTTTCAGATTACATGACTAGAAAATAAAAATCTGATTTTCAGTGAAAATTCATGGCTTCTGTTGCTTTTTATTTGTTAATTTTATGTTTATTTATTATTACTTTAAAATTATTTATACTAATAATAATAATTAATATTATTATTATTCTCATTATTATTTTAAAAGGCTTAAGTAGCATCAGTACTTTCAATGTAATTTCATTGTCTGAGAAGGGAAAACTCAGATAACTGCATACATTTATGTAAGGACTCATTTAAGCGTGCAGACAGTTTCAGAGGAGTCTATTATTTAGGATAACACTTAAGTCCTATCTTATATTTTCTATGAAGTTGTTTAAAGATAAGTTTAGACTGACAGTTTACTCAGAAAAAGGAAAATGCTATTTCACTATCTTCCACAGAACATCATCTTCTACAAAAGTTCTCTCTAGGCCTCATAGGAGTTTGAGAAAGTAAATATAGAAAAATATTTTAAATTATTGTGCCTGGAATATTGTAAAAAATCCCCAAACTACAATGAATACCTCAGAGAAGACAAACCTGTTCTTTTCATTTACTTTTGCACATTAGCCAGGGAATGCACTTTGAGCAGTAGTCATCAGCAAGCTAAATTACATTACTATTTTTTTCATGTAGCAATGGAAGTTTCACAGAAAATCTTTGCTTGTGCTGGTGTGGTCCTGATTTTTCCTGGTTAAAACAGAGGTGTTTGTTGACTGTTACAGGAGTAACTTACACTGCATCCAAGAGGTGAACTTCTGCTAGCAAAATCAGTGGGAGTTTTGCTATCAACCTCCATGGAAACAGGATTCAGATGTAATGACTTTCCTGGGATGTGCTGTGGTCTGGTGGATTACCTATGAGCCTACTACATTTTCTGCTCTATAATCTAAAGCAACCTGATTTTAAGGAGGTCTGGTTATTTTGTTTCTGTCTAAATAAGCTTTCAAAGGATTTTTATATTGTGAAACACTTCAGTTCTCAATCACTGAAGTTATAAAAAAAAGTAGTCATTTTATACTGCTTCAGCATTTTCAATGCATTCTGGTCTATTGACGTTACAAAATGGGACTTTTTTCCAAGTCATCCCAGATTTATTCTGCTTTGCCAGCAGCAACGCTTTCCATTATGAAAGTTTTTAACTCAGGTGGCCCATGCTCTCTCCCCTCCACATTACAGGTCTGCCTTGTCCAGACTACATCCCCTGCAATGGGAAAGTTCCCCCTCCAACCAGGTCCTGTGGTGACCCATGGGAGCCAATAAACCCCAGAGCCAAGCACAAGGGACCACAAGGAAACTTGGTCAGGCACCTGTAGCCACAGTGATGAACACTGGCCTGCAACACCCAAGCTAATTACCTGGAGATGTTCATGGATTTTAACTGGGATGGTTTGGGCAGTTAAACAAAGCAGAATGTTTTCACTTGAGAACACAAAAAGTGAAATATTCTGACTGAAAACATCAAAATGAAGCATTTTTTTGTCTCAAGCCATACATCTGTATGTGCCACGAACTTCCAGTTTCATGAAAGACTCTCCACATGAATGAAAGATGCAGTTTTCAGCCCCTGACCCTCATCCCTATCTTGGATGGTATTTATAGAATTTACAGAATTGCTCTTCTGCCTGATGTTATGGTCCCTTAGAAGATACCTCATCCATCTTTGAGACCAAGGCTCCAACTTTCCTAGCCTTAGACTAGATCCTGGGTTGCCTGAATTGCCAACATCATTTCACAAGGTCCTTTTAGGCTGAACAGTCACTTCTCTGGAAGATTTTATGGGGCAGCCTTCTTAAAAGCATTACACAGTACACAGATTAATCCTCTAGAACAAAGGATTACAATATTTTGAAAGCATCGGGTTTAATATACTTATGTTACCTAGGAATTTGTCACCTTTCAACAGAGAACTTCAACGACATTTATTTATTAGTTTTCCCTGGAAGTCTGTTTCTTTAAAACCCATTCCTTACCTCCTTCAGAAGTTGTTTGACTCAGTATGCTGGAGTTTTGGTTCTCCTCTACTTCCTGCTTGGGACAGGTTGTTCCCAGGTGGGCAGAGTTTGCTAAACCCCACAGCTGCACAGATGTAGGACATCAAAGCAGATGGCATTTGCAGCTTATCCTAAATGCAATTATATTCTTCCTTGCCCATGGACAGTCAGCACCTCCTAGGAGCAAACATATTTCCATACTGTAAATCCCTCACGGTATTTAAAGACACTTATAAACATATGGAATTCATAAATTATTCGAGAGCAGTCCAACATCCTTCAAGTTTTTTCCTGAAGCTAAATATTCTACAGAAATGCAAGTTATTATTATTATCATGTCATGCAGCCAATAGCAGCTGGGAATAGTGAAGAGATTACTGCCTCTTTCTCTTTGCACTGTACTGGCCTAATACGTGTTTAAAGTTTGCTGGACAACTACAGTTTAAAATAACCCATTGTGTAACAACATTTTTCTATGAGCAAAGAGATGGAATTCAGAACATATTGAGCAGAAGTAAAAAAGCCCAGTGCTAATAATCTTAAAATTACTGAGCTAATTAAGTTAGGGCAAGCAAATCACATTCTCTAGATTTCCATTAGATTTAAAACGAGAGGAGTTTGAAGAAAATGGATTCAGCTGTTACTGACTTATATATGTACACAATTTTCCATTGGAATGTCTGGGGCAAACTGTACTGCTACAAGCACAGGAACAGCTGGATATATTTTGATGAAGCAATAAAAAAAAGGGGGGAAAAGGTAGTTTCAGAGGGCAGTTTGATATAAAAAGGATTTTGTCTGAGATAGTTTTGGTACATTAGATTAATGCCTGACTGAAAGAGACTTGAAGCCAAAGACTCCCTCCCAGCTTTGATGGGCTTTGGATGAAACCATGCAGGAGGTCATAATACGAGCTGCACTCCATGCTCAGCTATTGCAGGTGTTACTGTTCCAGCTACAAATCGCTGTCAAATAACAAATACTGAGGCACCTTAAGTATTTCTACCAGATGATGCTGGTCTGGTCTTTGAACAAAGGCTCCATGCTTCTGATTGACGACTATTTGGTGAGTTTTCAATACGTTGTGATTACCCTGACCTGCAGCTTTCTGCAACCACTGAATATTTGTTCTACTGCTACACTTGGACCATAGGGCCAAAGGTCTCTTCCGTGGTGAAAACTATAATGTCAGAGGGAGTTTCTGTCTGGGCTTTGTGCATAAGCCTGTAAACCAAACAGCTCTTTGTTGCACAGGTTTAGGGCTGTGAGAACAGTATGCTGAAAACATGTTAGCGGAGAGGTGAGACAGGGCCAGAGGAGGCCAGCAGAGCATAGTTCACGTTTCTGCAAGATACAGAGCTCTTCCAGTTTTCTCTGTTCCAGACAGTGGAGTAGTCCCAAGATAGTGTAACACTGGCTTTTCTTCTCTCCCTGTCTCAGCAGCCACTTCCTCCACAGAGCTTCTCCAGCCAGAGTAGAGAATAAGAACATTGTTTTGATCAAGGATAATCTTGTCTTCTTTCTGGAATGCTGCTTCAGCTAGAAACTGACTTAGAAATGAGAGTAGTTGAGGGAGTTCAGGGATTCCTATTTAGGTGAAAGATGAGATGTCGATCTATTCCAGCCAACTAGAAACACTGTGGAACAGAAGCTTTTTTTTTTTTAATTTCCTATAAACTGTCTACTTTGAATAACAATTACAATAACTCACCCTGTTATAACACAGTAATATCACTGTCTGGCAGACCCATCTTTGCTTTGCAAGGCACTGATTAAATGCAATTAGACACAGGCAATTGGACAACAACCTTGGATTTTCCTCATTAGCATTATTAACAGTACTGGCCACTCCTATGTGGGCAAGGAGATCATGGCCCCTGTCCCAGAGAAGGCAGCAGAGCTGGTTTGCTTCATGTGACACTGTAGAGGGAATCACTCAGGTTCTGTCCAGGCACGATGCTTCCAGCAGATCTCTCATTCTGCAGATAGCTGATGCATATCCCAGATGACATCCATAGGCTGTATGGATGAAGAACTTACTTGAACTGTGTGTGGTTCTGAACATACCATCAAGACCAATTATTATCAATACCACAATCTAACTGCTGTTGTAACATGGTGGCCCTTTCCTCTTTACTTTGTGGGATTGTTCCGAAAAGGCACTAGCGTAAGATAGATCATCCAGCTTGTAGACGCCATAACCTCCTGGGCCACCCCAAAGTGTTCCAGTAACATCTAGACCCAAACTGAATTGTCTTCTCTGGACTCAGCATTACTCCTGTGTGATAGTTTAACACCCAAAAGGTCCCTGTGTTCATTCAGCCTGCCCCACTCGTGCATCTTGCAGAGCACCACCCCGGTGCCTGCCACATGGAACTTGACTTGAGTCATGCCATCAGCATCTCTCAGAATAAGGCAGGAATTAGTGATGCTAATTCAGAGTCTGAACAGAGATTTCTGGCTTTCCACCTTTCTTATTGGTCCAAGTCTAGCCCAAAAACTCACCAAGCCTCTGGAGTCCTTGCAAAGTTTGATGTACAGGGAAGAGAAGGTTCCTTTCTTTCCTTGTGTGTGTATGTTGAGTGAATTTGGGAGGAAAAACTGTTCCCTGGGGCACCAAGTTCACAATGTTTTTCATGAGATACCACATGCTTCACCCTTGACTGTTGTCCAATACAAAACTCCTTATGTCTCTCCCACATGACATGGGCTTGAGGAGAGAGCACAGACCTTGTGGGTCAACAACTGGTTCCATAGCAGGTGTTGACAGTAGGGATTTGCTTTTTACAACCACGTGACAGTTGAGGAACGCTACAATCACACATGGGATCCACCTGACAAAGCTTAATCAATGAAACAGGGCTGAAGGGAGGCCATCTGAAACATATGCTCATAAATAAGGAAGTGCCTTTTGGACAGTATTATTGGGAAAGGTCTCATGTCTCTTCTGGGGAATCAGCCTGACTGGGTGCCTCTCTGGAGGGCGCTAATTCATTGCACTAATGCAAGCAGCGTGGGAACAAACAGGAGGAATGAGAGGTCTGTGTGCAGTTGCAGGGCTGTAATATCACTGGGATCACAGAGCTGTGGTGGAACAGCTCCCACAACAGCTGCACTGCTGTGGATGGTTGCTGGCTCTCTAGGAATGACAGGCTTGCCCAGGGACAGCGAGGAGGGGGAGTTGCCCTTTGTGTGAGAGCAGTAGGATCACCTGGCCCTTGGCCTGGGGCTGGACATTGAGCCAGCTGGGAAGTTGTGGGTCAGGATTACAAGGCAGACCAACACAGACTGCATTGCGGTGGGTGCCTGCTACCGATGTCCTGATCAGGGGGAAATAAATAAAGCCTTTTTTAACCACTCCAATATTTTCTTCAGGGACAATACAGCAAGGCACAAGAAATCCAGGCTTCTGGAGCACACAGATAACAACTTTCTGACACAGTTGATCAAGACGATCCCACATGAGAGAGGTATTCTGGATGTCATATTTACAAGCAAGGCAGAACTGATCAGGGATGTGAAAGTACAGCACAGCCTTTGAGCTCCATGAAATTATGGAGTTCAGGATCCCAAGAGGAGAGCAAAGCAAGCAGAAGAGTCAAAGCCCTGGAGTTCAGGAGAGCCAACTTAGACTCTTCATGTATCTGCTTGAAAGAATCCCAGGGAAGACAGGCTGGGATAGAAGAGGCGACCAGGAGAACTGGTCCTCTAAGGTCCTCTAAGCTCCAGAACAGTCATTCTGAGGCTCAGGAAATTAAGCAAAGGCAGGCAGAAGCCTTCATGGATGAGCAAGATGCTCCTGACAAAACAGAAATAGAACAGGTAAGCAAAGGTGGAACTAAAGACAGATTACCCAAAGAAAAGATAGACATGTTGTTCATGTGTGCAGAGAAGGAGTTAGGAAGCTCATCTAGTCCTTTGGGCCTCTACAGGATGTGAAATAAAACAAGAAGGGTTTCTACAGGTACATCAGCAGCAAAAGGAAAACTAGGGAAAATATGGCCCCACTTCTGAATGGGACAGGGGACCTAGCAACAGGTCACTAAGACCTGGGAGGACGTGGAAAAGACTGGGGTATTTAATGTCTTTTCTGCCTCAGTCTTTACTGGTAAGATCAGCCTTTAGGAATCCAAGGCCCCTGAGTCCCATGGTAAAGCCTAGTGTAGAGAAGACTTACCCTTTGTAAAGAAGGATCATATCAGGGAACATTTTAACAATTTGGACATACAGATGTTCATGGGACTAGTGGTGGTTCAGCCATGGACACTGAGGGAGCTGGCTGGTGTTATGACAAGGTCACTCTCAGTTATCTCTGAAAGATTGTGGGGATCAGAGGACTTTCCTGAGGACTAGAATAGAACAAATGCCACTCCTTTCTTCAGGAGGGCATGGTTGTCAGTCTTACTGTAGAACTACAGGCCAGTCAATCTCATGTCTCTTGGCACATGGTAGAGCCAGTAGTACTAGAAACAATTTCTAAACACGAGAGAAGAAGTTGATTGAGAACGATCAGCACAGATTTACAAAGAAGAAATCATGCCTGACAAATTTGACAGCCTCTTGTGATGGCTTGATCGGTCCAGTGGATGAGAGGGGAGCAATGGTCGTTGTTAGTCTTGATTTCAGCCAGGCTTTCACTGTCTCCCATAACATGCTCATAGATAAACTGCTCAAGCAGAGGTCAGATAAATGGCCAGTGAGATGACTGGAAACTGGCTGAACTGCCACCCGAAAGGGCTATTATCTGTGGCATGAAAACCAGATGGAGGCAAGTCACTAGAGGTGTGCCCCAGGAGATGATACTGGATCCAGGCCCATTTAGCATCTTCATTAATGGCCTGGGTGGTGGGGCAGAGTGAACTCTGAGCAAATTTTCAGAATATACAAAACTGTGAGGAATGGCTACTATCCCAGCTGGTTGTGTTGCTGCTAAAGGGGACCTTGAAAGGCGGGAGAAATGGGCCAACAAGTTCAAGGAAGGGAAATGCAAAGTCCTGCACTTGGGAAAGAAGAAACCCCATGCACCTGGACATGCTAGAGGCTAATCCTCTGAAAGTAGCTTTGCAGGAAAGGCTTTTGTGGCTGCTGGTGGACAAGCTGAACATGAGCCAGCAATGTGCCCTCGTGACAAAGAAGACCAACAGCCTGGTGGGCTGCATTAGGAAGCATGTCACCCACAGGTCAAGAGAGGTGATCCTTCCCCTCTTCTCACCTCTCGAGAGACATGGGTGCTGTGCCCCAGTCTGGGTTCCCCAGTAGAAGAGAGACACAAACATATGGGAGAAATTCATCAAAGGGCCACAAAGGTGATTCAGGTACTGGAGAATTTAACATACAAGGAGAAACTAAGAGAGTTGGGACCGCTCAGACTGCAGAAGAAAAGACTATGAGGGATCTTAACCATGTGTAAAAACACCTGATGGATCATGTAAACAAGGTGGCATCTGACTTTGCTCTGTAGTTCCCACTGATAGACAAAAGACAACAGACACAAAATGAGATACAGAAAAGTCTGCTTAAACTTAGGAAAACCTGCTTTACCATGAGCATAGTTGAACACTGGCTCAGATTTCCCAGAGAGGTCATGGAGTCTCCACTCTTGGAGATATTCAAACCTGACTGGAGAGTACCTTGAGCAACCTGCTGCAGCTGACTCTGCCTGAAGCACAGGGTTGGACCAGAGGTTGGTGCCTTCCAGCCTCAGCTATTTCATCATACTGTGATTTGTCATACAGCTGAACCGCAAGGTATCAGGAAAGCTTTTCCTTCCTACACAGAAGACTGCAGTCCTGGCTACAGCCTCATCTTTCAGGATCTAGCCCCTCATGGCTGAGACACCGACAGGAAAGGGATTCAAATGCAGAGGAATCTTTCTGCTCTCTTCAGATCACTCATGGCTTCATGTTAACACCACTGAGGGCTATGATCTGCTTTCGCATTAAAGCCCACTGTTTCATTTGCAACAGAGAAATGGCAGACAGCAGAAAGGGGCACTGTACGAGGTTCAGTCTTTCTACTAAATTTACCTACAAACCAGATATGAAAATCTGGGTAAGGTGGAGGCAGGGAGGAATCCACAGCTGGAAGGAGGAAGGGAGAAGGAGATGATGAGTTTTATTTTAAACATATGTACTAATCATGGCACAAAAGAGAAATAAGGGTGGGAAAGTGCAGCTGGGAGGGGGAGGGCAGGCAGAGGCGCTGATGATTATTGTAAATATATTTATTAAATCATTGCTCCAAGCAGGGAACCAGGGTGGGAATATGCAGCTGGAAGGTGGAGGGCAAGGGGAAAACAGCAATTTTATATTCAATGTTTGCAATGAGCATGGCTCGGAATGGGGACTAGGGGCACAGCCTTGCAGCTGGAGGTGGGACTGCCACAGGAGAACGCTGGTTCTTAAACCTGTCACATTAAAATATGCACATCTTGCCTCCAAGAAACCCTGGTGCAAAGGCTTTGCAAAGCTTGTGGAACGGGAGAGCTTTTATTTTAAAAGAGTGAGGGGGAAAGCTTGTTCACCTGCTGGGTTTTGCTAAGCTCTTGCAGCTCTATTACAAAATTACTCCATAAACTTTAACAGCTGGCCCCATGCCAGCAAAATGTCATTATTAATACTGCTATGGAAAGTGCCAACAGAAGTGAAATACTCATGGGGAGACACTGCAAAAGACATACAAAACTGCAGACTTTCAGAGAATCGGAAGAGGGGAAGGGGGAAGGAGAGGGAAAACTGCCATATGGACCCTGTATGAACTAACTGAGCTTATACCACAACAGAGGTCAGTCATCAAGACTGGTCAGTGCAGGCAGGTTTCCAGCTTGTAAATGCATCAACTCTGGTCAACAGAAGTAGCATGGGGATGTGATTAAGGTGGGGAAAAGGACTATTGTGTGGTTTAGATGGTTCACAGTGATAAGAATGAAAATGCAAAAAGCAAGCTGTGGAGGGCACATCATCCTGTCTAGAGCGGAATGTTTTCTTCCTTCAAATCAGTTGTGGTAGCAGCAGCTACTCAGAAATCCATGGGGTCTGAATCTCAGCTGTGTCATCTCCTCCTCCCTTGGCCATGCTATAGACCTGTGTCACAAGGTCTTTAGTCCTGTGGCACAATCTGCTGGAGAGCTACTTTGACCTGGTTAGAATCATAGATCATAGAATGGACTGGGTTGGAAGGGGCCTGAAAGATCATCTCATTGCAATCCCCCTGCCATGCACACGGACCCCGTCCACTAAACCAGACTGCTCAAAGCTTCATCCAGCCTGGCCTTAAACACATCCAGGGATGGGGTATCCACAGCTTTTCTGAGCAACCTGTGTTGAGCAAGGTCTCATCACCTTCTCAGTAAAGAATTTCTTCCTAGTATCTAATCTAATCAACTCTTTTTCAGTGTAAAGCCATTCCCCCTTGTCCTGTCACTACATGCTCTTGTAAATAGCCTCTCTCCATCTTTCTTGTAGACCCCTTCAGGTACTGGAAGGCTACAATTAGGTCATGCTGAAATCTTCTTTTCTCTAGGCTGAACAATCCCAATTCTTTTAGCTTTTCCTCATAGGAGAGGTTCTCCATCCCTCTAATCTTGACCCCCCCTTGGTGTCCCTCCTCTGCAACAGGTCGATGTTCTTCCTGTGCTGGGGACCCCAGGGGCTGGATGCAGCACTGCAGCTGGGGTCTCACCAGAGCAGAGCAAAAGGGCGGAATCCCCTCCCTCACTCTACTGCGCATTCTGCTTTTGATGCAGCCCCGGACACAATTGCCTTTCTGAGCTGCAAGTGCACATTTCTGAGTCATGTCCAGCCTCTCACCCACCAGCACCCCCAGTCCTTCTTGAAAGGGCTGCTCTGGATCTGTTCATCTCCAGCCTGCATTGATACGACAACCCCAACCAAGGTGCAGCACGTTGCACTTGGTTTTGTTAAATCTCATGAGATTCGCATGGACCCACTTCTTGAGCTTGTCCAGGTCCCTCTGGATGGCATCCCCTCCTTCAGGTGTGTCAGCCACACCACTCAGCTTGGTGTCATCTGCAAATTTGCTGAGGGTGCACTCAATTCCTTCATCTACATCATTAACGAAGATATTGAATAACACTGGTACCAGTACAGACTCCTGAGGGTCACCACTTGTCACTGATATCCATTGTGAGCCACAGACCACTACCCTCTGGAGGCAACCATCTAACCATTTCCTTATCCACCTAGCAGTCCACCCGTCAAATCCATCTCTCTCCAATTTAGAGAGAAGGACATTGTGGGGGACCATGTCAAAGACCTTACAAAGTCCAGATAGATGACATCCACAGCCATTCCCTTGTCCACTGATGTAGTCACCCCATTACAGAAGGCCACTAGTTTGGTCAGGCAGGACTTGCCCTTGGTGAAGCCATGCTGGGTGTCCCAAACCACCTCCCTGTTCTCCGTGTGCCTTAGCACAGTGTCTAGGAGGAGCTGTCCCATTATCTTCCCAGGCACAGAGGTGAGGCTGACAGGTGGTAGTTTCCAGGGTCCTCTTTTTTAGTCTTTTTAAAGATGAGTGCAATGTTTCCCTTTTTCCAGTCACCTGGGACTTCACTTGACTGGAACGGGAAGGGGAAATCATCCCATACCTGTAGCAACTCTGCCAAAAGTTTCAGAGCTGCAAAGAAAAAATTGATAAGCCTTTTTGCAAAAGTTACACGGATGTAAATATAAATTCATACACAGGTTCTGGAGTCACAATCATGATGCTCAGAAGCATGTGTTGTCATCCAGCTCATGAGTTTGGACACAGAGGGCCAGCACAAAATAAGAAACTGACATCGTGTGTCGCTTGGACACTGATCTACTGTCTCAGGAAAGGACACAAGCTGGAGATTTAGAACTGGATGAGGATAAATAATTGCCAAACTTGGCATTATCTGACCTGAAGTTAGTCTGATACTCAGAACAGTTTATAAGTAATGGAAAATCAGATCTATAAAGCTCGTACATTCACTCAGTCCCCCAGTTAATCTGGTTTCAATTCCTCCCTGGATAATCTGAGGGAAGCTGACTGTCAGTCAAACATGCCACATTAAAGCATGTGTTTTTAGATCTTTTCAGTACTGAAAAATTGTCATGTTCTCATCCGCAGGTTGTTGGGATATTCTTTGGTTTAACTGCTTTCCTGAACAGGATTGCTTTATTGAACCAGGGCCACAGAAAACATCTGTCTCTATAGCACAGGGGATGATCTTCACAAAGCTCATCATCAGGAAGTCCTTCATGAACAAAGCATTAAACCAACATTTAAAAAAAATTTTTTTGCTATCAATTAGAGAATGAAATGAAATAAATGAAATAAAACAATGAAATAAAACAAGACCTGTATCATTGTCTTGTAGCTATTCACAATTGCTGTCTTTTGTGCCCTTTGTGTAGCAAAACTGCTTAAAATAATAGAATTAGTTATTAGAAAATAAAAAGTCAACTTGCCCTTTTCTTGCAAGTGAAAGGTTGTTTCTTGTACTTTCTAATGTCTCACCTAGATTAACTTTAAAAGAGTAAAGGATTCATCACTTCTCTTTTTTTCCTGGGGTAAAAAACTCCAAAGAGCTCAAAATAAGGAATATTTCTCAAGCTTAGTTTAAATCTCCTCCTTTCTAGCTCTATTTGCATTTAGACTCCTTCCTAGAGAGTGGCTTGAAGTTATGCTCTTATGTCCTGATAATATATCAGTTTACCCTTTTAATATCAGAAACTAAGACTTATAAATAAAAAAAATAGATTATATTACTTATGAACAACTATGAACTACTGCCATTGATGGTCTCTGGATGTTGACATTAAGAACACCACAGTATTGTTGTTCAGGGTTGATTCTGATTTACTCTTGTCTTTATAGCAAAAATGACATTGAAATTAGTGCATTTATATGAAAAAAACCCTGAATTTAGAAATTAACAGATTAATATATACCATTTTTATAGAAAAACAAAGTCCATTATGCTTGATTTTAATAAATTTTCCTCATACAATCAGAAATCTCTTATGCTGTGTTATGTTATCAGCATTTACTGGAATTTTATATCCCTTGTGATTTGATTTCAAGACAACAAATAATTCCAAAAATATAAAAAGAACTTTTAATCTGTGATTCCACCCATGAAACCATTCTATAGATAGGAAAACTGAAGAAAAGTCTCAACTTCTTCCCCCAGATCAGGTAGTCATGGCTGCATCGTGTACTCTCAGAGCACGTGTGCCTCTGTTACTGGTTTCCTGTGTGAAGAAAGACAGCCTGGGACACAGGGCTGGATGCGGTCACGGTGCCGATGCACGGAGCCTTCCTACATGTTTGGCAAATCTGTGCCTGGAGGAGAGTGAACCATGCAGCCTGTGCAGTGACATGGCCCTGAACCAGCCAAAAATAATGAAAAGGTCTCCATGGACCTCAGGTCTCAGCACATGTCTCAAATTTTACGTTTTCATTGTACACCCAGAGCCAGTTACATTACAACTTGTTTGTCTGCATACTCAGATGAAGATAGACCTGAAGACTGAATATGACTGAGAAAAGGAACTGATTCAGATGTCCTACAGAGTATCTTAAAGTACAAACAAAAATACTAATTCTGACTTATTTGATGCTTACCGTGGTGGTGTGATCAGAATTTAAACTCCCAGTGAGTTTGGTCAGTGGGTCTAACCTAATGCATGTGGCACCAACCTGTTATTTCAAAGCTTTAGTGTGAAGATTTTGTTCAAACTGTGGCTATACTAAAATTCAAAGTCTCATTTTTCGGTGATACAACAGTATAGCTAGCAATTCTTAATCTTACAGCTTTTCTAAAATCATATTTTAAAAAATGTGACCCACCACATTATATGTGTTATGTGTAGGGTCTTGGAGTGTTTTGGCGTTTTTTTTTTTGGGGGGGGGAGGGGTGTGGAGGAGGTTAGGTGCATCGGGGAAAGACTACTCTTACCTTGACAAGACAACAGACAGGATATTTCTCCAATTTACATTAAACATACAACAATCTCAGAATAACAACATCAGTGAAATCTCTATTGATTTGTCAGGTGGAAGTAAAAGGAGATAATTTTTTATTTCTTTTTTGCAGTTTTTCTCTCCAGCCAGACAGGTGTGCTGGCCACATTATGTTACCATATGTCTGCAGAAATTGTTTTTAAAATAGCTAATACTATATTTGAGAAAATTTCATGTAGCATATGCCATTTAATATATACAAATGTTGTCCATACAATTATACAATTGGGTAAAATATACAAAATCAAGTTGTATTTAAGAGGATTTTTGGTTATAAGCCAATGCAAATATTATTCTCCCATGATTCCAGGAAGAGATTAAGTGTAGAGTGGTGACTTGTGCAGCGTCTGCCAATTGCTGACTAATCGCATGCCCACCATTATTGCATCCACATATACAATGTGGGTGAAAATTCAGAGCAGAACCACACTGCACAGCATACTTCAAATAGCAGTGGTCGTTTTGAGGCAAATTATGATATATTTTTTCAGTGTTAATTTCACTCAGCTACTTTAGTGTCCTCAGGGACTTAGAGCATCACAGCACTGGAAACAAAGTACTGGACATGTGTCTCATATAAATAAAAAGGCAGAGACTAATACATGTGCACAGACTGCACAACTTTTTCAAATTTATTTCTCAACAAAGTATAAAATTAAGAGAAAACTGCACTACGCTACTCTCTATGTATCCTGTCTATCAGTGAATGTTTTAAAAGACAGGATCCTGGGAATGTTGTACATTATCACGGGGGAAAATAATTAGAGCAACCACAATGTATATACAGCCAGAGAGACATCTTGGAAAAACATTTCCTGTAATTGCACTGTGACAAAATGTGCAGTTAAATATTATACACATGGTGAAAATTACACCACAATTAATGGCATGCCTCTAACATAATTGATTCTTAATGTTTTTTAGTAGTTTAGAAAAATGCCCTATCACTGTGTGCTGCTTCATGTGATAATATTGTTAGACATCAACTCTCAAGAATTTTCATAAGCCAAGCAGTGTTGGTGCTGGCAAAAAGTTTCTGCCTACATTCAAAATACCTCTCCCTGATCTCATTTTAGGTTGCATGTTAAAACAGAGATGTTAAGACAACAGATTAAGAACACTGTCCAATTTAATTGACTCATTTCAGTGAAAAATGTGTCTGTATTTAGAGAAATGGGGGTTGATTTCCCCTCTTTGCTATATACGGTATCCTGTTGCATGAAAACTCTGTTGTTGCGTGTCCCTTTAATCATTACAAGTGGATTCTTTTTATAGTAGCGTGTGCGTTCAAAGCTATCCCGCAAAACAGGACATTTGCAATGGCTAATTGAAAGGCAAGATGTGTTATTTTGTTTCCTCCACATCTGGGATGGCCAGGGACAGTCAGACATAGCAGCTGTCACCTAAGTGAACACTAAACCAGTATCTCAATACTGCGTTAGTAGTTGCTGTTCAAAAGGACATATCCCTTAAACTTAAGTGAGTATTACTATATTAATGTCCCAGTAACTTATAATCTCCTCCACCACTTAAAGACCTACTGATATTCGCAGCCATTAAATGCCTCTTCCATGTCCTGACCACACACAGCAAGGCTAATTACTCTTGGGGAACTTAAATTCCCACTTCAATTTCAACAGGACTGCACTTAATTTCTGTTTGAATCTCTTATACAGCAACAGTGTTTGCTGCAGAGGATATCTGAACACAGGGCTCCGAGGAACTTTCTGGGCCATTAAGTCAATTCCCCTGTTACTGCAAGCAAACACATTGTATAATTTCTTTCATACACTCCAACATAAAAGTTGTTGGGTTTTGGCCTCTGTTACTCAACTGGAGAATATTCCAATATGCACTTGCTCTAACAGTGAGGAGTTGCCTTGTAGTTTAAAACTTAAACTTGTTTTTTCTCTGTTGACACCCAACGTACATGTGAAAATATTTTAATTTAGTTTAAATTACTTTTCTCCCTGCTGCTTTCCCTTGTGCCCTCCCCCATACCCTCATTTCGCCAGTCTGACCAAGACCATCTCTTCCATCATCTCACAGGGACAAAGACACTTCTTTTGGACCTGCGTGGGTCCTTGTCGGCATCTGCTAGGCTTTCAAATGGCTTTTCTAAAGACAGAAGTTGAGAAGAGGTCTAGGCAAAGCCCTGAAGGGTGATGCTAGTATTTTTTGTCTGCACTGGCAGTAATTTGACAGACAAATTCTGGAACTGCATTTGTCTTTTCATGGTGACATCACATTGATGGCTCTTAGTCAAACCTTGATCAACAAGTAAAATTCTTTTATGAACAGATGAGCCCTGAGCTTTTAGCAGATTTTTTTAATATTTTTTTTATTATTATATTTTATCCCATTCCCATTTGGGCTCTTAGACTTTGCTCTCTCTGAAAGACGTGTATTGGCAATGCCTCTAAACCCTGCACATCAATACATTTTGTCAGGACCCTATTCGTATTTGCATCAAGTCACTGAGAAGGTGTTAAATAAAATCAAAATTGGTTACCAGTCTGGTTTCATTCTTTTCCTTTCCACAGACTGCTGCTGTCCACATTCATGTCTCCTGTTACCTACTTTACAATGCCACCCCTGATTCCTCTCATTACAACAAGTAAAGGTTGCCCATTTGTTTCCAAAGCGTGTTTTCCTGAAATCTTGATAGATGATATTTTACACATTATTTTTGTGGGAAATGTGAAAGTTCAGTGTCATCTACCTCTGTTAAATTATTATTTGTTGTTTTCTATCTTTAATTTATCTCCTAGTGCTCCTGCAGGAACTCTTTCAAAGCCTGCTGTAGTGCCTCACACACAGTTTAAGTCAGACTTTTACGTCCATGGCTGTCTACACACCTTTTCCTGTACTTAAGTACAGCTGTTTCCCTTGCCACTCTTCTGTCTGTAGTGACAAGGCTCACTCCACCCAAAGGTGCTATGAAGCTTGCAGTTCTCAACAGCACACCTTCCAGCCTCTTGAGATCGAGACAGGTGGTATGTCCCACTCAAGAGGAACTTTTAAGCTGAAATTTGCACTTGGATGCCACATTCCCTGTGATCCCTTTCCATTTGTCCTTATGGCCAGTATTGTCATCCCTCCTGAATACTGGGGCAAAAGATTTATGACACATTAGAGAGATATCACACTATTCTCACTGGTTTTGACTTTTGCAACAAGGATTTCTTCTAGAGCAGTCCTTTTTTCAGCTCCTATAGGTTCCCTGCTTATTCCCAATATTCTTTCTGTGGCAGTAGTTCCCTCTGCCAGGTCTGAAACACATCCCTATGTAATTTTTCCCATGGCACTTTGATGTATTCCTCGGCATCTTTGACCTGAAGCATTTCCAAACCTTTCCCACTTTGAAGACCCTGAGCAACCCTCCCCCAGCTGTCTCTCCTAACCAGTCCTTTCAATTTTTCAAAGTTTGCTCCGGTGAAATCTGAAATCTTAATTAGAGAACTATTTTTTTGTTTATCCTTCCATTTAAACTGAGCCAGCTCAAGACCACTCATGTTAAACAACTGCCAAGTCCCATCCAAAAAATGACTGAACTTTATTAGTGGATGAAGCGATTGCTGCCTGCAGTGCATAGAGCCAAATCCTGACACCTTTCCTCTGCCCTCTTTACTCTGGCATAAGTTTGCTGAAATCAATGGGAGTTTTGTTTATGTAACTAAAGGATTGGGCCTACAGTTTGTAGTTTTCTTTGAATTCCCTTAATATGAAAGGTGCTACACAAATACATTATTATTTTACTTTCTTTTTATAAAGCCCAAAATATTATCGGCTATTGAAAGTTTATGGAAACTTGAAGCAATAGCAGTTGGCATTGACCTTTTCCCCAGCACAGGAGTCCCTAGGATAACACAGATGTCATGTGCAATGAAATTAATGTTGTGAGCACAGCTGTTTAGTAAAATAGAGTAAGATAAAAAGAAACAATTACCTAATTTGATATGGGATCTTTTTGAAATTTTTCTTTATCTTATGCTACAGTGTGCAACTCATTGACTCATCCACTGCCAGATAGGCCTCTTCCCTTCTGTAAAACCAGTTTTCACTTACATTTACTGCCGGGAAGCATTATTCGAAATGATGAAGTGTAGGAAGTAGAGCCAACAAGAACATTTTACATAGTTAGCAAGTACACCCAGACTTCTCTTCTGCAATTTACTTATAGACTTAACTTGATTGTTCTCAGGCTAATATGCACAATTTGGAAAATTGAAATAGCCTTCTATAATGTTCAAACACAATCCCATAAACTGAATCAATTGTGAAAGTAAGTTTTACCTCAAGACCCCACAATGAGGTATCTATTACCAGGAGCTCTAAGCAAATGTTCTTTTAATTAGCTACATTTATCTTTAATGCCTGTTTTGACAGAAACTCTAACATAAACATACATTACAAATACAGAAAATCCAGCTCAAAGTATGGTTAATTTTTATGCTTGACAGAGCCATTTGGAAAAAATAACTGTGACCTTTTTGGAGCCTGGAAAAAAAAATCTTAATGTGATGTCATTATAACACAGTTTCAGAAACCAAGAAGAAACAGTGGCATCTGTAGCTGAAGTACAATAACAATTCTTAAACTATTCCTTAAAAGTGGCAATAAAACCCTAAAAAGACCTTTGGGTCTTATGCTGAGGCAGCTGAAAAATCACGTTAAATAATTTCTGTAAGGACAACAGTAATTATAAACCTGATTAAAGTTTACCTACATTTCATTCCTAGAGTGTCTGAAACGAGGACTGTGAAACCAGATGGTTACAGAGCACACATGATGGATATAGTTCATCAAGCATGTCCATTGCCATGGAAACAACAGGAATAACATTATCTTTAGTGTCTATTTCTTCACAAAACTTTTCATTTAAGTGTTGCTGCCAATCTAAGCAAAGTCCATACGACTACCTAAGTATCAGCTCAAAAAAAACCAGGTTTGCTTCCCCCACCCCACAGTAAGTGTGATAGACGTTGTTGAGTGTCGCAGGAATGATAGCAGCCTGCGTCCTCTCCTTGGTCCTAGCTGTACTCAGATGCTTCCCAACAGACTTTCTTTGGGTTTGTCGGGGGTTTTTGCTGTTTTTGTTTTCATTTGTTTTTAGATTATTTGATTAGGGTTACGATTTTGAGCTGTCCTATTCAAACAATTAAATTGTTATTTGAATGAATAAACAAACCGGGGGATAAAAATGTCTTCCTTTCTCATTTTCTGCATCAATGAAAGGAACCAGAGACAGAGCAGAAGACAGAGAGTTTGAAAAAGACATGAGACAATACAGATGTGTTTTATGGGTCATCATAACCTTGCAAGTGAGCATGTGGATTACAAAACCATAAATCTGAAGCAGAATGAGGGAATGTATGCACATAGAGACAGCAGACAGCATTGGTATCATATTAACCTGGAATAGTCTATCTTCGTCCTCTCTTGTTATGGATGCTTCATTTTCAAGAAAATTAATTCCGTCCTATCCTTAGCTTTGCCCTCTTATCCTATTTCATAAAAATAAACATGAGATTATGCTATATGTAACAATCCATACCCAGCCTTCCAAAAGGCAGGAAATTGCCTATTTTCTGGTTTACACTCAACTCAGAAATATATGTGACACATCAATGGTCTGAAATGACCTTATGAATCCAGTGATTGTAGAAGATAGTGGCCACTCAAAAGAATCTCCAGTATTTTATCTGCTTGTTCAAGTCTGTCCAATAAAAGGATTCATGGGGCAAAGGCTCTACTTGCCCCTAGGAAAGTACATGGCAAAAATCCTATTGGTACTACTGGGGAGTGGTTAATCTAATTCCCTCTCCCCCACAAAGTACACCTAGCAGGTCCATCCCATGGCACATATACGCAGGTTAAAGCACTTTAGCCAAAAGATTGTCTCACCATGTGTTCCCACAGCCAACAAGCTCAATGATGTGTTATGCCACACAGTCACTAGATCAAGAGTTGTTGCCAAAACTTGTGAAAACATTCCTGGAACCATGTGAATATGATCTGTGCCTTTGTTCCGTGCAATATACACACCTATGGAAAAATTACCTCTAACAAAAAATTGAGGATTTGAAGATGTCATTCTGAGTAAGACCATCTGCTTAAGAATTTCACACATTGGGAAGTCAGTGTGGAATATGCATCATGGTCCCTGTGGCTTGTGGAGGGGGGGCTGCGATGCAGAGGCCCATACCAACGTGAGCTGGAAGTAAAACAGTCACAGCTGCATGCTTTGCAGCTTGGCTTGCCATAAGAACATACCCAAAATAGTTGTGCCTTTTGCCATCGGCATATCAGGAACACAGTTTTATACAGGCAGTAGCTGGGACTGCTCCCTCAAGTTCATTGGTTCACTCAGGGGCTCTGAGTCTGTGACAGGGGCACAACGGCCACAGACAGCTGAAATTTCTGCTGAGCTGCAGATATTCTCACCTGAGGGATATCACATTACTTCAGCGCTTTCCATTTTCACGTTCAAAGCTCTGCATACCTGTGCCCTGACCCCTACTTAAGTCCAGTGTCTTATCATATTCCCTCTCCATCCTCCACTGAGGCCAGTATTTTTAGGCCAATTCCCTTACACTCTGCACTTCACAGAGAGCATTTTATTTTTACTAGTCAATATCTGGGTCCCCTGGTTTTACAAAGATGATGTTTTTCCTGGTATGAGACTTGCCTAGTGTTATTAAAACAAAGCGCAGCATACAGTGCAAAATGCAGTGTGGCAGTGTTGTCCTTACTGCACAAATTAACATATAGTGCATTTTCCCAGCATGGTATGGTGACCAACCATCTTAGAGCTGGCCAGAGGCTCCCACAAGACATACCCTTGTTTTGCTGCTACAAAAGAAGTTGTCATAATGCCCATTTGTCTCAGGTTTTGCAACTGGCATACAGGACAACCAAAAAATCAATACATTTTTTTCCAGAACAGCATCTCCTTATTTTAATTAGAAAAAATATCTATGAAGATCTCACTGCTTCTGTCACATTACTCTTATTTCTGTGTTGCTGAATAAGCAGGGTTGTTCACCTGCTGCCTCATACACAGAAATTTTCTTCATATGCCTGGGTGAGAGAGGCTCCAGAACAATTTTTAATATAGAACATACACTCCCTCAACGACTGGCTTTGTTTTCTGAAACATCTGTAACCTGGGGCCCGATTGCCCTATACAGGACAGAAACAACCACTGCTGAAGCCAAAGCCGGTTCAGCCACCTCCTTACTTTACCTTCCACAGTCTTGCATTGCCCCGCACTGTTTCGTTTTGCCTCTGACACAAATTTGTCTTTCGATTGGGGTTCTCACTCCTCAGCTTCCCAGGGGGTCACCACAAGCCTTGCAGAGGTGCACAGCCGTTTCAGGCAAGCAGCGTGCACACATCACACAGAGTTCTTCACCTTCTCCCCTCTTCAGCTCCCCAGAAAGCAGAAACCCGGTGAAATTGCTTTGCAATGTGCTTATGTAGTCTTTAATTCAGTATTCGCTGTTTTCTGCTCTTATTGGAAAAACAGTTCAAAGAAATGAGCCTTTCCTTGGACCAGAAAGTTGTACTGCAAACAACTAGGGAAAATTTAGGTCCCAATAAATATGTCCTGCAGCTATTAAGGGGAGGTAAATAGACCAGACAGAAAAGGACTGGAAACAACAGAGTGGAGCAGCTGCATGGATTGCCTTAAAATGTTTATCATCTGGCCTAGTTGGAGTTGTATTTTACATTGTGAATTTATTATATTTTGGCTTAATAAATGTGAATTCTCACATTCTTCCAAAGTTTTAAGTAAGTCCAGATATGCTTCTCGAACATTTCTTCATGATCTCAAGTTGTGTTTTTTAACTAGTACATCAGTGATTAATTTCAAGAAATATATGAACAAATTAAGCCTCGTCAGGTGCATTTATCATATCAAAGTCCCTTTCCTCGGACAAGATGTACAGACAGGCCTCTAAGTTTGAAAATAAACTTCATTCTCACTGGTAAATATTGAATGCCACAAAAAAGAACAACAAATGAAATGGAAAGAAGGAAGGAAGGAAGGAAGGAAGGAAGGAAGGAAGGAAGGAAGGAAGGAAGGAAGGAAGGAAGGAAGGAAGGAAGGAAGTAAGCAAGAAAGGAAGGAAGGAAGGAAGGAAGGAAGGAAGGAAGGAATACAAGGTGCCCCCTTCCCCAGCAACTACTGCAAAACTGCTGAATTCGTCTCATCTTTATCCATAGCAACCACTTGGATTATAAATATTTAGAAAAAAGGTCAGACTCTAATGAGTGACTGTGAGTAGGGAGACTGTTCCCACCAGAATTCAACCTCACCTGGGGTTTTTTTGCTGCTATGGTAAAAAGAGTTAATGGTACCATTATTTTTCTAAAGGCAAAATACTGCTCAGCAGAGCAGAAGTATTTATGATATTCTTTGTATAATTGTTAACAGAAATTATTTTTAAAGTTAGACATAAATTTTTCTACAAGCCTTAGTATGTTTGAAATTACCTTGAAGTTGTTTAATTTAATTAGCTTTCAGACATTATTTCTATGTGTTAAAAATGTACAATGAAGAGCTAGAAACCTGAGAACACACTGTAGTGCAGAGTGGGCTTGAAGAATTAAATGAATGTAGTCAGAGGATTATGTATTACCAAAAGGAAAGGTCCCCAGATCTGGGAACCAGTTTACTGATTCTTGTCAACTGAAATGAGTGAAATGAGATCTATTTTCTTTTTTTTCCCCCTTCTTTCTTTCTTTTCTTTTTTTTTAACTCCCCAGGAAAGGAATGGTGAACCTGAGCTATTTGTAGAAGAAGGTGATTCAGAGAAAGGAGATGAAGTAGGTGTCTCAAAATCTATGCTATTTTATAAATAAACCCATTAGAATTCTCCAAAGAGAAAAAAATAACATTATAGAGTTACTAAAATGCAGAATCACCCATGTTTAGAAATGATGAAGCTCTTTCCAAAACCTGATCTGACCAGCCAGGTTTTTTGCCAAGGGTCAATTTACAACTGCCACACAAGGATCATTTTAATTACACTGTCCAGTCAAGCCTCAAAAGTCCCATTTTCCCAGTTGTTTCTCTGAGAGAGTGTCACATAAATTGGCTGATCACTGTTTTCCTCAGCCATTTCCAAAGAACTCATGGGGAAGAAGGGCAGAAGGAAAAAGGGAAAGCTGTCAGTGCCTCACTCCTGAAAAGAAAAAAAGACAGACGTGGAGGCATGAAGACATCTGGATGCTCCTTGAAGAGGGGATGACGGAAAAGGGGTGCAGTGCTGCTGGAACTGATGTGTTGCTCCGGGATGGCAGGAACGGGTCAGGTGGGGTGGTGGGATGGCCAGCTCCGGCAGCAGGGCACGGGGAGGACAGGGAGAGGGGTGGGGGCACAGTGGGACCCTGCCTTGGCACGGCAGCACAGCCCTGACCACAACCCTGCCCCTTCCACCTGCCCGGGGCTGGGCCGAGCACGCCCTGCGCTTCCGTGCAGTGCGCAGAGGCCACCCAGCTCTGCTCAGGCAAATGAGAGGAAGCAGGTTTTCCAGAGGGGTGATCCCATTTACATGCATCTTATGCTGCATTATACGGGAATAAGTTTGACTCTTTGATTTCCTGATTGTAAATTTTCCTCCTGCTGACAGAAAGAGTAATTGCTGTGACCAGAATCAAACTGATTGCTTAAAATGTTGAAGCTGACTTTTGTTCCACTTCTACAATGTATACATTTCTGAAAAATGAGGTTTAGAGGGATAGATATGGTATTGGTGTTTATCAGAAGTATCTTTGAAATGCTTTGTAGTGCCAAAGTATATAGAGGGCTCATTTACTGTGTTGGAAGACTAAATGCAATGGGGCTGTTTCTGCAGAAATAAAATATACGTATGTTTTTATTTCCTGTTCTCTTACATAATCTTGTTATTAGTTTGAAACTCTCCAGGCATTCTGTAGGTGATAAAAAGAGAAGAAAAGCTTTTTCTAGAAAGCTGAGAAGTTCTTATTTCTTCTGGTTTTAAACTAAACATGCCAGCTTAAGCAGAAAGGTGTAACCACACTCCGCTTCAGGGACAGGATAGCAGTCGGGCCAACAAATGAAAATAAAGGTCAAAGCAATTTCCATAAGGAGATGCAGCTGAAGGCCACCAATCAGTTCCCAGAGACACCCGCCACGCTGTGTCAGAGGGGATAGCAAGGAGGGCTGATGCTGTGAAGGGAAGAGCAGTCCCCAGACGAAATCAGATGAGGGGCTGTTCTCCAGTTTGTATTGCATGCCTCTCCTGCGGGTTTAATCACACCCTTCCAAATCTTTCCCACACAAAGTCATATGGGAGGAGGGAGGCAGCCTCATGCTTTCAGCTGTTGCTTGTCCGTGCAGGGCAGATACCCACATGGTTTGCTCCCAGCCCTTCCCTGTTCCTCTGTCCACTGACACTGCTGTTAATGTATACTCTGGTGCAAATCAGCACTGTGTACTCCACACGTACTGTTTGAATTTGAGTAAACTCACTGAAAGATGGAGCCTTTGGGGGTTAATCAACTGCTCAAGTGAAAAAGGTTATTTTGATTAGGGTTTGGTAGGCTGAGTTCGGATGAATATTGTTGTAGATGCAGAGAAATGGGGTAATAATCCCCTGGGCATTCAAATACTTCATTTTCCTAGGTCTGTCCCTTGTCTAGCTGGCCATCCTTCCCCATCCCTTCCCACACTGCACATGTTGCATGGATACATCACCACTTTAGATGATAAGGAGGAAGACTGTCACGCAGCAGTTTTTTCTTCCAGCCTCTTTCCCAGAAACTGTGTCAGCTGAATAAACATTCCTCTCTGCTCAAGAAATGAGGAATGAGCTCACAATGGGGTTGATAAGGGCAGAATCCTCCTCCCCAACCCAAACCAGAGGTGGGGGTAGACCCATGCCTCTGAAGCCCTTCAGCCTTCTTCTATCCCTCCCCGTGCTCATCTCCAGTCATACATCAGGAAGAGCCATTGGCAAGCTAATTTCAAATACTCAACCCTGTATCACCGGGCCCTGGCATTATTTAAAGTGCCTGCAGAGCAATTCTGATGTATAATAACCTTATTCAAGCACTTACTCAGCCCACCTTACTCAAGCACTGTTATCTCATAGTTATCCTATGTAATACTCATTATAATTACTATTAAATCACTTTAAATTTTATGGTGTGTTGGATTTGCATCCTTAAGAACATTAGGAAGGAGTAGTAAGAAATTTAGACCAGTACTAAGGACTCCTGAAAATCTTCCTACTCCATTTCTCATAGCAACCCAAAAGAAAGCTAAGTCTAATAATATTTGGGGAGTTTCTTATGGAAAAATATGAAAGTATCTGAATAATTTAATATTTACAATGACCCTCTGAAAAGGTTTAAAAATAGCTCACTCGGTGGACTAAATCTAAATGGTTTTACACAGCCTTGTAAAAACAGATAGAGCATCATTTCATGGGAATGTATAAACAGAAAACTAATTTCTCCCTTTCTGTAGGGAACACTGGCAAAAGGGAAAGCTGTTGCGAAATATCTGCGTGGCTGAGGAAACTGTGGTGTTACCACAAGGACTGAGATTAGTGGGCACAAGCAAGGGGACAACATAGATAAGCAATGAGCTGCAGACATGGGAGATCTCTCCACAGCTACAGCTGCTCCAGGGGAAACAGAGGCTGCAAAAAGACTGAGTCTTGCTTAGAAAATATCCTTTGCAGCATTTCCTCTACGAGACTAAGTATGTATGTATTGTAGACCAGCCTGCATGTATGTATTGTAGACATGCAATGCCATTCCCTCCTCCCTATTTACCAGCCCCTCGGAGCAGTCATCCGTGGTGATTGTTTTTTGAGTTCCAAATATTACTTCCACAAATGTCATACCCTTGTACAGTCTTCACATAATTAGTATTTTGCTGTGTTTCTCTGTATTGCTGATGCTGTGAAAGCCAGTGTGCGGAGCTGCTCCACCTGCAGAGGTTGGAAATGCAGGACAAAAGGCAGCTACCTTTATTCTGAAATGGACATCTGTAGTGTTTAAGCCACCTCTACACCGCTCTCCTTTTGGTTTCACAAGTACACCACTAAAGTCTAGTTCAAATGAAGTATTGTGCAGGACTGTTTTAACAGGCTTAAACTCTGAAGTCCCCAAGCCTAATTTATTAATTCTCCACAGGCTTATAATGATGCCACTCAAGGGAACATAGCCTATAAGAGAAAGGTATGTTAATTTTTTTATTGTTATACGGAGAAATTAAAATACATGGATTACTACACTTGCCTCATAACTGTGCATGCTACATGCAAACATGACAATAAAAATGAAGTCATGCTTTTTATAATGTGACTACTAGAATAATTTTATGTGAGTAACTACTATTTGGGATACATTTAAAATACTACAAAATTCTTAGATGGCTGTTTCAGCATACTGTATTAATCAACTCAGCCGTAATTGTATGATGGCGCAAAAGTCAAACTTTTCCTTAAGTTTCCTGACCTTGACCTGAAAAAAATGTTATAACAAAATTTCAGATAGGGTTTCTTTAAGGCAACAGTTCCTCTTACCTAAACATACCTTTGAAATGGAGAGAAAGAGCTTGCTGATAAATGTTTCAACACCATACTTTATTAAAACAAGTTATTTCTGTTGTTTACTATGTGGTTAGGCCATGATGAAAAGCAGATCTTCACCAATACATTTTTGTGCAAATTCCTTACCTTTCTGTTTACAAAAGAAAGTGAAGTACCTTTCAGTGGTATTTGTCACAGAGCACTAGCAGCCAACAATGCACACTGTCAACTGCTTAAGGTTTCACTTCCTAATTAACTTTCCTAGAAGCAAAAGAACTGTCTGAAAACACAAAGCTCTCACATTTACCCTCCTGCCACTCCATCCTATTCATCCCCGGCCCCACGGCTGTGGCCACCAAGAGCAACAAAGTCCTGAAGGAGGGTCCCCACAGCCCAAAACATCAAGGGGGTAACCTGAGCAGCCTGACTACAGAGAGAATTAGTTATCTGCCTTAGTGGGGGCTTTTTAAAGAGATTATGACTCAATTGCAATTCCACCACAGACTCCTTGATGTTAGTGCTTTTTTAAAACAACCCATTTCTATTTCTCTTTTTGCTTTATATAAAATCCCATTCAAATTCCATGATTTCTTTCTAGGCTTCTTGAGTGAATGTACTCTCCTCAGGTACAAATCATCTTTTGTTCAACCAAAAAGCAAAAATACTAAACACAGCTGAAATTGTTATGGAGGGTGTTAAGAGCTACTTGCATGTGATCAAAAGAAAAATGATATTCCATGGACCAGCTCACAAGTATTGTTACACTTTTCTCTTAGAAAACTGCTTTGATTTGAACAGTTCAAAATGCAGTCCAATACAAAAGTAGATATGAATCCTGTCTGTTTCAAACACAGTCCCCTCTTTCTTCCCATGGTTACTTATGGATCCACTTTTGAGTATCATGTATGTCTTTTAGAACATGATTGGTTTAGCTGAAGCAAAGTTCTGCAATAACTATCAAGGCACGAACCAGCTGAAAAGTGCTGAACACAGATGTTGAACACAAATATTATTTCACCAAGTTTCTACAGATAAGCTTTGGCTAAATCTTCTCTTAACAGTGTGCCCCATCTTCTATTGTGCATTGACCCTGAGGTTGGACCAGGCTTTTATTACTCTTACCTTTGTTTAAAAGCAACATTCACATGAGTCTCAAAGGCACAGAAAACCGACATGTTTTGACTTTTCTACTGTAAGTTACTTTCATTCAAGTCAGGATGATGGTAAATTATTAATTGCATTATACCTTGAACGTCTCCAGATGACTGAAGATTCTGAAGCTCTTCTAAAGGCAGGTTTGCAAGCTAATCGACCCAGCACACATTCTGGTAGCTAAATTGCAAAATGACAGATTCATCAACTGAATGAGCTGCTATCAGATAATATTAGCTGGCAGATGTCTCAAAAGAAATAGTCGACGTCTGCAGAGCTCTGGCAATTAACTGTTTACAGGTCCAACACCTGCTTCAGTGATAGTATTTATTTCACAAATCATTTTAATGGCCATTTTCTCCAGCGCACAAAATACTTAGCCTTGAAGGTAAAAAGTTCAGCGCCAGCCACCTCTCCACTGCAGCGTACAAAGCAGCGAGAGAAGAAAGGGAGACAAAGCGCTACAGAGCCGGGTGTTGAGTGATTTGCCTGCCTCCGCCGCCACCCAGGTGAGTCGGTGCGCAGGGAGGCGGCGGCGGCCGGGCCGCCCGGGCCCAGCACCGCCCGCCCCGGGGCTCCTCGGGGTTCGCTGACATCAAGCGGGGCTCCTTCACACGCCGGGAGCAGAGGCCAGCGGTGGCACGAGGCTCTGCCGATGGCCGGTGGCAGCTCCCCTGTCCCCACGGCGCTCCGAGGGGTGAGCTGTGCCCGGGCGATGCTGCTCGGCCGCTCGTAACAGAGCCACTTTTACAGTACAAGAGGCAATGACACTAATAACCACTAATCCTCTCAAAGGCTTTCTGGTCTCTTGCCAGGTCAGCTTTAATCAACCGTGACTATAAAAAAGGTAAAAAACTGTGGAGGACTGGGTTACATAACACAGCAAACCTTACAAACGCATCAAATTCAGTCCCCTAAAACCAGGCAGGACAGCTGCTTAAAAAGCGGCTTGCTCACAGATAGCAGGGACCATCTGCTTAGGAAAACATGACCAGCAAGTAATCGCACAAGTAGCAATCTGATTTCTGATGTGTTTGTCTCACTAAATGGATCAAGTCACCAAACCCACAAGCACCATAATTCAATGGTTATCCAGAAGGGTTTAGATTCCCAGTGATGTCAAATACGAGGTGGATAAATAGACTGTGCTCCAAGCTCCATTTCTCCTGCAGACTCATGAGCATATTAATGGTCATAAGCCACTCAAATGCAATGGTTTCATGCCACTAAATAGCAAGCTCTGGGCTTAGGTACCTCAAGTAATCAACAGTCTAGACACCTAGTGAAGATTAATAACATGATTCCTTTCTATAATTAAACACTATTTATATAAGAAAATACAATAAATGTATTAAGAGAAGGAAATCACATTTTTACTGGGATAAGTCCAGATGTTGCTTCCTAACTGCAAACTATAAAATGGGAAATGCAGTGGGTACCACTGAAATCAAGCTATCTAAATTAAATTAATGAAGGCATTTCCTATTCTAGAGTTTGAAAAAAAGAAGACAGCTGTTAGGGTAAGCAGGACAAATTACAGAAGTGAAAACCTTACCAGGTAGCCCACTGAACAAACATTTTACACTTTCTATTGAGGAACTTTCAATGCATTTTTAAACAAGGAACTTAAAAATTTCCATACATGCAGGGTAATATTTTTGAGAGCACATGAGTCATCTGAGAGCACATGAAGTAAGGTATGCCTCCTGTCATGGTAAATGGCCTGATAAATACCCATGAGCCCCTCAAACTCAACTGTTGTGCTTAGTCGTCTCAGCAAATTTGTGGGGTTTCTTTCTTTCCCTACCAGACTAATTCTCACAGAGGTACAGTTCACATTTGCTTACATAGCAGTTGCATGCAGACAATGTCCCCACCATATAACCCTTCTCCCTCACAGGCAGCAAGTGACACTGCTGCGGTGCCAGGATACAGACATGTAACACTATGCTATGATTTCACAAGGAAAAATTTGGTGTAAAGAAGCCACGCCTGGCAAAACAGATTATTACAGATTTGTAACAGCTCGCTGGACACCACACTCCACACAGAAAAAAGATTATCCTTGCTCATACGAGCTTATACTTTAAACAGGCAACCTGGCAGAGGAGGGCTGCTTTGTGTCCTGAAACACCTTGCTTTCCCTCCCTCACTCCAGCCTGCCACTGGTGTTTTCCAAACCTCTAACTAAACCTGGCAGGTACAGATATCTCTTTGAAAAATTCCAGGTGTTCAGCAAAAAGATGCAAAGACCTTAGTTTCACTGGCTAAATCACAAAATGTTCAAATTAGGGAATACACTTCTATTTCTACAGAAGAGTTGCAGCACCAGAGTCTGACACCCATTTTCTCATCTGAAGATCAGGCTACACCTCTCTTGTGCCTCTCCTCGAAGGACCCTTCTTCCACGCTCCAGCTAGACAAAGAGAGGGAATTTCCATTTTGCAGGATATTGAGTTCCAGCTGAAATATAAGATGCGTATTTAGAATTTCTGACATTTCTTCCATCTATAATGGAACAGAGCAGCTGACTGCATCAATCCTGGACCATCTGAGCCTTGGCATGGCTCAGGATCAGGGTCAAGCCAGGGGCTCAAGTAGGTCCCAGGTTACCAACAGATGGGCACCCTTGGCAGGTGCCCCCATTATCCCTGGCACTGCTACCCCATCCCTCCAAAGACAGACAGGTAGGAATATCACAGTTCTCCCAGCAGCTGCATCCCAGCTGCTGCTGGGCATTCAGTGCCCCTCTTGCTTCTTTCCCATTACATATTGTGACTCTTGAGTTATCTTAGTTTTTTACATTAAAGTTTTTGTATTTCCTAGAGGGTGCTGGGGAGACAGAGGGACAGTGAGAATAGCCAGATGCTCGTATGGACTTTTCAAGACACAGTCTTTAAAGCTTGGGTTTTGCACTGGTGGGAGAAAGGGAAACCAAACCCCAATATTCTGTTACTGTCATAAACTCCTCGAATTCTCCCACTTTCAATACTTCTGAAATTAGGGTCATGCACCATTGCCTCACTATATCCTTTTCACTCTGCTCTTTATAGATATTCTATATGAGGCAAGTCTACAGTTTCTGTCATCATTAGAGGATTTCATGACAAATGGGCTATAAGCCTGAACCTTTAATCCTTCCTATTCATGCAAGCGTAGAGACCCCAGGGAGCGCTCGCATCATATTCTCACGGATGAGATTCTCTCAGTGTGAATCTCTTTCCTCTGAGAATATTCAACATCCACCTCATCAATGGTAGCTTTCTGAAGGGAGGTCTCTAAAGCACCTCCATGTGAATCTTCACACTAATGAAGTAGTTATGGATAAAAAATGCATCCAGGCAAAATCCCTGGACATATGAAAGACAAATAGCAAAACTCCTGTTGCCATTAGGGCATGCTGAGCAGATCACATTGTACAAATGCTACACATGGAAATACTGTCAGTGCATCCCTGTTTAAAAATATAATATCCATATTGGTATGACTCCTATCATTTCCTGGTCCATAACATCCTGATCCAAGAAATCCTGAATTTCAGCTTTCCTAGAAAGCATTTTAATAAGCATAATGCTCCTCCCATCATATGCCTTGAGAGCAGAGAGATTAGGCTGGATTCTCAGCTAAAACAGTCATTATCTGGAGAAAAATTAAAATATCAACAATGAATTCCATGGGTAGAAAACTAAAAAAGAAAACCTAGTTAAGACTATATTTAGGAAAAAAGTCAAATTCATTCAGTAAGAAATGCATGGACAAGACCCTTAAGCACGCTCCATAATAAGGTGTAATAATGTGATGAAATAATTATGCAGTTATGATAAGATGATTTTATTGGACTGGTTCCAGATAAGATTCACGTTATTTTTAAAGATACTTTACACATTTTTCACCTGCTGATGCTCCTAAAGACATAGTTAATGTTCTGCTTAACTGCAAAAGTTCTCATTTAAAACTTTTTTGCTTAATTTCTCTCTCACAAACAGATTTACTACTGCATTAAAGGCACACAAAGCTGCCAGACCTGACCAAGTCGTTGATGTGCCTTTCACCTAGACTGGTCACGCTTGAAGAGCCCCAAGTGTCTGGAACTTGTTGCTATTTCTGACCTTCATAGTTGTCCGTGGAGTGTGTGATTAGATGGGGAGCCCTGAATCAGTGTCTGAACTTCTGACTGTGCTCTTGCATCATTTCCCTGAACGCAGTGGGACCATATGGGCCAAGCAAGAGGAACATCAGGCACTGTCCCTCTCATAAGCACTATATACACGTTATCTGTAGGTGAAAGGCTGTCAGTGGCAGAGTCACCTGTAAGACCATGAGGATTTTGTAGCTTAACTTATCCTTAAGTGCACACTGCTCCAGTGGCAACAGAATCAATGAGTCTGGTTTTCTACAGCCTCATGCCCTTTGTCCCCTATTTACTGTTCCTCCTGACAATTTCAGCCTGTCTCTGAGGGGCAGCCCAGGGAGCAAGAAATAGCAGGAGCTGGTGATCTGGGCAGGTTTCATGTGCCATTTGGGCATGCCAGGCCTTCTAGCCTGTTCTGCATAACAGCTGCATTGATCTGAGTCAGTCATCTCGATGAAATGCTTTCTGGTAATTTGTAGGGAGCTGCTATTTCTCCTAAATCTGGTTAACTTTGCTAAAAAGGTAGTGAAGCATTCAACAGTTGGGAAACACTGACGTCCATTTTGCCTGCATAACCCACATTTAACTAGCATTTTACTGTGTTTATTAGACACGGATATTTAAGTGCAGGATCCCTATCCCTTTCAATTCACAGAGCAAATGTTTCAGAAATTAATACAAATTATGAAAGGAAGACTCTTCCCTTCTTTGAAAGACTCTTTCCTTCCTTGAAGACATTACATTTTATGTCATGAAGATAACAAAGAGTATAGTCTTGAAACAAAGGCCATATTTCCAGTCCTGATTCCAGAGCCTGGTGGGACTCTGAATGAAGGATGTTTTCTTCCAAAATGTCAAAAATATGAAGAAGTAAATATCTAATAAACTTAAAGCTGAAAAATTTTGGATAAGAACTTTCCCAAAACAACATTTCCCCTGCAGGATGCAAGTAATCTTCACTTGGGTGAAAAAAAACCCCATGAAAAAGTAGCCAAAGTTTAGCAAAATTTTCTGAGAACAAGATTGAAAATATGTAGCATCAGCAAAACTGCATGTAATAGAAGTTAAAAACAACACTGCATAAAAATTTAATCATAAACTATTTCTTCAAATGTATCCTGTGCAAAATATCATTTTGCACAATGCATTGCAGCTGAACTTTTTTAAGCTAGAGTATAAAACAGACATAAACGTTAAACTCATCCAAGGATCACATCTTTAACTACAGATCCAATTTACATCTAATTTTAGCTTAGAAACTGGTTGGAAGATTTACTTGTGAAATGCCAGAAAACGTATCCAATGTGAAGTATGGTAAATTGCTAAGGACTAGCTGCAGTTTTCATAAAAACCTAGAGATTTAATCCCTTCAGAGCAAATCTTAGTCTTAAAAATGTCATCGCACTTGGGCCTTCCAGCGTGCTTTATAATTTACTATTATTTATTGATTCCTACATATGCAAACTCTGCTAGCAGAAGAGAATCCTCAGTACCACAAACTAGATGAGTATAGAATGAGTAGAATGACTAATTCCCAGTGTTACCAGCTATTGTTAATTAGTTCTTCCCTGATCATATTCACTTGCTTTAAAGCTTCTTAATTATTAAATGGTGCTTGCTAGTTCAAACTAATCCCAAATAATAAAAAAAATGTTTAGTTGTGCAGCAGAGATTAAAGGGCTTCAACATGCTCACTGTTAACAGGAAGTAAAGAAAATACATTTCTTCATCAAGTCATTTTCACAAAGCCTCAGATATTTCATCAAAAATGGCCATTAGTGTTATTTCAAAGACGTGCCTGTGGTTTCTGCTAACTACTTATTACACAGCCATCATTTTGTAATATAAACCAATGACTTGGTGATAAAGTGCACCAGTTGGAAACATAAACAGATGCATTATGGATAACTGAAGTACTGCTTTCTCTTCTACAAATTCATTCTATGTCACTTAAAAGGAAAAATCAAAGGAACCTTATGTTTAATAATATTTAGATATTCAGGATATGCCTAAACTTAGCAAATTAAAGCAGTTCCAATATTCTATGTTGCAGAATACTGAATTCCAGGTTCAAAAATCAAATGAGATGGAAAATGCTTATGATCCCTTGATAAGCATAGCTAGGAATGAATTGGCATATGGAGGAAATAGAAAAGCCAAAAACAGCAAGAGTTGTGCTGTGCAGGGCTTTTGTAATGACTTTGCGGCCCTATTTCCCAGATTATGTTTCCAGCTTTTGAAAATCAGACAGGCGAGGAAGAACATTTTGAAAAATCAAATTCTTCTGCAGAACTATCAGCATGTTTTTATAACTATCCCATGGTAATGCAGACCCAGTCCTAAAAGACATACAAAGCATGTAACCTCACCAGCAAGATAATGTCCTTGCCCCTAGCAGTGCCTTCAAGGAAAATAACACTCCAGCTGTGCAGCAGAGTTTGCCTGTTTGACGGTATGGACAATCTCCTATTCAAGTTACTTTAAAAAGTTTAGACCTTTACTGCTCAATTCTTTAAAAGAAACCTGCAAAAATGTATCATCCTTGGCCTTGTAGCAAGGGATGAGTTGATTGAACTACTCTCAGAAGGGAATTTCTATGTATCATATTTTAAAAGGAAAATAACTAGAAACCAGCAGAGAAAATTTCATTTCTCTGGACAGTCTCCATTAGCTCTCTTATGAATTGTCCCTTTAAGTGTAGCCCCAAGAACAGCACCCTTCTCTTGAGTCATTTCCCAATGGAGGAAAGGCTTCCTTTGCGGCACTTTCAACACGGCCTCCTGCAGCCGTGCAGGAGGATCCTTATAGCCAAGCTAAGTCTTTACAATCCTGATGGCTGGACTACAAGATGGAGAAAAAACTGTTTGAATTGTCTATTTCAAAGGGACTGAGTAGTACCCTATATAGTGCTGGGGAGGAGTTCCTCAATGGTCTATCTTGGGACAAGTCAGGAAGATTAGAAACACCAGATAAAAATTGGGACAAGAGGGATTCAACCTGAATATAAAAAAAAAATCCACCAGCAGATAATTTAGCACTGTAATAGGTTGCCCACTGACGAAATCATATGTTGCCTAAAGCCCATCAGGGGATCCTGGGCAATCCTGTTTTCCGGAGATATCCATAATTTTGGCAGTCCTTTTCAAGTGCTTGCAACATGAACAGCCATTTGTGTCCTAACTGTGTCTTTGGACAGGCACAAAAAAGACAAAGCAAACCTGCTATGTCTGGCTAAGACCAATGCATTGTGTCACCAAGAGCTGCAAAGCATCTCGTGGATCTCTGCACCAGCTTGATACATGGGCTGGGGAAGTGAAATGGAATAAAAATTATCACAGAAGTTATCCAGGCCTTAAACAAACAAGAAATTAAATTAACCAGCAAAGTTCATAAGGGTCACTGTTAGAGAGAGAGAGAGAGAAACTGCTAAAATACACCTTTAATTGAACCAATAGAAAATGAAGAAATACTTTATAGCTTCTGGGATGTCCCAAACTTGCACAACAGTTAATAGTGAACAAGAAGTTTTCCACTAATTGGATGTTGACAGTTTTCGCAATTTCTACTTTTTGTTTCTTTCCTTTAATCTATGAGGATTTTCATATTATAAACAGTTTATCTTGTCTGTGTGTGATGTTCTGTACCATGATCTAAGGCCACCTTGTATCAACAAAACTCCAAGACAAAACAAGTCCCAAATTTGTTTCACATGAAATTCTGATTTTTTTTTTCCCAGCATGTTTTACAGAAACAAACAGGCAAACAAATACATAGAACTACAAAACCTCCAGCACTTTCTTTTTAGCAAAACCTGTAAATCTTACTATTGCTTTTCCTGTGTTGGGTATTTTGGAAGACTTTTTCTTTTGAGAATACTGAAAATGTCATATTTTGTTCAGAACATTTCAAGTAATAGATAAATAAACAATAATTTGCAAAACTGGCATAGCCAATTGACTTTCAACTTCATTGGTGCTCTGTTTCCTCTGCTGCATCCAGGTTGAAAGCAACAGAGGAGAAATATTACGAGTTAACTCTTCAATTGTTACCAGTGCTGCCTTGCCTCCCTTTCTCCAATACTTTAAAGTAAAAGTAAAGACCAAGTAAAAATGCAGAGAGCTAATTAACCATTAAACAATCACAAGGCCATTTTCTGCACTACATCTCCAGGCCCATTGCTGGAAAGGAAACTCTCTGACTCCAGCAGTGTGATGAAGCAGTAAGGAGAGGAGGGATGGACCAGGGCAGTATCTGGTACCAAACACTGAAAGTACATGACAGCGTACATAAACGTAATACACCTGGTTAACTTTTAAATCAAAGAAAGCAAAAAAGGGGGGGAAAGGTTAAATTAAAGCTCTTAACATTAATTGCTTAATGAAGACTGACAAGACCCTGTAGCAGGGTCATTTTATATTAAGAACAAACAGTGCCCTCTGTGGTTTAACAGAAAATGTGGTGTTGGTTTCTTTTGTATTGTATTTTTAAACACAGAAGCTAAGAGCACCCAAAATTGCCCTATTTAGTATAATCACTTAGCTCGATGAAAATCCTCAGTCATTTTAGCATGCTTGCCTCAGGAATGCAGATTACAAGTAGCAAACAGAAAGTAATCCACAAATAGCTTTAGAATCCCGTTTGAAAAATTGGTCTGTGAGCTATGTAGGTCTAAAAGCCAAGTGAGTACATTATGATCCAAAAAAGTGAACGATTTTTTTAAATGATTTATGTAAACTAGGAAAGAAAAACTCACTTTAAAACAAACTTGAGCGTGTATTGTTGATACGATCACATTTTAGAATACACTAAGTGTTCCAAATGGCCCTCAGATCAATTTTGGGAAGTAAACAAAGCTCAGCTTTCAATGAGATTTAGGTTTTAAAACACAAGAAATTAGGTATAGGTTAATTCAAACATTCATTAAATCCAGACTGCCATGAGTTATATTCCATCGTCTAAAGTGATGACTAACGCAGATAACAGTCATGCTTATGCAATCTGTTACAGATAATATGTTAAGTAAAATAGTTTGCGCAAACTCTAAAATAAAGGATCTTTCCAGTTAACAAAAAAGCCAAAATTAAAACATAATTTGAAACATGCATTTTGTCCTTTATTTGAAATCAGAGACTGTGTCCACATTTTATACACACGCATACAAACGTGCAAACACACACCCACACGCACACACACACGCTCACACACATTATTTTAATAGATGCCAGATGGGAAAAGTGCTTGACATCCAGTTTACTTTCAGCAGCGAATGCGGTGGCCTGACCATCGTGCTCGCGGTGGAGCACAGCCCCCGCTGGGCCNCACACACACACGCTCACACACATTATTTTAATAGATGCCAGATGGGAAAAGTGCTTGACATCAGTTTACTTTCAGCAGCGAATGCGGTGGCCTGACCATCGTGCTCGCGGTGGAGCACAGCCCCCGCTGGGCCAGTGCCACTGTGGCCCCAGGACCTGCTGTGACAAACTCAGTCACGGAGGAGCAATGCCAGCTAGGACGCATCCTGGGAGCACCTATTGACCTGGGGAGGAGGAAGGAGCCAAAATGAGCTCCTATCCCTTGAGAGAAGACAAGTCTGCAGTTGGAAGGAGGACACAGCCCAGGGACCTCAGCAATCTCAGCCTCTCCTTTTGCAAGGGAGCCTTTGGAGGACTGAAGGGTTGTTGGGCATTTCCCACACGGTTTGCTTCTCCCCTGCTCCAGCTGACCTTTGACTGCCCCTCCATGGTTTGGATGATAGCAACGGGGCACACCTCTGTAGAGCCAGGGCAGGGATAATGGTGAACAGCTGAGCCCCAGTGTGGGGTCCAAACCCCTCTGTGTAAGGCACTACAATTTTTCTCACTATTAGCATCTAGAAAAGTTATCCTTGATGATAATTTATAGTAACTTGTGTTTACACTCCTACAAGCTCCAAACTGTGCACGAGGACCCCTCTGGACACTCTGCCAAGCTGAAAGATACTGTCTGGCACCCAAAGAACTTGCAGTCCAAGGACAGGTGACAGCAGAGGGAGGTGGATGCCCTTGAGTACACAGCACCTGACCATGCTGAGTGCACATCTGCTTTCCAAAATTTTGATGTGTAGTGTCTAATCTGCCTTTGGGGGAGATACAGGGAAAACCATAACTTTCCACAGCCCAGTGTCAGTGGTTAGTCATCTGAAGCATTGATGTGTTGCTGTCACAGGCAGCAGGATGCCTGTGGAATGACAAAGCAGGTTTGCAATACAATAAAGCTACGATGCCTAGAGGAATGACAAAGCAGGTTTGCAATACAATAAAGCTATTACCATTCTCCATTCATGGCTGCTCATAAAAGACTCTGAAGACTTAAAGGGTAATATAAGCACTGAGTGATATTGTTAGTGTTTCAAAAGCTACTTTGGCTTTTAGGTTTGATACACTTACAGCATGCAAAAAAGGCTTAATACTGTCCCATAGCTGGAAAGACATCAGTGGACAGAGAGTGCAAAATGAACTCACAAGTATCTATCAAAATAATTATATTAATTTAGAATAGTTGTATTTGTAAAGTATTATAGTGTAAGGTATTATTAGAGTTAGCTGGATGTCTGAGATGGATATGGGAAGATGAAGAAATTAAATATTTATTTTACTACCCTGGATGTCACTTTTGTTATGATATCTGGGTGTAGAGTGCTTTTCTGGCTGGGCCTTTCTATAAACTCAGCAGCACAGGGCATAGCATAGACCTGTCTAAATAATCTCCAAAGGCAGTTCCACTTTGCTGATTGATGTTGATATAGGTGCATGTATACAGAACCTCCTGTTGCATTGTCCCAGCACCTCTTTATCCCCTGGCATGAAACTTCAGCACCTTAGCCTTGTGGCACCTGGGAGCATTTCCCAGTTCCGAAGAAGTGGTTGCTTTGCCTGAAAATTCCAGGGGAAACATTTTGAAATTACTATTCTAGGCTTGTAGTTTTGTCACACAGAGCAGGTTCTACAGTCCAGTGCTTTCAGTGTTACCTTCCCTTTCACCAGTAGGAAACTAATTTCAGTGGAACATCCCAGAGTTGTGACTCAGTTAACATTTACAGAAAAGGGGCACTCTAAACATAAAAGAAAAAATTAGAACAAGAGTTTGGGCAAGTGGATACTCCATCAAAACAAAAAAATTAATAAGCATATAAAATACAAAATATATATATAAAAAACCACTTTGAGCTGCTGTAACAGAGTCTTATGGGAGCTGTGGGCAAATCATTTCCTGTCTCCACTTTCATCCATGGCTGCATTTCTTGGCAAGACCTCATCTCCAGAAAGACTCGTAGGATACATTGTCATATCCTTGCTGGGAATAGGAACCACTGATAATATCTGTGAAAGATATAGGGAAGGAAAAAACAACTCTTAATCAGAGAAAAACAAAATATTCTAAAATTATTGTTCACAAAACAGCTAAGACATAGAAATACTTAATCAATATGTTTAGAATTTTTTGGTTAATAATTTGGATACTGTATCACAGAAGAAGAAAAGAAACATAATAAATCTTTTATTTATGGGATTAGATTGTCATTTTGTTGAAACCTCAGGCACCTTAGTGAAAAGCCATCCTGTAGGCCAACTGGGAGTATAAAGGCACCTTGATTCTTATAGAGACCCTGAGTTTCTCATTTTCTCATTAATAAATATCTAAATGTATGTCCCTATCAGTTTATTTCCAATTTTCTCATGAGCTGTTGTCATGGTTTAATCCCAGCCAGCAGCTCAACCCCACGCAGCTGTTCTTTCACTTCCGCACTGTGGGATAGAGAAGAGAATCAGAAGAGTAAAAGTGAGAAAACTCATGGGCAGGGATAAAGACAGTTTAATGGGTAAAGCAAAAGCTGTGCACGTAAGCAAAGCAAAACAAGGAATTAATTCACTGCTTCCCATGGGCAGGCAGGTGTTCAGACATCCTCAGGACAGCAGGGCTCCAACACATGTAACAGTAACTTGGGAAGACAAACGCCATCACTCCAAACATCCCCCTTTTCCTTCTTCTCCCAGTTTTATATACTGAGCATGACATCATGTGGTCTGGAATATCCCTTTGGTCAGCTGGGGTTAGCTGTCCTGGATGTGCCGCCTTCCAACTCCTTGTGTACTCCATTCTACTCATTTGGGGGTAGTATGAGAAGTAGAAAAAGCCTTGGATCTATGTAAGCCCTGCTCAGCAATAATGAAAACATCCCAGAATAATCAACACCGTTTTCAGCACAAATCCAAAACACAGCCCCATACTAGCTACTGTGAAGAAAATTAACTCTATCCCAGCTAAAACCACCACAACTGCATGTTCAAAGTGTTGCAGGTAGCACAGATGATTTCCCGTGGACAGCAAGAGATCTATCAGGGTAAATTGAAAGCGGTTCTTGAAATGTGTTTAAAGAATAACTCAGTATCATCAGGCACAGTCAACATGGGCTCAGAAAGGGAAAGACCTGTTTAACTAATTTGATTATCCTTCTATAATATGGTCACACACCCAATGGATGAAGGGAAGACTTTGAATACAGTTTTTCTGAGTTTTAGCAAGGCTTTTGATACTCTATCTCAAGTATCCTTAAGGACAAATTGTCCACCTTTGGGATGAGCGGGTTCATGGTGAGCTGGGCAATGAACTGTCTGAACGGCAGAGCTCCAAGGGTTGTAATGAATGGAGCTACATGTGCCTGGAAACCCATCCCAGCAGTGTTCCTCTGGGCTCAGTTCCAGAGGACTTGAGGGATGACATGCCTTGCTGAGGGCTCTAGGTATCAGTCTGATAGCATTGGGTGGTGATTAACGGGATGAAATTCAACAAGTTTGAATGCTGGATTCTGGACCTGGGATGGAGTGGCTGGGGATCAGCCTTGTAGGAAGGGATCTGGGTGTGCTGATCGGCAGCAGGCTCAGTAGGAGTGAGCAGTGTGCCCTGACAGCCCAGAGGACAAACCCCTTCCTGGGCTGCATCAAACTCAGCATCACCAGCCGGTCACAGAGGTGACTGTCCCGCTGTACAGCCTTGGTGCAGCCTCACCTTGAGCTCTGTGTGCTGCTCTGGGGCCCACAGCCGAAGAATGATGGTAAAGGATGTGAACGTGTCCAGAGGAGGACAACAAAGGTGGTGAAAGGGCTTGAAGGAATGTCCTATGAAAAGCAGCTGAGGACATCAGGTTTGTCCACTTTGGAAAAAAGGAGGTGACCTCACAGCTCTCTGCAGCTTCCTGGGGAGGGGACAAGGACAGGGAGATGCTGAGCTCTTCCCGCTGGTATGCAGGGATAGGACATGTGGGAATGGTTCAGAGTTGTACCAGGGGAGGCTTAGACTGGACACTATGATGCATTTTCTTACTGAGAGGGTGATCAAACACTGGAACAGGCTTCCTAGAGGTGGTGGATGCCCCAAGTTTGTCAGTGCACAAAAGGCATTTGAAAAAGCCCTTAACAACATGGTTTAACTTTTGTTCAGCCCTGAAGTGGTCAGGCAGTTGGAAAAGATGATCATTGTAGGTCCCTTCCTATTGGAACTAGTCTATTCTTCTCTATTAAACCAATCATCTTCACATATGAGCATATGCCCATCTGCACTTGAGGAGAGCCTCTTCATGTCACTGAAAAGAAAACAAAGTTAAAAAATCAACACAGCACAGAGAAGGAGCTAGTAATTCACCTACTCTGTCTTGTTTACACACAGGATACTCCTACAACAAAGCTTTTTCAGCACTAGCCACTTGGCTGCCACAGCAGTCTCAAGTGACACTCTTCAACCAAATGAGTCTTCAACTGTGCCCCTACAGATGCAACCCTATAGCTTCACTTATTTCATAGGCATTTGCCTGATGCTTAGCTGAAAATCACTATTTCCTCTTGCTGTACACCAATGTAGATTACAAACCTGACCAGTGGGCCTGATGAAGTCACGTGAGGATTGAAAAAGTTAGGATGTTTCCTGCAGCAAAGGCAAAGGTAGAAAGCAACTCTTCAGAGCAGCTGCCCTAATCACAGGACTATTCGTTCTCCTCCTACAGTCTTCTCTACCATTTAGTCCAGTTTACTAATTTCTGCAGCCAGAGAAGCATGTGTCCTACAGACAAGAGCCCCTTCCCTGAAAAAAACCCAATCCACCTCTTGGACACGACTATACTGTACCCTGAATGCTTCACGGGAAAGGATAACTATAGGTTTCCTCTTTTCACACAAATTCAAGGGAGACAAATTATTCACAATAGTTCCAAGTTTTCAAGCAATGGCTTTCTCAGCTTTAGATTCAATTCTTTCACTAAAATTATGTGAGTGATTAGGGTTGGGGAAAGGCTGTTTGACTCTTTGCTAGCTTGGATTTTTAAGAGAGAGAGAAAGAGATAAGTAACATGCTATTAGTAGTCCCATTGGCTAGGGTTTGTTTAAATGAAGGCTTTGAAGTCAGTGCTCTGCCTTGTGACATGAGGGAAGAAGGCCCCAGAGCAAGAATGAGACATACCTGTTCCACCAGGACTGGGCCATGACAGGATCAGACATCCAAAGGACTAGAACACTTTGCAGATTTTTTCTGGACAAGGAAGACTAGCAATATGTGGGAAGCACGTGTCCATTCAAAGCTTCACAGCATACTCTGGTGGTCACTGATGCAGCATAACCTCAGCTGACCCAAAACTTTTAATCTGTTCTCCACCTCAGAAAAGATACATTCTCTTTGCCTCTCCAGATTCCTTAGCATTTCATTCCTTCCTCCACATTCTCCCCTATTAGTTGCAGCCTTCCAAACCGCATTACAAACTCAGGTATTCATCCAGTAGATTAATATATTTATTACATCAGTGTGGCTTGGTATGTTCTTCTGCTCTGATCTTTGCTATAAAGATAACACATAAAATTTCTGTATAATAGTTGTTTGAATGAGACCATATCTTCTTTTAGAAATTCTCATTTTAATGTGTGCACTGAAGAAAAAGAGGCACACTCATGTAATATAGCTCAAAAGGTTAAAACCACTCTCTAAAAATATTTTAACCTTATTACTACTCCAAAACTTTCAGGCTGCAGCTTAGGTTGTTTTGTCTCATACTCTACTGGAGCTCTAACTCCTAGCATAGCTTACCTGGAGCCTTTAGGCAACAAAACCAACAACTCTATGCAGTGAGAGTACCTCAGATCTTTACCTTAAATTCTAACTTCCCTTTTTGTTTAAATAATCAGATTGAACCCCATGAGTCTTTCACCAGAAGATCTAACCTTTTACCACTTCAAATCTCCTTGTACCTACCTGTCCTCTTTGTACAAGGAAGGTTCTGACCTTGCCTGACAGAATCCTTTGCAGAGTTACTTCTGACAAGTTGGAGCTGCTATCTCACAAGAAAGGCTCATCTTCTATTTTCCCAGAGGAGTGGCATTACCTTTACGGTATGCTTGATTCAGAAGACCCATCTCTTTTTTCTATTAGGTATATATCTCTCTCATTTACCGCTCCCAATCTCCACATTGGTTGGAAACCTTCTCTGCAATGATTTCCTTTCAGATCTTCAGTTCAAAAAACTGAAGAAGACAGGACCTAGAATGCCAAGATGCAACTAAAAATAGACACGTTCAGCAGTGGTAATCTGTTTATTATAATATTATAGCATCTAATCCATTTAGTTCACTGCAGGGAGTAAATTACACTGTTCTTGACTAAAATGCTACACAATATATTATCAAGATTTTATGTTACTTGCTTTTCAACCAAATTTTATATATATGACAAAAAAAAAGCCCCACCAAATGACAAGTTAGTTTCAGAGGTTTTCCCTGAAAACTATGGGTTTGAAATTGTATTAACTTCCTCCATTCTTTATTTATTGATAATTTCATCAACAATTCTGGGATTTTTTTACATGATCAGTATAAATGTAAAAGACTTAAAATTACCTAGGCTGCAATTTTACCACTGTGTTATGGTATATCTTCAATTTTTGCTGTGTCCTCTAACACTTTACACTGGTCCAAGATTTACTGAAAAGTACCATTAATCATTCAAAGAGCTCTTCGGCAAGCTCTTATAAAACTCTAAGATGCAAATTATCTAGACGTCCTGATTTTAAAATGTCTAGCTTTAGCAGCTGCTGTTTAACATCCTTTGAGAAATGTTGGGCTGGAAAGTGTTTCAGTATCAGGATCAGCATGTAATATGACTAATTCACATGGCTTTTCTCCAAAAACATAACTGAAGTATTTTACAGAATCACAGAATTAACAAGGTTGCAAGGGACCACAGTGGGTCGTCTGGTCCAGTCTCCCTGCTCAAGCAGAGCCATCCCAGAGCACATGGCACAGGATTGTGTCCAGATGTTTCTTGAGTATCTCCAATGAGGGAGACTCCACAGCCTCTCTGGCAGCCAGGTTCCAGAGCACCTGCACAGTAAAGAAGTTTTTCCTCATGTTCGGGAAGAACTTCCTGTGCATCAGTTTCTGCCCATTGCCTCTTGTCCTATTGCTTGGCACCACCGAGAAGAGCCTGGCTCCATCCTCTTGACACCCTCCCTTCAGAGACTGATAGACATTGCTGAGGTCCCCTCTCAGCTGTCTCTTCTGGAGGCTGAACAGGCCCAGCTCTCTCAGCCTTTCCTTGTAAGAGAGATGCTGCAGTCCCCCCATCATCTTTGTAGCCCTCCTCTGGACCCACTCCAGGAGCTCCATGTCTCCCTTGTACTGAGGAGCCCAGAACTGGACACAGCACTCCAGATGGTGCCTCACTAGGGCTGAGCAGAGGGACAGGATCACCTCCCTGGAACTGCTGGCAATGGTCTCCCTAGTACACCCCAGGATATCGTTGTCTTTCTTGACTATAAGGACACAGTGCTGGCTCATGGACAGTTTGTTGTCCACCAGGATCCCATGGTCTCCAGCAGGTCATCCCCTAGCTTGTGGTGGTGCCTGGGGTGCCCCAGGTGCAGGACCCTGCACTTGCCTTTGTTGAGTTTCAGCCAGTTCTTCTCTGCCCATCTCTCCAGCCTGTCGAGGTCCTTCTGAAGAGCTGCACAGCGCTCTGAGGTATCGGCCACTCCTCCCAGCTTTGTGTTGTTGGGGAACTTGCTGAGGAGGCACCTGCCCCTCCATCCAAGTCATTGATGAAAAGTTAAACAATACGGAGCCCAGTACTGAACCTTGGGGGACACCACCAGTGGCAGGTCTCCAACTAAACCCTGTGCCACTGATTACAACGCTCTGGGATCTGCTGTTCAGCCAGTTCTCAAACCACCTCTCTGTCCACTCACCCAGTCCACACTTCCTGAGTTTGCCTGCAAGGATGTTGTGACAGTGTTGAAAGCCTTGCTGAAGTTAAGGTAAGACAGTATCCACCGATCTCCCCTCATCCGTCCAGGCAGTTGTTTCATCATAGAAGGCAATCAGGCTGGTCAAGCATGACCTATCTTTAGTGAATCCATGCTGACTACTCCTGATCACCTTCTTGTCATCCATGTGGATAGCGATGGCCTCCAGAATGAGGTGCTGCATTACCTTTCCAGGGATTGAGGTGAGGCTGACTGACTGGTAGTTCCCCGTGTCTTCCTTCTTGCCCTTTTGGAAGACTGGGGCAACATTTGCTTCCCTCCAGTCCTCAGGCACCTCTCCCGATCTCCACAACCTTTCAAAGATGGCCATGAGTGTCTGTCTGTGGTATCCACCAGCTCTCTCAGCCTTTGAGGATGCGTCCCCTCAGGGCCCATGGCCTTGTGGATGTCAGGTTTGCCTAGGTCTTCTCTAACCCAATCCTCCTTGACCAAGGAAGGTTCTTCCTCCCAACAACCCTTTACCCCGGTCTCCTGGTCAGAGATCCCTGAGGGCTGGTCTTGTCAGTGAAGAGCGACGCAAAGAAGGCGTTTGGTAACTCTGCCTTCTCTGTGTCCTCTTTTACCAGAGTTCCTCTTCCATTTAATAATGGTCCCACATTATCCTTTGTTTTCCTTTTGTGATTGATGTATTTGAAGAAGCCCTTCTTGGTGTCCTTGACATCACTGACCAGATTTAATTCCAGGTGAGTCTTGACCTTCTTTGTCTCATTTCTCATAACTCTGACCACCTCTATATCCGTTCTAAGTGGCCTGACCCTACATTCATCTCTTGCATATTTCCTGCTTGATTAATGACAGTTTTTTATTCATCCACACAGGTCTCTTCCGCCTTTAACCAATTTCTTGCTCATTGGGATACAACATTCTTGAGCCTGGAGGAACTGATGCTTAAATATCAACCAACTCTGTTGGACCACTCTTTCCTGCAGGGCCTGTTCCCATGGGATTCTTCCAAGAACATCTGTAAAGAGGCTAAAGTTAGCTCTCCTGAAGTCCATGGCTGTAACCTTACTTTCTGTCCTGCTTCCTCCTCACCCGACAATGAACTCCACAATATCATGGTCACTACAGCCAAGGCTGCCCCCAGCCTTCACATCTCCAACAAGGCCTTCCCTGTTTGTTAGCATGAGGTTGAGCACACCATTCCTTGTGGAAACCTCCACTATCTGTGACAGGAAGCTGTGATCAAGGCTTTCCAGGAACTTTCTGGACTGTTTGTGCTTTGCTGTATGGCTTCTCCAGCAGATGTCAGGGTAGTTAAAATCCCCCACAAAAACCACTTCTTGTGACTTTAAGGCTGCTTCAAGATGCCTCAAGAGGACCTCATCCATTTCCTCCTCCTGATCAGGCAACCTGTAGAAAACACCCACAATGTCACCCTGACTGCTCTGCCCTTTAATCCTAACCCATAAATTCTCTATTTATCTGTCATCCACTTCAAGACAGAACTCAATACATTCCAAGTGCTGCCTCACATAGAGGGCAACTCCACCACCACGCCTTCCTGGTCTGTCCCTCCTAAGGAGTGTGTAACCCTTCATGACAACATGGCACATAGCTCTGTGATTATTTCTTTTCTATCCCCTAAGGTTAAATCTTTTATACTGATCAGTTCCATTAAACTGTTTAAAAATCAGTATGTCTTGAAAAATCGACAATATTTTAGTGTTGACAGAATGGGAGATCCAGCATATCATTCAAATTGAAACTTCCAGCATCTTATGATTTTTTTCATTCCAGCCCGTAGTGTAGGGAGGCATTAAAAAGCCCTATTACAGTGGTTTTCTGAATTCTATTACAGTGATTTTGTGAATTCTGTTGAATGCTAATTAAAAGCATCTCCTGTTTTTTCATAGAAAAGCATTCAGCATAATTTTCATGACCTCATGTGAACCGTGTCAGGAACAAAGAACTGCAAGAGATGTAACCAGACCCTTTCCCATGCACAGCTACTTCACATAATACCTTGTGGGGCCAAATTTTAATTGTTGTTGCTAATTGACATTTCCTTACAACATTTAAATGGTTTGAGTGGATTTTTTCTATGTCATCTCTAGGCTTCAGCAGATCCTTCGAAGAGATGAGCATCCATGCTGGATGCTGTATCCCCATCTTCTACACTCTTCTACTCAGGAATCTACAGTAACAAGAAACACACACAGATTTTTTTTTTTCTCAAGGTTAGAGAGACACTAAGGATAAAGCCACTGCCCATCCATCCCTTCTCCACTGTGCAGAAATACTGAGCCCAACCACAAGCAGCTGTACCAGCCAGGACCTCCTATCTGCTGGGACAATTTTCTCTCTGTTGCCAGTACCTGAGTGAAGGGCATTTCATGCTGTGCTGCCACAGGCATGCAGTCTCCAGGGAAACTTGTCAGTTGCTGGGACAAAAGCAGATGTTTTCTCCCCACACCACATTCTCCAACCACAAGTTCCCTGAAACCAGAGCGCAAACTGTGGGGGTGTGGAGTAGGGGAGGAGAAGAGGGAAAGGGAGAGGATGCCCAGTGACTCAGAAGGAGATAACAGCTCGTTTTATGTGGCGTGCCATTCCCCTTCCCCTCTTGACTCTTCCTAAATAGGTTATGTTCATGGGCTTCTGCATTCCAGACATGTGAGTTCTATGGGCAGCATCCAGTGACAGCAATGCAGACAAATTTATTGCCAGGTTAGGGGCACTGGTGTATAGACAATTAAATACTCTTTTTCCTCACATCCTTTGTGCCTCAGTTAAGTTTATCAATATCTTGATTGGATGGAAAATGAGTGCTTATTTGTTCCCACTTCTACATTGGCTGTCAGAAGAATCTAGTTGTCGCATTACTTACAAGGCTGAGAGGAGGCTCCCTCCCCTCAGGGCTGAAGGCACCATCCACTCCTGGTGCCAGCCCCACCTCCAGCCAGCATCCCTCTTTGCCCCCAGCTCCCCAGCCATGCCCAGTTCTCTGTCCATGCTCAACTCTGCCATGTACTCTGCTCATGTGCTGGCTGAGGACAGGAGAAAAGTTAATTAAAATCACCTTATAATAATGCATAGAAAATAAGTGTTGTTTGGAACTTATGGAAAGAAGTCTACTTTATTTCTAACCTGCTTGTTCCCACATCTCACACAGAAAGGCTTCAGAGATGTTTGATTTGGCACCAAAACCTCAAGCTGGTGAGGCTCTTGCTTGGCTGCTTAGCTTGTGGGTCAAATCATCATCTGAATGACTCCTAGGTTTTCGAATACATGGCAAAAAAAAGGGAAAACAGGTATTTTCAGCTCGTAATGGGCAACTTAAGGGGACCAATTAAAGGCTATGTTCTATCCAGGTGACTCTTTCCCCATTTGAATTTCAAATGGCCTTTCCCCATTGAATTTCAAAGTCATGCTGACATGACTCTCAAAACTGTGCTGAAGAAGGATTTTTAATAACCGAGAGCGTCAGGAAACGCTAACAGTCAGGGGCCTGTCCAGCTCTCAGCATTGCATATTCATACTGTCACACAGCACACTCAGTCATTCTTCATCTGTGCTTCTAGGCACAAGAAAGAGGGGTTAATAAGAAATGCTCCTTCACTTAATCACAGTGCCTTAAGGATTCCTGTCAGGAAACACAGGTACCAATACCATGAAGTCATTTTATAAGGGATAAATAAATAAATAAATAAATAAATAAATAAATAAATAAATAAATAAATAAATAAATGCATTGCCCAGGGATGATTTTTCACTTTGGCTCCAATTTTTAATCAGGATAATAACACCCAAGAGCAGCATGGCAGTGCCTTTCTTTCATTTTGTGCCACGTTCAAGTGATGTTGTTTCACAGCTTTAATAGTCCTGTCAGCATTCATCAGCAAATCAAGACACCCTCCAGAATACCACCATAAAAACACAGTGGATTTTTAATTGGAAGAGGGCAGCCCTTAGCACACCAGCTATATGTTAAATTGATATTTCTCACTACAAGCTCAAGATTATCCAGTTTCAGCTGTTTCCAAATGAAGCAAATCAAGCTTAATGTGGGCTCAGCTGAACAAATGTATTTTCTTAGGTTTACAGCGGCTTTTAACTTTTAATGCCATGTCTTTTTTTCCCCCTTTTTTAAAGATGATGTTATGGTAGGAAAATGTTACACTTGCCTATGTGAAATTTACAGATGACCTTTTTTACTGGACAAAAGTTCTGTGGGACATTGGACAGGATATAAATCCCAGACTCTGCTCCATCAAAAGCCGATAAATAAGCGAGGAAGATTAAGAGTGTAGTTTAATGAGACAATATGTTTTCCATTACAGATGTAATTATTTGCCAAAAATTGTCCTTTCCACATTCATTTTGTTTTGAAAAACAATGACTCCTTCATAAAACCATCCAATAGGTTTTCTGGATGCACCATTTCTTTGGAGATCAGTGGTTTGTGGTCTTGTTGATGTGGATCAGAAGAAGTCACAGTCATTTGTTGCTTTTCCTGAAATCTTAAGTACCACAAGCTGCTGGATCATTTCTTATTAGTATCTGGGAATTATTAAAGTGTACCCAGGATTCCCATCCAGTCCCATTTTACAGTAACAAAAACCACAGGAAAAAAGTGGCTTTTGTTACTTCTGTGTTACTTTCCCATAAATTACGTGGAGCATACTCCCCTGTCATTTTTCTGTTTAGCCGGTCAGTACTCAGAAGGTGTGATGTCAGGAAAATGAAACACTTTCAAAGATTAGCTCAAATGGGTGGAAGATGGGAGGTGAAATCAGACAACATGCACTTTGCTTGCTCCTTGCCCTAAAGAGCAAGAGGGTGGACTGGTGGGGACAGCAGGCCATTCCCAGTGAGTTTAAGTACATCTAGCCCAGCATTCTCCCACACACGGGCTCATCAGAAGAAGCATAAGGAAATCAAGGGTCAGGCACACAGCTCATCTCTCCATCTTAACAGACACTAACTAGAGAAGTTTTTCTAGTGGACACAGCCATATTTTCCATAATAATTCAGGAGAGAGTACAGAGCCATCCATCAGGAGTGTTACATGTAAACCCACCTACAGAGATGTTTATTGTTGAAACATATGCTTTAGCCTAGAAAGAGGTCAAAGCACAATAGCAGAAAGGAAAAAACATAGTTAGACACCTAAATTGGCTGAGGATTGTATCTTTCTAGGTGCTGCAAGTCTTCTACCCATTTTGAGTTTAACCTGAGTGTCTACAGACATCAAAAATATTATAAGGGAGTTGAATCCCTTAGAAAGGGGTTGACAGTAGCCACTGTGTTGAGCAGGGAATGGTGGAGAACTGGTGGTAATGCAGAGGCAACGCTGCTCTTGATGCTTTGCTTCTGAGGTGAGCTGATAGTGTGAGAGCTGGACATCAAGAGATGCACCATCACTTGTCTTCCAGCAACCTCCTCGTGTCTCTGCCTTGTTGAAGGGGTCTGGAGGACAGCAGGGAGCTGTACCAAGGCCATCCAAGCAAACCCCACATGCTGTTGCACCAGAACTTCATCCCCCTCTGTGTGGAGCTTCTCTCACAAGATCTGATTCTAAGAGCTCTCTAGTGCTAATCCTTCTAGCAGCAAATTGCTCTCTATATATTTTTCCTTGATTTCTCAGGAAACTTGCAGGACTTGCAGACTATTCAACCAGATTATCCCATACATGGAATGATGCACTGCAACAGGAGGATGGGACAAAAATCTTCCTCCAAATTTATCTCACGTGTCTTCTTGTTGGTTTTGGAACTCCACCACCACGCTGTGTGTCTGTGTGTCTGTGTGTGCGTGTGTGCGTGTGTGTGTGTGTGTGTGTGTGTTGTTTGGGGGTTTTTTTGAATAAACATAAACACCTCAGTAAGACAATCTCTCTTTTTTTTCTCAGTGTTCAACCCAGAAGTCAATCATCAAAGCTAAATTAAACAAGTACAAACCTTTACCTAACTTTTAAATGGCAAAAAAGCTTGTACCTGAAATGTCATACGTAAATTATGACTTCACTTTCAAAATTTATCTTGGCCTAATTTCTGGAGTAAATCTATCAAATGCAATCTTCTGTGGGAAGCTTAGTTCTGAGATACAATTTCCTACATTGAGAAGTAGAGGATAAGTACAACAACAAATTCATCTCTTTGCATATGGCTGTTTTAGAGATACTTCAAAATTAATGGGAAATCAAACAGACCAAGAGAAATGGAGCAAAGAAAGCATACTTCATTATAATATAAGGGAATAAAATTAATCACACATGAAGTGACCTTCACTGTGCTGGACTCCTTATTAGAGAAGATCAAAGTCCATTTTCATTCATATGAGTTTCCCCAACCCATTTAGAAAGCTGTTTCTTCACAAGTCCTTACTTCTATATGTGCATGACCTGCCTTGGGGTGAGACATCAGCCTTCAGGGAAGTATCATGGCATTGAGCTGGGGTTTGATAGGGAACATGGCAGTATACGATGATGGAGTTATCCTCTTTTAAAGGGCAGGTAACTTCAGCAGTTTTCAGGGGGCGCTTGAGATATTGGCTTTGACCTTTGGGACCTGTCTGACTTCATGCTCACAGAGGTGGAAATACGCAAACTAGAGCTAAGAGAAACATCCTGGACTAATATTCTGCTCAGGGCATTTATGTATATTACGTAGCAGGGAGAAAGAGCCTTTCAGGTATGAAAAAACCCATAGTGAAGTGAAGGGGCTTGGTTCTGCTTGTGCTGACGACCCCATTAATACATTACATTAGTAGCTGCATGTTTGCATTCTGCACATAAGGGAAAGACAGAAGCACTCAGCAACTACAGATAATTTATGTGAATAAGGGTATAGGCAACCCATGGTGAATCACTTGCAAAAGGCTTGTACAAAGGTATTAGAAGCAGCCTCCTCTCTTCTACTTGGCACTTGGCAGACTAAGTCCCACCAAGTATGTGGCAATTACCATGGCTCAATTAACTCAACTAGCTGAGAGGAACTTATGTCCCAACTTTCTTTCCCCTGGAAAACTCTCAGACTGGGTTGTTGCTGGGAGGATCAGCTGAGAAGTGACTATTGTGCTTTGAAACTTCCAGGCCCTCAAAGCCCCCATATTCAAATCATGGTGATTTTAGGTGAAAATGGGCCAGAACCTTGTCTGCCAACAGAATCATAAAGATTTCCCAGTGGAAATGGCACAGACCCTTTTACAGAGAGAAATAGCTAAAGTGAAATGTCACAAATACTACTGGAAATCCATTAGTGAAAGAAAGTATTTGTTTTCTGAGTTCAAATAATTCAACTAAAGAAGTTCTAGCCATCAGAGAGGAGCTCACATAAACATTTTACAAGTGGGTAGCAAAGAACCAGAAAGGAATAAATAAATTACTCCTCTGCCAAATAAACCATGCAGTTTGCAAGCCTTCTGGGGCAGATACCTTAGATACTGTATTTTGTCTTTAAGTTGGTACAGCATGCAACAGTACAATTCCCCAGGTTCTTTAATGGGGTCTATATGCGCTGGACTAACATAAACATAAAATTGCATGCAAGTAATAATAAGGTAGACATGGCCCTGAAAAGGGCTGTGCAGCCATGGCCGCATCACTTGACATCGTGCATCGTTGAGCTTTGGTGTCTTCCTGCACTGAGAATGCTGTAGACTCAAAGCTGCAGGGAGTTGAAGACTGCCCAAAACTGCAGCTGCCCCCGCACCACGTCAGTTTGCAAGGTCATGCTGCAGTGTCTTCCATGTGCCTTCACTTAGGGAGCAGGTCAGGAAGCAGTCCCAAATAAAAAAGGTCCAAGCAAAAATAATGTGGCGATTTCTAGACAGGGTTTTACAGAGCATAAGTGGCGTTGTTGTTACGTTTGTAATCAGGTAGACATATCTTAATGCAGCTTCAAAGAAGTGGCCAACAGCACCTTGAGGCAGGGAGGAGGAAATGTTCCCATTGGGAACCCTAGAGAGGCTATTTTGTACGTGTGCTCCCCCTCCCCCCCCCAAATTATAGTGATTAATCCATGTGTGCCTAACCTTTGGGCTCTCAAATAACTAATTAGTGTACTTTAATTAGTGCATGCAGTGTTAGTGAGGTAATATTTCATCATGTTTCAAGCAGGAAAGGTTTTGGCAGGGTGCAATCTTTTCTTAGTCCAGATTGGAATAACAGGGGTTATATAAATGTAAATTACACAGTTTGACAGCTGTGTTACATCAGCATGTTATGACTTAGAGAGCTAAATCCCAAGACCCCTCACTGACCAGTGAAATCAGCCTCCCATTGAAACTTGCCAGTGGAAGCAGCCCGCAGAAGACAACCCTGGTGCAGAACCCCCACAGCTGTACCTTCTCATTCTCCCCATCAGCAGCCCTGCCCTGGTCACTCGTGAGCTTTCTGTGTATGCTCCTCCTTCTTGACCACTGCCAGCCAAGAGTTTCTTCCTTCTCACACCCACCATGCCTGCTTTCCTCACTGTCTCTCTCTTTAATCTAACTGGCCTTTCTTTTGCTTTCTTCTACCTTGTGATCTTTCTTTCTAACCTTCCTTTATTTACTTCTTCTAAGTTCTTCTTCCTGTTTTTGTCAGAAGAGCTTCAAGCTATTTAAACTATTTATTATAACTGTGCATCTTTCTGAGCACTTACAGTCTCTTCTCCCATTCCCATCATCACTGTCCTTCCAGCTCATTACATTTCTCTTTCACTGGCTCTTTCTTTGCCTTCTTGCCTGCCCTCCCTCTCACCCTGCTTTTCCTTTTTCTGCCTGAGCAGTGGCATGGGTGCCAGTATGGAGCCACCCTGATGGGCCCTCCGCATGGAGGGCTCTGTGGAAGAGGAGGGACTCACTGGACATAGAGGTCCAAAACAATCCCATGGCCAGGTGGCCTTGGCAAGGTCAATGTCCCCCACAACAACAGTGAGTACACGACTTAGTAATTCTTTTTCTCCAGGGAACAAAACAAAATCAACTGGTTCCTCGTTACCTCATGCACTTCCCAAACACTCCTCATTAGACTGGAACAGAAAACATTACTGATGGTAAAAGGACAAATCAAGATGACCCCCATCTCAATAAGGATTCCTCCATCAGTTCACCACCACTTTCTTACATATACCTTGCTCAAAGTAGGAATCAGCTTAGTTTGGCCTGGATCACACAAAAATTGGTCCTCAGCAGACGACTCATCACCAACACCTTGTTCTTCTCACCCCAGCTTTTCCTGCTTTTCCCTGCTTTTCCAGTGGGCCTCTTGCTCCAGTGGCTGATATACCCTGAAGGCGCTGCAGCAAACACCTAACCTGGCTCCTCTGCAACTCCTACAGCCACATCAGGCTTTCAGATCATTTCTGTTGTTGTTGGCTCCTACCAAATCTTAGAAGAATCTGCTTCTTAGGTCTGAAAGAAACAAGGACTCCCCAAAATTTTGTTGGAGTATCATCTACAGCATTAGCTTTATTATCAGACTTGTTTGCTGTCCTCTCTCTGCTGTGTCCAGAGCCTGACCTGAACAAGACTAGAATTTGCCTTTCACCCAGGACACATCCAACATAACCGTTTTTTTGCTAACACTCACAAATTTGGGTTTTTTATTAATGAACTTAAAAAAATGTTAATCAAAATTATTGAAACATTTATACTTGGAAACAACAACAAACGAAGTACAATCTAGCCCATCTTTTCCATCAGGCATAAACAGATTGTCTCTAAACCTGTATCATTCAGAGCCTCCTGCTCTAGGAATTACACATATATAAAACCTCTGGGAGAAACCTGAGGGCTCAACAGCTTTGATGGAAACAAGCATGAAGTGACGAATGTAATTTTTACTCACATTAAAATAATGTTCTAAAAACCAGCGAGGGCCAGAACCTCAACGCAGGAGGCCTTGCACAGACACAGAATTAAACTGCATTTCTTCCTCCAAGGAGCTCGCAGTCAATTCACCACGTAAGAGACGGCAGAGAACAGGAAAAGCCCAGGGAAGCAGAGGTGCCCAGCCTTGCAGGCAATGGCTACAGCACCAGAGCAGCCTGGTCGTAGTAGAGTGTGGTTGTGTTTCACAGAAGGAAAAGGTTCAGAGATAGTGAAGGTCTGTACATGCAGATATCTATACTGCTCTCCTGGGCCCCCTCTGAAGACCAGACCAGAGATGACTCCTGACTGTATTCAGACTTCTGGCCCTGAGCATGTGCCTGCACTGGATGCACACCCATATTCACACCAAAAACAGTTTTGACACAAAACAGTTTCAATCCCTTTTCTCTGTTGCACCCCTGCAAGGAGTTCTTCCAAACCCCATCCACTTCACCGAGGCATGTTCCAGGCTGGTGGTGTAGAGAGGGAGCAGGCAGGTTATGGGACACATCCAAGAGGATAATTCACAGAGGGCATTTTCTCACAAGTCCTGCTCCACCAGCATCTTCAGCCGAGGCTGTGCCTTATGCCCTGGTTCACAACAAAAGCTTTTGTCCTCCATCCTGCTCAGCCTTACATCCTGAGCCCAGGAAGGGATTTGGAGAGGAGGAAGGAGCAACAGTGCTTCATATGGAACACAGAATTAACAGAATTGCTCAGGATGTGGATAGAGTCAAGGATGAGGAAGTTCTGCCAAAAAGTTAAGGAGCATCTGACTTTACCACTGAAAACATCTCTGAGAATGCTTTCCAAAGTAAATAAGCTACATAAATAGTCTCCTTTTTCCTAGAGATTTCTAGGAATGAAAATCCTGCTTACCCTGGTGCCAGTGCATTTTATGTCACAGGATCTAGAAGTAATTTATAAAAACTGGTAAATTTCCTTCTGTGTAGCAAAAAGCGATTGTCCCTCTTTGCAAGATGAGGAACAGAAGTTAGGTGAGTTGCTCAAGGTCACACTAGGACTGAACATTGGTCCTTTGACTTCCAGGACTGTGACTTAAGCCATAATCCCTCCTTTTTTTTCCTCTACCATTGCAGCTTCCACTGCATTCAATACTCAGCATGGTGGTTATCATAATTTTACACTAATTTTGACTAATTTTCTGCATCAGTGCTCTGCATTTAATTACTTCAAAATGTATCTCTGAATCATTTATATACTGTAACTGCTTTTGTGTGTTAGAATAGAAGTATCAAGTGGTCTGGCAAAGCTCAGCACTAAATAAATAGACCCTTAGGGAAAAATCTGAGGGAGCCGGGGAGATATTTCTTTTTCCAAAAAAGCTGTGTCTAGCCTTATCCATATTTCCCAAGTCTGTTAGAAAGTTTCACAGAGTAGAACTGAGGAAACAATTGCAGAAACCAATTTGATTGATGCAGCCTCCGTTTCAGTCTCAATAATTTTCAATAGGAGAGATCTGATTTATTTGATGTGCTAACTATTTATGCTTATTCAACCACAAAAAGCAATAGGCTGATTAGGAAGGGTGGGGAAGGCAACAAAAAGAAAATAAATAAGTTGCTTGCAATGAGCATTTAATTTGCTAAAATGTTCATTACAAAGCAAAGAAAATTGACAAGACAAATTCAGGGAGTCAACAGAAAATCAGCAAGCAGTATTTGTGGTAATAGTAGAGTGCAGAATAACACTGCCAAGACACAGACTGACCTCTGCTCTTTACAGAAGATACAGTGGGTTTGAGAGTGTGGACTGCTGGGGAGGATGAAACCACAGATCCCCAGATGCACTGAAACTGTAGTGATTAATGAGGCCTGAAAATAAATAATTTATTCCAATTTTCTTAACAGGAAATTCAACATCTTGTCCTGTGGATTCTTTATTTTTAATTTAAAAAACTGAAAGAGAGAACCAGAAGATGCTGAAAAGTTTGATAAACTCCTCCAAATTAGAGAAAAACAGTTGTTGAAAATCATATTTTATCGTGGCAATATGTAGATGGCATGTAGACTGACATGAAAACCCAGTTGCTGGAAGCACTTTCTTATCTCTAGGACAGAATTAACTGGCAATTTACACGTTGGCTGAAACATCTGAAGACAGTCCTACTTTAAAGTAATGAAGAAATGGCAGAAGATGAGCACAAGGTTATCTTAAGCTGCCAGAGGCCATCTGGGTGCTTCTGGGCTTGGGCTGGCTCTGTGCAGGTATGTCTCAAGGCGCCAGCTCTTTTTGCCAAGGGGTCCTCTCTTCTGGGAGATCCTCAGTGATCAGAAGGGGATCAAGGATGGGTTGGGCTGCCCTGGGCCATCCCATGGGCATTGCAGGAAAAGCACCTCAGGAAGCCCTTGAGAGCACTTGGAGGATGAGGACAGTCAGGAAGTTCAGACTTGGCAGCACTGCAGATCCCAGCCAGAAAAAAAAATCCTTGAAGACTTTTATTTGGCAACAACCTAATGCATGTCAGCCAAAAGATGAGAACTGGAGAACCACAGGTTTTTAACTGCAAGGATACCTCTGTACCTCGGCACGCTGCCCTGCCTGAGGCTCTGCACTAGTTTCAGCAACTGGGACTCCACCTCCTCTGATTTTAAGTCAGTGAGTTGGTTGCTTGGTCCCAGCTCCTTCTCTGGGCTTGGAGTGGCAGGAAGAGACCATCCTCAGATGAAAATTATCTCATTGACATTAGACATGTATTTTAGCAATGAACCAAGTTAGAGAACCAAGGCTAAATGGAGCCAAAATGAAGAAACCACCCAAAGGCAGCCCTCTCATGGGAAATTCCACCCCTCCCCTCGCTGCAGGGATGCAGCCTGTTCCCATCCTTCTTGATCACTACCTGGCCCCTGCCTGCCTCTTGGCCGCTGGACATCTCTTGGCATCTCCAAGGCCAAACCACTGTGGCATCTCCCTGAGTTTCAAAGGGGAATAAAATGTGAGGCATACTGTTTCCTAAAGACAAACAACAGTAAAAGTGGATTTTAAGGTACAGATGGCTGACTGTGCCCAAGATGCCAACAGGAAGTGGAGACCATGGCACAGCAAGGCAAGGACACATCATTTGCTAGGCTGGGAAGAGATTTAAAGTGTTCTAGCACCAAGGACCACAGAATATGTCCCTGCAAACACGTTTGCTGACTAGGTACAGCACCACAGTGTGCACGTGTGCTCTGGCACGTGTGAGACAGGTCACAGCAGGTGACAATCAACCAGCTGTGCAGCACAGAAGTACACTAAGTCACAGTTTTCTGAGATACTTTGAGTGCCATGTTCCCAGGAGTAATCCTATAGACATGAAAAATGCAGTGTAGTTTATACAACAGTCTTGCTGCAGGGCTGAGCCAAAGCCTACAATGTAGTCAATGTAGTTCTTTTTCTTTTTTTTTTTTTAATATTATTCAACCAGTTTCACCCAAACCCCACACCTTCTCTGGGCATTGCTTATATGGTACAGAAGGGAAATTTTAAAAGCATATATTGCATACAGAATACACTTTAATTACCTCTTGAAGGCTGTTATTTTTGGTAGAACATATCTCTAGTGGCATGCAAATCTGGATTTTATTATTATAAATTGAGATTTGATTGAATCTGATTTGAAAATGAGTTCATTTATGATAATATGAAGTCATAAAAAATTGCCTACTATTAATTCAATATTTTTATCCAGCACAACAAATAAATCCTAGTTCTCCTCAGTGAGGAACAGGAAGAAAAGTACTTCACTCTGAAAAGCATATTTTTTGCAAAAACTTTTCAGTAATTGTTACTAGCTGTGCCTCCTTTGCTTTTAATTAATTTACAAAATAAAAAGAACACTACACCCTAAGTGAAACATTCTTGAAGCAATATTCTGTATATTTTTTAAAGTTTGTTTTTTTTGTGGTAGTGTGAAAATTTCAAGATAAAATTCTCTTTCTACTTACATGTGCTCAGTTTGTCTACTACATTACTGGAATAAGGCTACAAACACAAACTGTGCTTCTATTGCTCCCAAGTTTAGGGGCTCAGAGAGAAGGTAGCATCCATCTACATTATTATTTCCTAATTTCTTTGCAGGTAAAATTCAGTCCTCTATATTCTGCTCATTCAAAGCTGAAAATAGTAGCCACTGGCTTGCATTTTCCAATTTCTTCCACAAAAAATATTTTTCATCTCGTTTTGTTACCAGATACACAGAAAACAAGGAAGACTTGGCAGCAGGGTTTGGAAACTGACACATTCAGGAGCTGGAGGACTAAGATTTGGAAGACGACTCCAAATTCACAATTATTCCAAATCAGGAATTCCTTTCAAGGATTACCTTGCTTAAACCCATTCTTTTTAAAACAGGTTGGTATGGTTTTGTGACCTGCAGGGACCTGTGCTTCTGGCAGGGACATCCATTGGTGGGATGAAGCTGGGTGGGTGGTGAGCAGAGGAGGAGGAGATGGAGCTGCACATCAGGATGAAGTGGGAGGTGGAATGTGGCCAGTGCACCTCTACACGCAGGCACGAATCCAGGCACAGAAACCCTTTGTGGATGTGCAATAAATTCCAGGACCCTGAGCATCATAATAACTTCTCCTGTGTCCCCCTCAAATGTTCCTTGTCCCTGTGCCTGGGGCTGTCCCCAGCTGCCCTGCTTCTGGCTGGGGTGGCAGGATGGGCCCTGGCTGGGACACTCTGCCTTGCCATACCCGTGCACTGACAGTAACTACTTGTGCCCTGGAAAGTTAACTGAATTTACAATTGTGCTTTACCATTAACTGAATGGTGAAAATTAAAACAGTATTAATTTTAAGGGGAAATTATTTTCAGAGAGCAAACTATTAGGAGTAACCATATTCTTACTGCATATTCTGCTTTGCATCCAGATATCTCATCAGCAGGACCACGTGTCACTGTGAACAGCAATGACGATGGGTGTAATACAGCTCAGCAAACATATTTGTCTGTAATTTCCCTAGGAGCTTAAAGGTTGGCATTTTGGGTGTATTTAAAACTGTTAGAGGTATTGTGGAAGCCTCTTTGGCTAGAGATGAGAAATGCATCTCCTGAGACAGTAGGTGGGAGGTCATACTTTAGACGGAAGGAGAGGGAAAGATACTTTTTCAAAGGTGGTCACCTACTATCACAGACTTACTGAAGGTCCAAACCTTTCCAGAAGAGCATGAAGGACCTGATTTTTACCTAGTTACGGACTGAGTAACATCTAGTTACTAGCTCTGCGCCACGGCTTTCCTCCTTCCAACTGTTTTCCATGATATGTTGAGAAAGCTTTGGTGAAGTTCATTTCCTAGTCTGGCTTTGTGGGCAGATGCAAGTGCTCAACCACAGTTTCTGCTGACTCCCATGGAAAAACACTACAGCAAAGCAAGTAGACAGAGTTTGCAATTCATCTGATCTCACATAGCTACAAACTACAGCATTTCTGTGTCAGTATCAGTTCAATTAATATGAACTATGATAAGAAACTGTTAAGGAAGATTTAAAGGTAATAAAAAAATCCAAAGAAACCATTATTTTGTCAATAATATCAGTTTAAGAAAAGACAACCGATTGCTCTGCTGTAATAAAAATACATATATGTGGCAGTTTCAGTAATGTTTTCTTTTCTTTTTCCATTAGAACTGAGGGAATCAGAGAGTTTCCCCAGTGAATGTAACTGACTGAGTGATTTCACTTATTCCTTCTTTGGACTGGATTAAGTTGCTGCCATCTGCTTAGTGTCCCAAGTACTTTTGAGGAAAATTCTTTTCACTCAAACAGTTACGTAATGGTGCGTGGTCTCTTGCCATCCTTGAATGCAGTCACTGAAAAGACAGAGGTAAAAATAGAAAAAAAATAGTTATGATCACCATCAGTTGCTGTCTGTGCTCTGTCTTCTTTTAAGCCTGCCCTGCAGCAGGCTGTTAGCTCCCTTTAAACTCATCTTCCTTTCTACTTCTACTCCTAAAGACCAACAGTACAACACTGACCATATAATTCCATTCACCTACTTTTTTATTAAGCCCCAGAAATCTTTTGGCTTGTATGCATTCTCCAACAAGTCTTGGTATGAAGTTTTCAGGAGAGGTAGAATTCAGTTTTTCCCTTGGTAGCTCAGTCATTTTTTTAGCATCGCTTAAATATTTGTCTCATTTCTCTGCTGTATCTGTTTGGTGCTAAACTGTATCCAGGGTTTTGTTCTGCCTTTGTTATTGAGGTTAGAATTCTTAACTGCTGTGTATTTCCACTGAATGAAAGATCTTAGCAAACAGTCAGACAAGCATTTAAGTCATGCTTTTTACATCTTCAGGTGTTAATGGCCCATCTTTCCACTCTTGTATTCCAGTACAAGAGTGCAGTTTTTCAGCCCTATAAATAGTAAGTGGAGAGGGGAGATCACCTCCCTATACTGACTCAATATGCACCACCTTCCTTTATCATAGCATTGCACTGAAAGCTAATCCTCAGCTGCGTCCACTATGACTCCCAAATCCTCACATATTTCCGAACAGCAGACAAACGAATGCTTCAATTACCTTGATATAGCGTCTCGGGTTCTGAAAGATACATAAAACCCTAAAAATTACAATGAAGAGAAGGCACCAGGGAATATGAGTCAGTGCCAATATACATACAATCTCACTGCACCCCATCACCATAATTTTTTGAGAAGTTGCCAGTAGCACATTAAGCAATGGGATTGCTATCTGGTTTGGATGTTTCAGTCAGTTCTTCACCTGCTTCCTGAGGGTGGAGAACTGCCTGTGGACTACGGGGTTTTCCTTTTGCTGGAATTCTCATTCAGAGTTATTTTTCATAAATGTTTCATCTGCCCTACATGTATTCAGGGAGGACAAAGCTGGGCAACATGCCTCTTACATATGGTGTGGAAAGCACTGAGGCTTGGGATACTCATTATTCCCATAGGAGTCGGCTCCATGGTCTCCGACAGGCTGCCCAGAAACATCTGGCTCTCCGACAAGGCCAGAGCTTGTCTGTCAGGCTGTCTGAAGACTACTGCTAGCTGGATGTTCACTGGACATTAGCATCTGTTTAAGAGTATTGAGCAACACCTTGCAACAGCTGGGGTGAAAATGCCAAGTTACATTCATAGACACTTCAACAGGAGTGCAAAATGTTAAGTACTATAATTGCAATGTGGGGGAAGGCTGATATTGCTCTAATTCCCGTGCAAAATGTCTGTAATGACCACCTGAAGTTCAGTGCTTTAGCTTCATCACATCATCTGCAAAAATGGATGTTTCTTTTAGCAAAGTAACAGCAATTCTGTGTGCTAAAACACATGAAGAATCCCAAATGCTGAGTTGAAAGTCCTGCTCACAAACACCTTTTATTCAGAGCACTATGAAACTAAATAAAGAACACGGGAAAATTATTATAGATGAGAAAAAAACAGTTGGAGAAAAAAGTAATAAACCAGTGACAAACTAAAGTTGCTTCTCACTGATCACTGGCTTCCAAGAAAAATTAAAGTGTTTACTACTGCAAGAGACATCGCTATTCCCATAAACTCACAGATAGGTCTTTTCTAGCTGATGCCTATTAATGATCCCCCATTAATGATCCCCCATCATTCATCGTCTTTCTTTCTCCATTAACCTGTCTTTCTGTTCACTCCTCCAGCCTGTGAAAGGCCCAATGGACTAATACAGTGCAGCCAATTTTTAAAAGCCCCAAGCCCCTTTTAAAAAAACCTAACACTTTCCCTAGCTGAAGAATAAAAACAGAAACTTTTATTTTATCCCAGGACTCACTCTATATGACATCTATAAACAATAAATCAAAGCACCAGCATCACTCTTCTAACCTCCACTACTACTCATATTGGGGTAATTTAAAAGCTCTTTTTAATTTTTTTGATAAATATGAAAAGACAGACCAAGAATACAATGGGCTGGCATAGGCTGCATTTGGTATCATTGTAAAATGAAGTTCATAAGGCTAAACAAGTTACCAACATTTTAGAAGTTGGGAAACTTTCTGTCCCAGATGGCTTAACAGGTGACTCCTATAAATTACACAGTACATTACAGCAGTATCCACCAGTCTTGTTAGAATAAGGAGTCAGTCAGCATTTCCATTATAAACCTGTATTTTCAAAGTTCATTAAATAGCCATAAAAACGTTCTCTAAACTCACTCTTGGCACACAGTGGATTTTCACCTTATGAACAAACTTTCTGTGTTACAGAAAGCAGAATAATCATCTGAAACTCATGTTTCAAATTAAATCAAAATTTTCAAAGCTGATTAAAACCAAAACCTCTGAAATTTTTAGAACTCCTCTTACCCTTCCTGCTTTGTTACTGAGGATATTAAGTTTAACAAGGTTTTGTTCCTTTATGACCTATGATATCTTGCTAACTGATCCTGAAGGCATTGAATTTGCAACATGGTAATTCCTTTCACAACAAGGCACCAGAACGTCATAAAGGGAATCCTACACCACATTCTAACACAAGGATATCTCAAGCTATAGTGAAAGAAAAAAAAAAGGCAAATACAGTCTTTTAAAAAAAACCTTTTAAGTTTGTCTGCAATCTGATTCTCTGTGGTTAGGTGCAATAATTGAGGTGAAATAATTTTAATTAAACACCTGAACATTTAAGGTGGAAATGAAATAGAAATTCTAAACACCTCCACATTTCAAGTATTTCTCATTCTAATCTACACATACTGACTTTTAAACATGCGCATCGCAGCCTCAATTCTGGCTCAAATAGCCCAGAAACAGCAGCTCAGGCACAGAAACAGGAGTTTGAAGGACACGGTGATTGATCAACATGTAAAGTATTAAAACTACTTCTATAGGGGTATCTTTGAAATTTGAAGCAGGCAACAATGTGAATTCTGTGCAATTTGAAGCGTCTTTGCTTAATGCAAGGACCTCAATTTGTAGAGGTCGTTAGCTCAGACATTTATGTCCCTGCACTTCAGTTCTGTCTGCCTGTGTTACAGAGGTATCATCATGCTGGAGGTAAATGGGGCACCTCAGAGACCATGGCCCTACAGACCTTGGTTCTTACAGACCCACACCAGCCACGTCGTGCATGTTGAGCATGGTGGTGTTACCAGTCCCATGGGAGAACAGTCAGCATCAGACAGCTTTCAGTGGATCTTCTGAATCAGCTACTGTCTGTTCACATGCCTGCCCTGCTCTTCCAGATGAAGCAAGAAAGCAGAACCACAACCTTGTCTCTTAAATTTTTTAAGGGGAGTTGACTGACTACATGACTAACACCTGAAGTTGCCATTTTGGTTCAGTCCTTCAAACACGTATTTGCTCTGAACAAATAAAAGATTTCAGCAATTTCCTGAGGACAGTTCACATGCAGACAGGCTGGCTCAGGTACAAGTGTTGGCAAGGTCAGGGTTATTTCCATGCTGTCAGTCAGGCAGCACATATCCTATTTCTTCCTCCAACGTATGTGCAAAGTCAGCTGAAGTCTGTGGAGAGGATCTTTTTTTTTACACCTTGACTTAACCTCACTGTCATGCAGGAAGGTGTGAAGATTCAGAGCTTTGCATCTGCTTCATACTGCTGTAATTGCTTACAGGAGTATGGGGCAGGTCAGTGGCAATTTGAGCTGGTCAGGCAGTTACAGGTAAGACTCTGGACTGTCCCACTGAACATGATGCATTAATTTGTTGGAAAAACAAGTAAAACAGAATAACAAATTAACAAACCTGAAGTACAGATGAGAATTGTCACATTGATAACCCCATTCCCCAGATTGCCAACAAGAAGACAAGAGAAACTCCTTTAACTTCCTCAGTGCTTCATCGGCTCCCACCTCACCTGTGCTCAGCCACTCTTCTTACTGGGGTTTTGTTCCTCCAAATCACAACATTACTAATTTACACTAGACAGAATTTACTGTATTTAACTGCTTTTGGAAGAATGTAAGTGAAACTGGTTTCTGTTTACATTTTGGCTTCTTACCTGCGAAATTCCACATCAGTGATGCCTGCTGTTCTTTGCTACAAATTTCATCGAGGCTTTGCCTTGCATTGCCTCACACCCAACTTGTATGCAGTACCCTCCCTCACAGACTGAACTTACCTCTCTCCATAGCAATATAGGAAAGATAAGAAAGAAAAATATAGGATAACTATTGACAAGAGCACAGACACATCATCCTCACAGGGTTTTTATTTTGGTTACATTCTGGTAAAATCACCATATTCCAGCCATGTTCTGATATGACAAAACTGGTGTCAACAAGTGGTCTGGGAAAGGCATAATGAAGGTCAAGCCCAACCAAGAGAATATTTCACATTCTTCCTGGACCAGAAGGCTTCCCATGTTCTGAAAGATCCACAGACAAAAGAAGCTCTTTCCCATGTGGTTCCTAAACTTCTGTTAGCCTTTGCTTTCTTCATATAAGTACAGAAACAGGAGATGGCATGCAAACATTACAGTGAGAAGAGCTTTTACAGTCTCTATGGGCAGAAGACTGTTTGCTTAATATCTTTCACATTTAGAGAGAACTATATTCCTCTTGAGATTACTCCTCTGCATTGCTTTTATCTAAGGGATGTGAGAAGGGCAATTAAAAGGACATACTTGTCTGCAGCAACTCCCTAAACCCTAGCTACAAAATCTATACATGTCACCCCCTTGATCCACACTATTTTTCATTGCTACTTTTGTCGACACTATCTAGTTAGGGCTAAGTCCTCCAGCTCTACTGATTTCCTGTGGAAGAGAAGAAATTGGTTTAAACAGGCTACATGACTGATGAAGTTTGGATTTCATGATCTGCAGCTTTTTCATGTGTGTTTTTCTCTTTCAGCCTTGTAGGGTTGTCTCATTAAAGGCATCCCCATTCTTTCCAGCTACTAAAAACTCCCGACTACTAAGAGTTTTCCCCTCCCTTTTTCCAGAGGAGGTGGAACACCCTTTAAACTGGCTTTTTATATTAAATTATTTTATTTCCTATTTTTTTATTACAGATGGAAAATTTAATATTCGTATTACAATTACTCACCTGTAGACACAGTATATATGGAACTGAGTCCATCTAGCAGCCACGTCATAGTCCCTGTACCAAGTCTGGGACTTTATGCCCACCAAAATGGGGTTGAAAAAGGTGTCATGAAGGTTATTTTTCACGCTTTTATTGTCTTAGGGGTAGTTCACCATACCCCAAAGTTTTGGACAAGAAATTGAGAATTTATTAAAGACATGATGGGGTTTTGTATCCTAAGATATGTGGGTTAGCTTTAAAGGAAAATTTTGCCTCAAGTGATTTTGGATCAGCAAGTGATTCATCCACAGATCATTTCAGCAGGTGGTCAGTGGCCATGAAGACTTCTGAACTTCCCTGAACTTCTTTGTTTTGCAAAATTTAAACAGTGCTGTGTTTCCTGGTTAAAATACCTTTTATCTTAAAACCTTCATAACCTAATAAAACAACAGCAAAAAGAAGTATCTGTGAAGAACTGTAACCATGGCTCAATTAGAATAACATCTAAGACAAAAAATTCCCCCTTGTTTCTGAAATGCTTTCCACACAAATAACACCTTGCTAATCAACAAAGCTCAAAAAAGATTCATTGAAGGAAGAAATTTGCCAGACTGTGGCCATCAGACTGTAATGTGATGCATCAGACAGTAATAAAACTCAAGCCATCCTCTGATGCCAAAAAAAAAGAAAAAGAAAGGAAAAGAGAATAAAGGAAGGGCTTCCAGGAGAACATTTTAACACATTTTTAAGAAGCCTTAAATCTATAGTTTAGTTGGCTACTTGGTGGCAGTGCGTTATTGCACATGTTTAAGTATTTATTTGTAGTTTCCACCTGGAATTCAACAAACTTCTGTTTAGCAACCAGAAATCTCATTTTTGACAAGGAGAGGGACCAAACAGACATTCAGTTTTTCTGAGTAAAATTGGTAATTTCTGTGGTTTCTTGAAATGTACAGACTAATTTAAAGCACTGGAGCCACTGGAAGATAACAAGAATCATTTTATGATGGAGGCCTTGAATACATACAGAGGTCTTTGGGCCTTTATGCAGTGACAATAACTGTGCAGCAAATTTCAGTGTTACTGAGAAACTTAAAGAAAGAATAGTTGCTTGGATTTTTATTTTTACACAAGTGAGCAATGCAGAAAATAAAGTTCCTCTAAGCTTTGGCAAGAGCTTACAGGTAGAGCACAAGGCAGGACATCCAGAGCCTCTGACCCACGAGTCATCTCTATGACTCTATGGCTCAGCTCCTAGCAAATGCAAGTGCCTTAGTTTCACTCCACAAAAGAAACCACCAGTATTCCATGCTATCTTCTGCTTGTCCCACAGTACATGAACAGACTGGGGAACTCACCAAGCCTTAACTGAGGCTCAACAACTTGTCATGCCATTGTCACATATTGTCTGTCCCTTGCCAGGCACCCAGACTGGTACCTGAAGACAGACACTACGGCATTGACTTCGCTTAAACCCATCACTTAAGCCTCTGTTTTCCACTTTATATACTTGTATACTCTAATTTTATCCAGTTTGACAGAGCAATCCTATTTAGAAACTTTAAACTTTTTTAAAACTTCAAGTTTTTAATAACTAACAGCAGTGATCACCCTTGGGTTTGGATACCTCTGTACACATGTGTATAAATACACACATATGCATATGGTTGAGTAGATGCAACCAGTCTGACTTCATATGTATGCTGTGAGCAAATTATGTTAAGTACCAAATAAACAGAGAAGAACATTTAATTCCTATCCCAAAGAAGAAGCTGAATAAAGTCAGTTAAAGGATAGCATAGAACCCAAGGAATTAAACTAATGTTTTGCAAATATTTCCCTCATTACTCACTTGTTTACTGTGATTCTTAACCTAGTTTTCCACAACTGTGCTTACCCTGTCTGCCCTATCTGTCCATCAGTTTACCCTAATTGCATTTGGCAGACAGTAGACATCTTAGAGGACACTCACACATATTTGCTGAAAATCTAAAATGTCTGATGGACATGGGAGAAGAACTCAGCTGTTTTTCAATCTGTTTGGCAGCAGCTGGCCAGTCCACAGCCATATGTTCTCTAGAAAATTAATATGTATGAATCTCTGATCATCACACACAGTGTCTTTCTTAACAGCAGAAAAAACGTTAAGAGCTTAGAGTACTGTGGAGGGGAAATAGCACCAGAGGCAGAATTGACTGTGCTGTTGCAGAGTAGAGTGGCAGTGTGGATAATGCTCAGGAGGGCAGGAACAGAGTTTACAGCATTGAGATAAGGCATACAAGACACACTGGATGAAACTGCTAATACTGCTGCTCGGGAAGTTTCGATCTTTGCACAAAAATACCAAATCCCTTCCCTCAGATCAGGCTTTCTCCGATGCTCAGGCTCCTCATCCTCTCACCATGGAAAGCCTCAACTTCCACACCTGCTTCCCCAGGAAAAATTTTGTTTGGGAACTGCCAGAAGTCTAGTATGCTGCTTGCACCAGGAGAGAGAGCACTTGGCAGCCTCTCGCTCAGCTCAGATATCTCAGACTGTGATATGTCTGGACTACACCAGCTCCTGGGACTAAATCCTCCAAGTCACTCCCACACTTGAGTTCCTTCCATGGCAGTGAAGTGCATGTCCTCCAAGCCCCTGGCCTGTTCCCTCCAAAATATCCCTTCCTTTAATTGGTCTTGGCTAAGGAATGAGTACAAATAAATCCACTGATATCACAACTTAATGCTCAGCATCCTAATGCATCAAATCTTTATGTGACTAAACTTAAACTCTCAGCGATACAATGTAAAGCTAGTCAACATCCATAAATCCAGAAGTTATAATGAAAATAATGTATTAGGAAAAGAGATTTAACCACATACGGAATAGCTGAAAGTAATTCATGCTGTCTACCCAACTACCTGCCAGCGAGGTTGTAATTCAGCTGAGTGTTCTCAACAGATGTTGTCTGACTGTCAAAAAAAATAAAATGTCTGGGTTCATTTCCAATATAGAAATGGAATGGAAATAAATATGAAATATTTTGCCATCTGTTGCATTGCTGAGTCACTGGAGAATATCATCCCCAAATGTGCATACTTCTAGATTAATTGGTCTATAGCTGTCTGACAACTAGAATTCAAAAAAAATTCTCCAAGGCACTGATACCACCACATTACAGAAGATATATGGAGATGACTGCTGTAAAGAGAAGTATTAAACCCAAGCTCTAAGAGAAGGCTACAAGAAATCCTTGAAGATACTGTGCTGTCTTATTATGCATTAATTAATTCACAAATTTTTCCAATAAGCCTCCTGAGAGCCTGTAAATATTGTGTCTTCGACCAAATCACTTACTGCCTGGACTTGGTGCACAGCCTGTGCTTGCAGGGATCTCTGTGTGCTGCACAGTGGGGTGGGATTGGGGGTGGAGAAAGGAGAAAGAGAGATTTCTCCCCAAGGAGAAAGAGGGATTTCTTGGGGTGAGACTTTGCATTTATTTACTGTTTGAATGCAAGCCCCTAGTGGGAGCAGCATAAGGTTCCAGGCAGTACGAAGTCTCCAAGAGCTGCAGAATATGCAAAGTTAATTCATCCACTTCAAGTGGCTCTGATGGTACCCAGAGGAGCACTAAGCCTCCTGACTTCTGTGTCATTTTTTCCAGGGTGTTAATCATCTCACCTTGTCTCACCTGGACACACATGCCTGGCACTCTTGGACGTGCCCTCCAGTGCACAAGATTTCAAATGACAGTTGCAGAGGAAAGTCACGGCAGCCTAGGAGGGGGGGATGGCCAGGCAGGCTCCGTCGTGTGTCCTGCCTGTGTGAGGCTGGAGGCACCTCCATGATTTCTCTGCTAGTTGGTAATTCCCCACTCAGTGGGGAAGTCTTTACCTGATGGACATCTGCAGACAAAGTACCTAGTTTCTGAACCACTCAGGTGGCATGAAAGGATCAGGATCACCTGCTCAAGGGTTGGTGCACCTTCTCAGACCACAGCAAAACTCCCTAATCTTTTTCAGGAGATAATGGATATTTTTCAACACCAGCTTAGCATAAAAGAGACTGTAACCTCTCAGCTAGCTCTCCTCTGGACAGGAGATCAGTCCCCTTGCAACTCACATGAGACCAATTTGCCCATATTCTGCTCCATTACATGGGGCACTTTTTCAAGTCAAGCATTAGGCCAAGGTTACCATTGTGATACTGAGATGGAAATCAGTGGCTTCAGCCAAGTATGTCTCAGAGCATGCCCACTATTTACCTGTCTGTGCTTTACCCCACTTAAATGAAGACATGTTTGGGAGAGAAAAACAACCTGGTGGCACAGTAGAACTGACTCTTTAGAAACCCTCTTTTCTGCTTCATAATCTTAATTCCACATGATCATTTTTTATTGCTAATTGCTAAATGACACCCATCATCCATTGCAGGAAAAGTCAGAAAGAACAAGTGAGCTGGGACTTTGACTCACACCCAGACAGCCTCTGGGGTGAAGGCATTTACAGCCCAACTTATTCCTGTCAGAGCAATTAACTACCAACCAGGATGTACCAGAAATACAGCACAAGAACTCACTCCTCTAAGGTTCTGGGCAGCTTCGGATTACATTGAAATCAAAGGGAAATGTGAATGCTAAAATCTCTCATCTGAGCTCATACCTGTACTTCAGATAATCTCTATAAAGACTCTACACTTATGTAGTTAAAAAGCTAAAAACCCACCACTCTTCTGAAATCCAGCAATGAGAAGGGTGGTTGAGTACCTAAAAGAATTGCGAAACATTCTATACATTTTTGGAAGTAAAGTGACATTCAATACCATAAAACCAAAGTTTTAGAACCAGCCTTTTCACAATGATGACATTTCATGAGCTGTATTTCGATGAAGTGAACTCATTAAAAGAAAAAAATTGATTTGTTGACTGAGGTTGTTCAGCTCTAATATTGGTTAACACTGGTGAATAATTTAAAATGTCCTAACCATTCCATTTACAAATGAGGCACATAAAGGCACCTGTTCAGATACCTATAACTTAAAGTATTCATGGTGACAAGAGAGTCTTGAGACCAGGCACTAGAAGCAGAAAATACAGACAAGAACTTGGCCTATTCTGTTTACTTGAAGCACATGATCTCACTGAATTCAACAGAAAGAAGAGACAAAAGCCAGAAGACAGAAAAGAAATGTGGCCAAAAACAATCCACATAGGTTACACCAGGAATCAATAACATTAAACAGCAGAAAAAGACAGTATTACACAAAAGGAGAGAGAGTAAGATGGGGGAAAAGAGCAAGTCTTAATGAATAAACTCAGTAAATCAGGCCAACTCCCCAGAAAGTAAGGATAGCTCAGGCAAAATTTCCAAGGTGTTTGTAGAAAAATGCAACAACAAAGAGAAAGAGTTTAAAGGAAGTAGAGACAGCAGCATGGGGAGAATAAGAGAAAAAGAAGCAAAGTTCTGTAAAGATTCAACAGGAATGATAGTGTAGAGAACAGCCCATATGCACTGAGCTTCTGGAAGAGAAGACTCAGTCTAGTTTAAGTCAATTACTCCATGTGAGCATCATCATCCTGAATCTCATTATTTGCATGTTTGGTACATCTTGGGATAGAAGTAAACCTTTCCTTGCCCTGGTCATGAGCATATTGTTTAACAACAAGAACTCAAGTCATCACACCTATCAGGCCAGGTTCGCCTTTTGGCACGTGACCAATGTTGTGACTCTCAAGGCCACCTTTCCCTGCACTGTGAAGCAAAAACAGATCAAGATTCTCAGTTTCCCTAAGGTGCTCGTGATTGCTATTTCTGTATAGTGTCTTCTCACAGAAGGTTTGTTCATTATTACCTCATCCTACTGCAAGGAGAGCTTCTTCAAGGATTTGGTTCTTCCCTCTCCCCCATGAAGTTCCTGACCTCTTCTCCCATCTTTGAGTTCCATATGGTAATCACCTCTCACAGGATATCCAAGCAGTTTTGGACCTTCATGGCTGTCCCCTCTTCCAGCACTTTCTGTCAAGACAAGATTGTGCTTTGTCCCACTCCCCTGCCCTGCATCAAGTCTTACCTACTTTGCTATCAGGGAAGTATCTAAAATAGAATTTAAAGGTCTTTTACCCCTAAATTGCAGATATCCAAGGCAGGGTCTCTGTTCCTGGGTAGCAAACATTGCCTTTTCCTACTAACTAACTTCCAGAATACATCAGGTAAACAAGGTATCCTGTGGGAACCTACTCACCTGTGTGTGAAAGATCCAGGATGAGTCACTTCACTCAAAGGGTATCTCTTAGAGCTGAATAACTCATTGTATAGGTTTTGCAAAGATAAGTGAGTGCTCCGGAGGGCTGGGTTGTGGGATTTTTTTTCTGATAATAATATTGGGAGCTATGATAGCTTTCCTCTCCTTGCCTTTTTTCTTTTCCAAAATTTTCCTTTATGGGATTTCATTTGCCACATGCACACATGCATAAAGTGCAGAGGGCAGCCTTAAGTGTTTCTGTTTATGATACTGGTGATGATTTTCTTCCTGTCTTGTAGAAAGGGAAACATCTGAGCTCCTTGCCTAACCCCAGTCACTATATGTCACTCCCTTTTTATACTCTCCCCAAAGCATTCACTGCAGTCATTGCCGGTTATTTGCCCTGTGGCCCAGCCCAGCTTAACTGCTCTTATATTCCTGCCTCCTTATACCACATATTCTGGGAGCGGACATGGCAGCTTTCCAATGTTTACAGCCTGTGCCTGTGTGCGGTTTCTGCCTGCTAGAAAGGGTCAGCTTGACTCTCATTGGCCTGGATGTGTACAAGCCAACAGGATTCACTAGAACAAGAACTTAAAAAAATGCAGTGACATTTTGTTCACTGCAAGAGAGAGATGCAGCGTGATAACAGGTACCCAGCAATGTGCTGGAATTGAACAGTTTTTGAATTATTCTAGACAAGCTATGCCTGACCAGATCTAGTGGTGGCAACAGTCCTGGTTTCACCCGACAGTTCCCACCAACATCCCTTTCAGTGGTGTTATCATAATTTAAACAGGACACTTGTAGGAAAAGGACAGCCCTGAAATGGCTTTCAGCCACTGACAGGGATCCCATCAACCGGATTCAAACTTTCCAGCTGTGTTTATCGCCTTTATTAATTGCTGTAGCTTGCATCAAAGACACAGTCTGTCTGGCTTTTTGATACTGGACCTGTCGGGGAGAAGTTCTTGTTAGACCTCTAAATGTCAGTGGTTGTGTCTTATGGGCTTCTCAGGGTGGGCAAGATCAAGTTCATGGTGTTTTGGGGTTTTTTTAAAATAAAGAATAGAACAGAACAAAACAGAACCTGCATATTCAGTTGGCAAATACAGAACAATGAGACAACTCAGATTATTACACAATACATGAGATGGTTAAAATCAACATGCACTAAACAGGTAAAATACTTAAAATCAAAATAAGGCTGGAAGTTACATTTCCTTTTTAAATGTATTCCCCTAGGAAAGACAGTACTCATCCAATTTAGAATGCTTACTTAATACTGGATATTTTTTCTCCAAGAATAGTGAATGTTTCTACAAATTGAGCAAGCAAAGGTGCACTTGGAAACAGGATAAGAGAAAAGGCTTAGCTACTAATGCCATGATGAAAGTCTCCCACTCTGATGTGTGTGAATGAAATCTCCACATGCTTGTTTTCTAGGCTTTTTTTGGCAAATATGATCAGCATGAAAGAGGGAGAGAAAAAAGAGGAGGAAGAGTTTAGGGGGAAAAAAGTAGAGTAGGTCTGTGCAGCTTGTTTTACTCTGCTGCTGGTGAAATAATCATTTGTTTCCAAATAGCCCCGCAGCTCCCAACAGTTCTGACTGGCTATTACTCCACTGTTCTGGCACTGCTAATGGCTTTGCATTTTCTTTTATTGTCATCAAGAGTGGCTGGAGTTCATTAAGAATTACAGGAATAGCCCCCATGCTTTCAAACTAGATTTGGGAATATACTCAGAAGGGGTCAGTGATTATACACTTTGCTAATTCTGCAGCAGCCCATCACAATCATTGAAAGAGTGAATAAGGAAAACAACCACTTGGGAAGCTGTGAAAAGTTGTATGTATGTACAATAAACTGTCGTGAAAATGTAACATAATATCACTTACTTAGTAACTGCTGTATTTGAAAGTCCTATCAAGACCAAAAATAAACAAAAAAGAAAGCATTTTTGATAGCTATAAACTAAAAGAAAACCTCCTACTCTATGAAATTAAAATCAAATACTTGCACCCATTCACACGCTTTTGGCCATAAAGACCTAACAGTGGCAACATTTAGTTATAAGAGCTTATAAGACACAATCCTTTTCCTAAAGTGGAAAGAATGCATGCTGAAAACCCAGAGGACACCTCAGGTGCTCACAGACAGATTAGATACCACATAAAAATATTACATTGACTCAAACATAGGACAGAAGTAGAAAATATGGCCATTGAGGTTTTATTTTATTTTTCTATTACTTCTCAGCATGTAATATGTTTTTGAAGAGTCATGGAATATACTGAAACATTTATTTCAGATTCTCAGAATTTAAAGCCTTTACATGTAGCAGTCTTGATATCTTCCTTATATTTTTCCTTACCCGTGAGTCTTACTTATAACCAGATATTGAACTAGACACTCCTACTCCAAATGCATGAAATGCTAATTGGAATGAGGCTGGATCCCAGTAAGGACTACTAGACTATGGAATAATCTCCCAAAGGAGGTGATGTAGTATAAACTGCTTCAGAAATGGAAAAGTAGACCAGACAAGGTACTAAGAAATATAACCAAGAAAACCTAATCCTCTAATACAGAGACAGCACCTGGCCTATCTTTAAGAGCTGATGTGGTATTCTACAACTTGTAATCCTTTGCTATCCCTGGGAAAGCATCTGAAAAATACTAGACCTTCTCACCTGGTCAGTATGGGCTGACTTACTGACAGGCACTGGCCTTCTACAGATGGTGCAATACACTTAACTGACCATTTTACTTTCACCTGACCCTGGCAAAGAAGCGAGTACAGCATAGTAACAAATGAAGAGCTGGCTGGGGACAGAAAAGGGAAACAGGTGCAAGAGCTCATGGTCATGCAATGCTTCTCCTGCCACCAATCTGGCCACCTACCACTGTCCCCTCGCCCCAAAAGTCAGTTTCCACTCCTTGCCTTTGCACTTTTCAGTGGTCCCACACCCTCCGGTGCTATTGCACAGTAGAGGGAGAGGGAACTGAGTGCCCCAACATTCTAAGGGGAAATTTCCCTGGAGTCACTAGAGGAGAAGACAGTGTTCGCAAACATTGGTGAGCAACACTGGACACATTGCAGGGTTGGACCCAAGGGAGAAAACGCCTGTTGAACTGAATTCGACCAGATACCAGGGGCTTAAGCTGTGGCTGACTGAACTGAACAAAGCCTGGGAGGTGAGAACATGGCCATTACTACAATAAGTCTACATGTTTTGATCTATACTATAAGGATGAGCATTATCAGGAGTAGCGATCAGGGCACATACATTCCCCTGGAGATTAATCACTGTTTGGAAAGAGCTAAGGGACAGAGGGCCTTAGGGCATTAACCCCAAATGGCCATTAATCCCCCAAAATGCCATCTACCCATGCCTTTGTCACTATTAAAAGGTTAAAAAAAAACTTTGAAAGGGAAAGGGACAGACTGAAAACCAGTGTTTTCTTCTTCCTTCCTGTGGGGCAGTTTGGACGTGTGTAACAAGTCAAATCAGTCAAATTTTCAAATATTGAAATATCAAACTTTACTGGGACAGAAACAATTCTCCCTTTTCCTCCTTCTCTCTCACGTAAGAATAAAAGTAAATACAGTGCCTAAAAGAAACTGAGGGGAAGAGAGGGACTGAGATACAATGCTGGGCTTTAAGCTGGCGTATTTTATCCATTAAAAGGCTATGTCGATCTGACCACTGTGATCAGTTTTTGAGATTCAAAATAGAAAAAATGATCTTCGTACTAGGTGCAACTGACTCCCAAGATATCTGTATACACATAAAGTGAAATAATTAGACCTTGAATGAAAAATCTTGACAGTACAAAGAAAGACCATGATCTAATATCAGAACAAAGTTAACAGATGTCATTAAGTGAGACGATTAGCCGATGACGGAAGGTCGCACCCAGTTTACTTTTCACAGTTGACAGATCAAAGTTATTCGTTCAGTTTGAGCAAAGACTAAATACAGTTACCCTAGGAAAATCCTTTCACATAACATTAAGTCTCTCCCTGTCTTGTGTTTCTTAGACATGAATTGTCAGGAAAAATACTAGTGAAACAGTACAGAGCAAGGGCAACCAGCTCACGTCGTACTGAATGGAAATTCCCTTAGAGGTAGAAAAATAAATGTGTAATTGTATCCAGTGGCCTTTACACTCATGTGAATCACATGCCTGAGATATTATAAACCTGACTCCAGCACGAGTTATGCAGCTGTGAATTGGGAGAAGCCATTAAGCCACATCCTGAGATAGATCCAGCCCCCAAGTCTCCTCTGATGCCAATTCTCATTGTCCACCCTCACCCACATTCCCCTCTCTGCCCCAACACCTGCCTTGCTATCACTAAAACCCAAATATCCAGTGCTTGGGCACAAGGCCAGGAAGGACCATCCCCACTGCAAGTGGGTGTAGGCACCGCGGTTCTTAAATGGTAGGGGAACAAGGTGACAGGTGGCACGGGGAGAAGCGTAGCTGCCTTTTCTCTTGTCAAGCCCCAGCCTGGTGCCCAGAGACCACCCTGTGCTCTGGCAGGCTCAACAGGTCCCCTCAAGTCAGTCTCCACCAGTGTCAGCAGAGCAGCACAGCACCACCACCGGCGGTGGGGACACACCACTGTTCAGCCAGGCGTCACACCCCTCATGCCCAGGTGGGCATCCAGCATGGCTAATGTATGCTGCAAATAGCTGGTTGGGTTGCCATAATTCCTTTTTTAGCATTAGATTTTTACATAATATCTGTCCAAGTTTTGGATAGCTGCTGTTAGTGTTGGGTTTTGCACCTGGTTTTTCTTTTTTGTTTTCCAGAACTGGCAGAAAAGGGAATATTTAAAACTCAGATTTTAAACCTGACCACTTCATAACTTTTCTGTTACAAAGTGTGATTAATTTTACATTGGTTTTCACTTAGGGAGAGACTGAATTTTTGTATATGCAGTCTTGAAATCTAGAGTGAAAAAACACACAGGAAATATCCTCAGCTTCAGTAAATTTACTTTAGTCCAGCTGTGCATCCAACACTTGTCCATTCACTTAATTACACCATCCTATAAAACGCAATATAGTACTAAATTTATTTTCTTCTGTCCATTCAGTCCACAGGCTTGATTAGGTTGATATAAAAGCTATGAGTCTTTATCTGAATGCTACCCACTTTGTATTCAAGCTTTCAATAATGCACATGCCCCCATCTAAAGAAAAAGGAAACAAAAACCTCAGAATAAGTCACAGAACAGGTATTAAAAACATGCTCATACGATAATAAATAAAGGGAAAAATAACACATTTATACTGCAATAAAGTTATTCATAAATTCATTGTGGTAAAGTTTCAATAGGCTACAATTCAAGTATTCTACAAAACCCTATGTCAGCTAAAGTTGCCATTTGAATGCAGAGAGACTAGCATTAAAGAATTTTTTAAAATGCAGAAAGATTATGCTGGCCACTGCCCTGTGCAAACCAGGGGATTTGTTGCCTGCCAAACCTTCTGCAGGATGAGAACCAAGACATTCAGACCCTGACAGGGAAGAATGATTGCTTCATTGTGTGAAGGTATTTCTGTTTCATGAAGCACACCAGCAGGGCTCTTCACCAGAGAAGCTCACAGTGGATTATAGAAACTCTTAACTCTGGGGTCCTCAGGAATTTCAGCAGTTATCAACATAAGAGGACCAAAGAAAGTGGTGCCTACCAGAGAAAAGAAAGAAAGAACTTAACCTTTGTCCTGAGGGTGATAAAATGGCATCACATGGCTGAAAAGCAGTCTAGCTTCAGGCATGTGATGCAGTTGACACAGTCAATTCTGTGAAAGTTACAGGATGGCATCAGTAGTTGAAAGGTCATATTTGAAAGACTTTCTAAATACTCCATCAAGATACTGGCTGGAAGACTCTGTGAGGGCTTATTATGCAGCTACAAGTCTGAACATATTTGCTCCTTTTTGCACTGAAAGCCATTGTAACACTCCCAAGAGCAGCAGGCAGACCACAGGAACTACAGCACACAATTGAGACATTTGCTTGTGGTAGAGGTAACATACCAAATCTTACCTCGCACTGCACAGAGCCCGTCTCCACCTGTCTCAGCACTTCTACCATGCCAGTTACAGCAGCATTTAGGTGGAATTACATATGGACTTAATTGTCAGAAGTCAATCTCTAGAAGCATCACTGAAGACATGGATTGAATTCAATGCACTATGTTGGTGTTGTTGAGAGAGCACAAAAATGTGTTTGTGTGTTTCAATTTTCTTTTGAGGGAACACATGTTCCTCAAAGCAGCAGGAACTCTGTCACCACTGTGGGTATACTTTCAAACAGACCTCTTTCAGCCAGCTTTACCTGCAGAGTTGGTAATTGTTCTTTATTTCCTCTTCTCAAGACTGTTACGCTCTTACCTTCCATGATCCAGTCCAGCATGGCCTGTCCTTCTCCCACTGCTTTCATGACTATGCCTTCTTCTAGTTCTTCCCCTACCCAACTAGCCAATCCGTCCATGTCTGTCTTGGCAAACCCAGCTCCTCACCACTCAGTCATGAGCGCTAACAAAGGTCATCTCCTACACCTTCTCTTGTAGTCACCTCATCCATTTGTAAACATGTGCATTTTTCCTGATAATTCTCTCTCTCCTGACTTTTTATCTTCCCCTGTATAACTCCCTAAATTACTCTGGCTCAGACAATTACCCTGCTTAGCTTTCTGCTAAGATCCATGTTATCGGAACTCATTTCCTAAACTTTCTTTCTGAAGTTTTCCTGTTCTCCCATCATCACTGGTAACACCAAGAGGTTTTTCACTATCTACCCCACACCTTTAGAGACACCAACTCTTAAGAAATAGATGATACAGCTGTCTTTCACCTCTTACAGAAAAATAGTGAGCTTCTTTTTAAACTGACCTCTCACATTTATCACAGAAACTTGGAGAGATCCAAAAATTTTCTCCATGGTTTTGTGATCATATTCCTGCATGCTGACTCATACAGCATCAGATGAGAGTTCAAGACCCAAGAGCATAAACTGTCATAAGTATCTTTAAAGGGGCACAACATAAATTTCTCACACACCTTTTGGAATATTTCCCCAAGTGTCTCTAAAAGGGGAACAGGCAGACATCCTGAGCTGAATGGCCTTAAGCAAAAATTTTTCAAAAGAGTAGGCTGCCAGCCTGGGAACAGTACTGAACTTCAGCATTCCCCTTAACCCAGAGCAAACTTCTTGAAAGCAGATGAGTGATTCCAGTAAAACTTTTCCCAACTTGCCCATACAAGTAAGAAGAAAAGACTGCAAGATAGGTCCAGATCAATTTATTCTGCAAAACACCTTGAAAAAGCCCAGAAGCATACAGAGGCCAGGAACTTCCCCATTTTGCTTTGAAATTATCCTTTTGTTCCCCAGAAATCTCAGATCTAATCAGTCAGCTCATGAAGAATGAAAGAAGCCAAATTTACAGTCAGCCTCCTGCCTACTTAAAAAAGCGGTACAAAGTTGTGGGAGCAGTACAATCTTCCCATGCCTGTGACCAGACCTGGGAAATGATCCCATCTGCAGCTATGATTGTAGTTCATTGCCTTGCCCAAGGCAGCTCCAAGATGGTTATTAAGTAATTCCAGCAATGACAAGCAGCCCCTGATTGCTTTTCAGATGATTTTACGGACACACTGCTTGCTGGGGAGGAACTGTCAGCTATTAAACCACGGGCCACCTAGGCCTTGCTGTAACCATTGTCTGTCACTGCTGGCTCATCTCCTCATCCTAGATGATTTAGACTTTAGCTGTGCATCAGGCCCCACACCCCTGCTCTGGGCATGGCACTTGGTGCCTGCTTCCCAGCTGGCTGCAGCTCTTACCATCACAGCACACACTGTCAGGCTTTCCTTACTGTAGCCATCCCATTCAGCTCTGAAGCATGTAAATATCCCCTCAGTCTATTTATGAAGGGCATACCTCATAAAGGGCTCAACATTCTTCCCATCACAAGATTTCAGAACAGGAGGCTAACCCCAAATCATTTCCAAACAAACTTCCTCTTTCCCCTATTTTATTGCCAAGTCTGATGTTTTCTGATGTAATTTTTAAGAGCAGGAATGTGCAACGCATCCCAGAACACATCTCTGCACTCAAAAGAAAGAGAAGGAGCTATTAACCAGAGTAGTGAATCAAAACTAATAAACACATCATTGTACCCAACATTTATGGAAAGGCTTCCTGTTGGAGGGAAAATCGGTGGCCAGTTCAACACATACTCTTCTTCTTTTAAGGAAAAATTATACCCTCAGGGGTATCAAAAGTCACTTTTTATAGGCAGGTTCTAAATTTCTGAAACCTAAGATGTATTACGGGAACTTATAATATTAACTATATTTAGTGGGTGTTTTATTGTCCATACAAGCCATGCTATTAAAGAAAATATTTCTTTCCTAAGCTATATATGTGTGTGTGGGTGTGTGTGCGCGTGCACGTGTATGTATGCATGCGTCTGCTCTTGAAGAATTTCACATGGTCAGCAAAAGAGCTTCGTGTTTTAAGTGAACATAAATGCTCACAAGATCTTACACTAGATGCAAAAGAAAGAAGAAATGGACAAAGCATTTGTGACTGCAAGCAGCCAAAACAGTTTGCAATCTGAGTACCAGCAAGAACTGGTCATATACCTTATAACAAAGTTATTGCTAGTTTTTGCCCACACACCAAGAAGATGTTTCAAAGGTCTGTGTCTCTTCAGACTTCTCTCAGGAAATAGTTAGGAGTGGTTTCCATACAAAAAAGCAAGCAGATATGTTCACATTTTAAATGAGAGGAACAAAAGCACAAGAACAAAAGTAATGTCTTTGCTTGAGCGCATTTCCCTCTGTGCCAGTCTGCACTGAACAAAATAACAGCCTGGGTCTGCAGGCATTAAAGGATTGGGAAATGCTAAAAATGCAGTCTGCAGGAAGCAGAGATGACATGTGCCCAGCAATCCCACATATGAGATGGTGAAAGGGTATGTCCAGCCACATCCTCCAACATAGACACTGAAATGTTTACTCAAAATTCCTAGTCAAAATACTGGGAAGTGAGCTCTGCTTTCCTTTTTTTCCTCTTCTACCAGTAACCTGGGAGGTTAGCTATGCAAAGGTAGCTCTCACAGCCATCTCAGGCTTGTTCAATAGCAGCATGAAGGGAACATGGAAGAAAGCTGTTGCCATAAAAGTGGTCACCATGAATATATCCATTTACTGTGCACTCAGCCCCAGCTGCTGGGGAGCAAAGAAATATTTGCCAATAATTGCTGCTTTCAACCAGTCATCTTCCTAGCACAGAGAGAGGACATAAAAGTTGAAACTGCAAATCTGGCATCACACTCAATCTCAGAAGAGGATAAAAATCTTGACTGTTTTTTGCTTTATTTTTTTTTCTGAGCCTGAAATGTAGTTGTTATCTCTTTAAAGGAGGAGAATGGCAAGCCGTATCTCTTGTAGACTTCCCTACTTTGTGGAAACCCTCATGTTGTCTTATCTTACCAGGGGATCTGTTGCACAACCACCACTCACAAAAGAAGTCACAAGGTCATGAAAATCTTATGATCTGTCTGTGGTGAAATTTCAGCCAGCAACAATGAAAGTCTCTTCAGTATGATCACACTGACCTGATTTCTTACAGAGGTATCAGCAAAGCTCCATTCTGAAAGGACAGAAAAATGTACCTGATAGTGCCACCACCATATCGACCTACCTACCTAGTGCCACCACCAGATCGACCTAAGTTGATCTGGTGAGCCTTCCTCATCTGCTCAGCCAGCCACCAAACCCAGTGTCTTACAGGCTGAGCCATGTAAGAAGAGAAGCTGGTGCTGGGCTTTGTGAGTTCTGTACAACAAGGAAGAGCTGTTTACCAGAGGAAGGTCAGGGTGCACCAGAGAGACAGCTTTTTTTATGGGTCTTCATTTACTCATCAGCTCATCCTGGAAGTCCTCTCTCTTCTGCCACTGCCAGTTCTGGTGCAGGTCAGGCTGTGTGCACTTTTTTATTCTCCCTCTTATGACACTGTTTCTTACCTGTCCACACACAGATGTGCACCCAAATTGCTGGCTGCAGCTCTTCTGCCATGGGCATTCAAACTGCCCAGCCTTGTAGTTGCCTTTGTCCTGGAAAACAAACAAACAAACCAACAAAAAACAACTGTCCTGCAGCTGTCAGAAATGGAAGGCCAAAGTTAAATCTGTCTTTCATAACAAGACTTAATCCAATTTATTGCTGAATTTAATGTGAAACTGAACATATGTTATGGCTTAGAAGGAACATCAGCCATATCTCAGACAGAACAGTCCTTGAATATAAAGGTAAATCTGACGGTGGGGCAGACAAGCAGAGCTGGGTTTATTATTCAAACTTTTTGAGCTTGCAATGATGGGCTAGAAATCTCATGAAAACATTATTTATTGGAAGATTTCTAATACTTCCTGCTTCTGCTGGGGCTGGAAGTACCACAAGAACTACATTTCTGTGGTATTTTGGTATTTTCACTTGTGGCCCCAGCTGGAACTAAGAAGGGAAGAGGCACACACACTTGGAAATGATGGGGTTTTGGTCATCTGCATTTTTTTGGAATCACAAGAGAGGTTTTTTCTAAGTCTACTTTGAGGCAACATGTTTGGGGAGGTATTCTCATTCTAGCAGATGCTACATAAAATTATGACTTTTCAGTTAACATAAAATTTGCACTTCAGGTTGGAATTTTATGAAAAATGCCTCTCTGGCTTACTGGTTTATAAGAACTCTACATAGTTCTGCAATGTAAGAATTTCACGATGTCAGTCATGCATAATAATAACATAACAATCTAAAATAATAATGCAATAAATCCACTCACTAGTCATCGTGGGCCAAACTCTGGCAACCCTTTGTGAAAATGTGCTGCAAACACATGTACAAAAAGTCTCTTAGCTCAGTCCCACTAGCTTCAAGCCAAGAAGTTATCTAATAGCAAATCAACAGACAACTGTCACCAGAAATGTCTCATAGCTAAACAGCTCTGCTGTGAGCATAAGTTATTCCATTTCAGATGTGGAAAGGTTTAATTGGGTTCTATGCAATTAACAAACCTCAATTATGAGTAATTTGTTAGTCATGCTTACTTTTGGCTAAGCCTTGCTTTTTTCCTTCTCTCAGCTTTCCCTTTTGAAACACCTGCAAAGTAGATGAACGGGGAGGGGGTTGGTTCTGGCCAGAACGCTGATAAAATGTCTCCTTGGTACAGATTTTAATTGTTTCTATGAAAACAGCTGCTCTCCTTAGAGAATGCGCCCATGGGCAAAGCTATTTTCACTTCTAACAAGGGCCTGAGGAGCTGCACTGACAAAAATTACCTGCTGGAAACAGCGAATCAATGTGTCTCCAACCCAGCCTGGTGCCGCTCCCCATCTTGCTAACCTGGCCAACCCTGCATCTGTGCTGGGCAGGTCTCGGTCACCTCTGGTGGAGAAATGGCCTGGTCTGCACTTGTTTGAGCATAATAAGAGCTGGGGCAGCAGTCCAAGGCAGGATAGATGCTTTTGAATCACCTGATGGAATACACCTCCACGCTGTGCTAAATACCCTGCTTCCTCTGTAAGCGTAACTTGTGCTTTCCCTCCAGCTCTCATGTTACACAGTGTATATCTTGAACCGTCATTTACCTCCTCAAATTTTAACCGTATCAGCTTTCTAAACACAGGCCTGTCTAATATTACTGCTCAACTAAAGTCTTTGGAATCAACAGAGGATGAATTTTATCCATCTGCTTCAATCTATACATGATGTTAATTGTAAAAAAACTAGAAACAAAGCAATTTTGACTACGAAGAAAGAATTCTGAGACTGAAAGCCAGGGTTTACTGGAGAAAAGGTCTTACAGATGCTGACTGTGCTCATGATGGGACAAAGAACAGCAGTTCCTCCCAATTTAAACTCAGATTATTCATTCTCCACAGAATGAATTTTACTGGAGGCTATGTAAACTTGTGTTCCTCTGCACTGCTATTCTGCAAAGTGGTGCTCTTTGAATGCAAGGGAATTTTACTCCAACTTCAGTAAAGCAGGGCTCAGAGACCTCAAGCAAAAACGTTAGTCCAGAGATGGAAGCAGTATAGCATGACTGGAGGTAATCCTCTTTAGCAGAGGCTTGGAGACAGGCTAACACAGCAGTATTATTTTCAGGCCCACACTCAAGATGACTGCAAATATCTGTGTAGATGAGCAATAACTTGGGTGCTTCTACTCAACTCTCCTTTGCTCAGCATGGCTGGACAGCCAGCGTGCCCTTACAGTCTGCAGCCTCTCACCCTGGCTGAGGGAGCTTATCGGAAGGAAGCAGTACCAGGTCTGATGGTGTTAAATCGTAACCAAGGGACTCTGATATTCTGACATCTAAAACGTAGGAGAGAAAAGAGAAATCCATGGCTGGGCTTTGCTGAGCTTATCTGCAAGGCTCTGCTCTATTCTGCTGAACTATGTCTTGAGACACATTTGATGAGGCTGCCTACAGATTTGTACATCTGCTCCAGCTGCTTTTATTCTCTGCGATCTCTTCCGTCACCTCTTGACTATTATGGCAATTAACATCTCTGCCTTTATGTCCAGTAGATACACAGGACACTGGTGAAAACGTCTTCACTACTGAAAGGTAATCTTGACAGGTTCTGTCAAGATTAAAATTTCATTTATTTCAAACTCTCCAGTCTGAGGCAAACATCATGGAAGTCCGAAGTTCTTTTTGCTCAAGGACATAACAGAGGGGCAGGTTACCTGGACCTTAAAAGCCAAAACCTTACTAGGTTTTACACAAAAAGAAATTTAACCTTTAATGGAAAAACATCTGAAGATTTTATTCCTGATAGACCAGCTATTTCCAATCAAGAAGGAAGTCTGTCACAAAAATTCACAATTACAAAAAACTCTCAGAAATATTTAAAACTCTTATGAACATAACCAGAGAGTAATTAAGCTTTGGAAAAGAAATCTCTGCAGCAACAGTGGTTATGTGCTATGCCCTCATTTGCTGGGGTGAAAACTAAAATCTAACAAGAGAACTTGCAGATTTAACATAAAATAACAGCCAGGGAATATAAATAAAATGTAATACAGCAAATGGGGAATAATTATTTTGTGGATTTATGACACCTGTTTCCCTGTTCCATATTCAGGACTGCTAAGGGAAAAGAAAAAGGTACTCACAGAGGTGAAAAGTTCTCATAATTTTTTTGTATTATTATTTTTCAATTAATTTCTAAATATATGCTTACCACACAGTTCTTTATGATGAAAAAGAGGCTGAAGTATAAATAATATTTCCTCTCCTGGGAGTTATTCTAAGCTGCAAATTTTTTGCTGTTGTCAGAAATGGGAAAACCCAGAAAATATGCAGGTTTGGATTAGCTTTAGTCTAGGATCTTGCTTTTAATTAGATTCTTTTAAAATACTGATAGTGGTCTTGCAAAAAAAATGGCACTGGAAGGCCAAGACCCATCTGGAATTAAATCTGGTCAGTGATGTCAAGGACACCAAGAAGGGCTTCTTCAAATACATCAATCACAAAAGGAAAACAAAGGATAATGTGGGACCATTATTAAATGGAAGAGGAACCCTGGTAAAAGAGGACACAGAGAAGGCAGAGTTACCAAACGCCTTCTTTGCGTCGCTCTTCACTGACAAGACCAGCCCTCAGGGATCTCTGACCAGGAGACCGGGGTAAAGGGCTGTTGGGAGGAAGAACCTTCCTTGGTCAAGGAGGATTGGGTTAGAGAAGACCTAGGCAAACCTGACATCCACAAGGCCATGGGCCCTGAGGGGACGCATCCTCAAAGGCTGAGAGAGCTGGTGGATACCACAGCGCAGACACTCATGGCCATCTTTGAAAGGTTGTGGAGATCGGGAGAGGTGCCTGAGGACTGGAGGGAAGCAAATGTTGCCCCAGTCTTCCAAAAGGGCAAGAAGGAAGACACGGGGACCTACCAGTCAGTCAGCTTCACCTCAATCCCTGGAAAGGTAATGCAGCACCTCATTCTGGAGGCCATCGCTATCCACATGGATGACAAGAAGGTGATCAGGAGTAGTCAGCATGGATTCACTAAAGATAGGTCATGCTTGACCAGCCTGATTGCCTTCTATGATGAAACAACTGCCTGGACGGATGAGGGGAGATCGGTGGATATTGTCTTACCTTAACTTCAGCAAGGCTTTCAACACTGTCACAACATCCTTGCAGGCAAACTCAGGAAGTGTGGACTGGGTGAGTGGACAGAGAGGTGGTTTGAGAACTGGCTGAACAGCAGATCCCAGAGGGTTGCAATCAGTGGCACAGGGTTTAGTTGGAGACCTGCCACTGGTGGTGTCCCCCAAGGTTCAGTACTGGGCCCGGTATTGTTTAACTTTTCATCAATGACTTGGATGGAGGGGCAGGTGCCTCCTCAGCAAGTTCCCCAACAACACAAAGCTGGGAGGAGTGGCCGATACCTCAGAGCGCTGTGCAGCCCTTCAGAAGGACCTCGACAGGCTGGAGAGATGGGCAGAGAAGAACTGGCTGAAATTCAACAAAGGCAAGTGCAGGGTCCTGCACCTGGGGAGGAACAACCCCAGGTACCACCACAGGATGGGGCTGATCTGATGGAAGCAGGTCTGCAGAAAAGGACTGGGGGTCCTGGACAATAACAAAGAATGCCAAAGGTATCCTGTAGTACATTTGGAAGACCATTGGCAGGAGGTGATCCTGCCCCCCTACTCAGCCCTAGTGAGGCACCATCTGGAGTGCTGTGTCCAGTTCTGGGCTCCTCAGTACAAGAGAGACATGGAGCTCCTGGAGTGGGTCCAGAGGAAGGCTACAAAGGTGATGAGGGGACTGTAGCATCTCTCCTGTGAGGAAAGGCTGAGGGAGCTGGGCCTGTTCAGCCTCAAGAAGAGACAGCTGAGAGGGGACCTCAGCAATGTCTATCAGTCTCTGAAGGGAGGGTGTCAAGAGGATGGAGCCAGGCTCTTCTCAGTGGTGCCAAGCAATAGGACAAGAGGCAATGAGCAGAAACTCGTGCACAGGAAGTTCCACCTGAACATGAGGAAAAACTTATTACTGTGCAGGTGACCGAGCACTAGAACAAATTTCCCAGAGAGATTGTGGAGTCTCCCTCACTGGGAATACTCAAGAACTGTCTGGACACAGTCCTGTGCCATGTGCTCTGGGATGACCCTGACTGAACAGGGAGGCTGGACCAGATGACCCACTGTGGTCTGTTCCAACCTGATCCATTCTGTGATTCTGTGAGTCTGTGAATTTATGATTCTGTGATTCTCTCTCAAGTACATTCAGGTAGGTATATAAGCTTCTATACCAATTACCATACACAGCTAAAGGGATTAACAGCTTCTGCCTTATTGTCTCTTCTATCCAATTTCCCTCTGACTGTTCTCTAAGTACAGTGTCTCATATCACAGCAAGTCAAATGCTGTTATAATCACTCCACCTCCACTGCCAGTGGTGACTCTGGTACCAGCAGGTTGCACACTTAGCACTATTACAGTTAGTGATGGGTGAGTTCCCGGGCGGCAGTGATAAACCCCTGAGACCTTTCCCTGCCTCCCAAGGAATGCAGCAGGGTCACGGCTTGAGTGGCCTCAGATATTACAGAGACGGGCACCCTGGAAAGGCTCATCAATAAATAAAGCCATGACTTTTGGTGCTTAATTAAACTCGAGGGACAAAATCCTCCCTCCACTAACAAGCAGGGAAGAGGGATAACTGCTCTATTTGTGAATGCAGGAAAAATGCCATACTTGTAAAGAGGCCTATGGAATTCCCACCAGGCCAGTGATTTTTTTCAATGTTTTTGAGCCTCTGTGATGGTTCTTTAATGCACAATGCAGTTCTTGCAAAAGCAAACAGATTTTCAGAACAGATGCCAGGGGATGGATAGACAGTAGGACACAAGGGCTCAAGACTATATTTGCTACCCAAATGCTTGCCCAAATGCTTGCTCCCAGTAGTCAAGTAACTTTGTGAATTACTTTAACCTTTGATTCTCAGAAAACACACTTTACTTTGATCTTTGAACCATGATCAATAGAAGGTGCAGAATGGCAGGGAAGAATTTTTCGGCTCAGGGGGAAACAATGTAGTTCAAAATGCTCAAATAGCCTTAAAAAGCTCCCAGTAAAATGTGTCCAGAAATTGCAGACCAGTTATTTGCTTCTTCCTGATGGTTTAAAACAGTATCACAAATTCAGTTCCCCATCTTCATTCTGTGGGATAAGAACAAGACCTGTATATGACAAGGACATTTCCTTGTAGCAGCAGAATTTGCTTGAATCCAGACTGAACTTGATCCCCTGTCCTACAGCTACAATAAAGCAGATGCAGGTGCCATATGACTACACTGTCTATCACATTATTCCAGAAGTTCCTACATACAAATAAAGAACATTTAACAAACAGCTACACCAGCTGAGCATCTTCCAAGATGAGTTGGTCTACCACAGGAAAAATGTACTTTTTGCAGCAGAAATAGCAGCATTTCACAGTCACTCAGGGACGTTGTTTCCAAGAATAAGAGCCACAGGCATGTGTACAAATTAACTGGTAATAAACATTCTGACTTTGGTTACAGTCACTGGGCCAATTTCTGTTTGACACTATATCCAAACCATCTTCAGAGTGGTTTGCTGCGACCCTGAAAGTTATTGCCTAGATCCACAGGTGGATTAAACTGATGCAGTTCATTTTATTCTAATGTAAAAGGCATACTGCAGTAGTGGGTTACATAACTAGTTAATTTATTTTCCTCCATTAAAACACCAGGTTGGCCATATTCCTTGCTTAACCGTGTTGAAAAGCCCCCAGGTTTGCATCCAGTGAAGGTCACTCAAAGATGCTACAGCTCCTTATCTGTTTGTCACTCTGAGGTTGAGTCCAGTGCTCATCTTCTCACCCGTGCCCAGCAGCCAGAGGAGCTCAAAGATGCTGTTACAGCCCAGGAAGGGAGACAGCACTGGGTGGTGTCCTCTGAGGACACACTTACAAACATTATTACATTTACAAACAATTAGTTCTTGTAGTGCCACGCTGAGTCAAGACCTTGCTGCAGGTCCTTGGACATCTGCTGCCTGCATCATCGCTCCCTATCTAATCCTCCAGGCAGGTATGGAGGAAACAAAGAGCTCCAGTATACTGCAAATCAAGCAACAGAGAGGTGAAAGGAAATATTTTGGCTTCAGTTAAATCCTTGTGATGCACAGCCGAATACACAGAAGGATCGAGAATGTAAATTGCATGATCCATTCAAATGAATACATTTGCTCTCTTCTTCTGTAACCCACTGGTGGGCACTCCTCTCAAGCATCTGCCTTATGGCCATCTTGCTAGTAGATACAAACTCAAACACATCTGTAGCATTTGTATGTGCACAAGCCAGACCCATCAATGAGGCTCATGCCATGCCAGTTCTCAAAGTGTTGACATGGTGTGAGAAGGACTCAGCAGCAAAGTGGACAAGGAGAGCAGTGAAACCAAGAGTTTAATACATCAGTGCTGTGTAGGGGATGGGATGGGTGGCACAGAACCATGTTTTGCTCTGTTTCTCTCCTCACTAAAATACTTGTGGCAGGACAGATGTTGCAGCTAAGGCCAGTATTAAAGCAGTTACAAAGCCTGCTATTCACTTTTCAGCTTCTACACAATAAACACAATGCCAAGGTTTACTAGATGAGTATCTCATAGCAATTGCCAACTTTATCAGCCCATGTCTTTCAAGGGATAAGAAATTTCAGTATCTGCTGACCTAAAATACCTGCTGAAGCTTAAGCTGACATTTTTCCCTTCTGTTTGCCCAGACGGTAAGCCTGTACAGCACAGCTGTGCCAAGCACAGCTCAGCCAAGTGGCATTATCTTTGCTCCTTACCAGGGTGGTGTCCACATCTTATGCCACACTAAACCATAAAAGGGTACATTTTGTGTTGGCAAAGCAGATATTTGAGAGATTTTGTATCAATGTATTCTATTTGCATACTTTTAGGTACAATTAGGAAATGATGGTAAAAAATTATTAGCAATATTTTTGTGGAAAGCCAAACAATTCATGACAGCTGAAAAGCAGTTAGAATACGTCAGGACATGTTTTTTATTTATACTCCAGAGGTGGAGCAAAGCAATTATCTTTTCTGTACTGCAATCAGACTTACATTTTAATTTAGATCATATGTAATAACCACATACCTCCATCTCACAAAATTAGTGTGAAACTAGTAATCTGCCATTGTATAACTGGATTCCACCAGAATATCCTACCAGTATTTGGTTCTTTCAGTCCACAGTGGAAGGCAGCTCTCTCCATTCCGACCTGGTGTAAACAATAGTTCAGCTCCACAGCACAGTTAACCCAGATGACTTCCAGCAGTCCTTTCCACAAAACAGTTCTGTGATTCAGAAATGAACAACAGATAACCCCTTTTTGGCTTTAGGTTGTGTGTCTTCTGATGAATTCCTTTATGTTGTTGTTTAATTGCTAGTAGTTGCTTATAAATCAACAGAATATTTTCTTAAAGTCAGTGCAAACACATGGCCATTTCTGGCAATGTATTACAACAATTTTTCAGAGCTATCTGAAGGCTATCTTTGATATCACAAATATTATATGAATCATCTTAAAAAGTCATTATAAATATTTTAAAAATATTGATTCACAAGAAGACTCAGTGGAGTGATACATAACATCCTGTTCTTCCCAAATCAAATGTTTTGAGCTTCAATAACAGATGCCCCTATCTCTATCTGCCTTAATTTTAAAATGCCTTAAACCTGTGAATTTCTTAAACCTGTAATTCTTTTTGCCTCTTTTTTGTTATTGTTGTTGTTATACACTCTATATGAAACCAGGTTTTAAAGTGTTGTCTTTTTCAGATTATGTCAGGCTAAATGGTCATTAAGGATGAAACATGAGCTCCCAGGATAACATTTTCCACTCTCTTTCCTCATGCTGTAGTTCTTTCAAACATGCTCTCATGGCCATGAAAGGTATTTTTGTCAATGAGCTAGGAACTACTAAGCTCCTCTGACAATTAGACTTTCCAGTCCTCAAAAGCATTGTCTCCTCTTTGGATATTTCTAGATCATCTCTATTTCTGTTTTTTATGCAGGGTCTGAGATGATGCTTCACTAAAACACTGCTTGTGACTGCTGGGCCCTTAGAAAGTGAGTACACAGGCAAACCATAAGCATTAAATATTACACCCATAATGTAGTATTGCTTGTTCATGAAGCTGAGTCTCTGAAGGTTTCTACACTTCCTGGCTCTTACACTTCCAGGTATTTTCCGGTGAGACTGTTCTACTAACTGGTTTCATTAGACAGCTTTAAGCTATATATATGTTTAAGCTATATATATATGTTGTGCTATTATGTTTAAAAACTTAAACCAAGTAGTGTGTGACTACTTGGTTTAAAAAGTACTGCCTACTCTACTGTTTCCTGCTTAGCCCTTTTTCCTCTTGTCTTTTCTGTCTTTATCTTCTATGTAGAAATAAAATAAAGTGCCCTATGGCTGCAGCAAAAAAAAGTCACTACATCCCAGCTGAGGCCAAAGACTCCTCTGCCAGCCATCTTTCCTTGTAGAAGTCGACATGCCAGAAAGTTTGAAGGTAGAGCCAAATAGAAAAGGTCTGGTTTGGCTGGCATAACTAGAAAGCATGCCAAGTCATTGAGGTGACTGTACACATATAGAAAAATAAATACATAAAATGATATATAGGGTCACTTTGACCACTGCAAAAGCATGCCAAAATATTGTCACTGTCTTGGCTCTGCTGTTTTAATGGGTTTTGCAGCCCAGCCAAAACCAGGCTCTCCATTAGCAGCTTCATTCACTTGCTCTTCTCTGCACAGGCAGAGCAACAGAGCCATTCAAACCCCAGGTGCTCAGCGTAGCAAACTCCTTGTTTGGAATGAACAGGGGTTCTGTTTTGAATCCCTCTGCTTACACTTTCTGGTTTTCTCATTTTTAAGATAGCAATGAACCTCCTGATCCCTGGAAGACTCAGAAAGGGGTGCAGTTAGGAATGTCTCTGAGGTCAGCTGTGTCCTAACACTTTCCTTTCAGTATCTCCATAAGACAGTCTCTTCCTGTGAGAAATCTTCACGCCAGTTACTTATTCGTACTGCTTTAAAAGTCCCATGCAGACATTTGAATTTGCTTTCCCTGCTTCCCTGATAATACCACCTTTCCTCCTCTGCTTTTCAAGGAAGGTACATGCCAGGCACAGTGACATCTTCCTTCTCAGTGAGGCCACCAGGTACCAGAACGATATGAGATAACATGAGAGTGACACAATACATGGTGCAATGCAGCAATAGAGACACATCACTTTGTTCCCACTGGACTAATCTGATGAATATTCTGCCAGGTGACTTCTGCAAATGCAGTCAGTGAGCAACCCACTCACCCACAGCAACTCCTGGCCAGGGAAAAGTAGCTGCCTCATGCCTTACCTAGGATGTTCAGCTTTGCTGAACAAAGATTATTATATGCCCCCATTTGTTGTCCAAAGCAGACTTTTACAAATTTTGCTGTAGTGTATTGAGCTCTGACAAGCTGGAAAACCAGAAAAATATCTCAGCTTCTGACCATATGCAAATTTCCCAGGCCCATGTTACACCAGTGAACTCCTGCTGTATAAAACACAGGCATGGGAATGTCTCTTCAGGTAAAGATTCACAGATATTACTTTAGTAGGAAGAAAAAACACTGTAGTTCCCAATGGACATCCTAAATCTCTTGCATGGTGTTTCTAAATGCACATCTGGTATTCAAGAGCTGTGTTTCTGTGTTAAATACCTGTGGTTGGGTATACCTCCATCCTTTTTTCGATTAAAGAGCATGGTATTGGTACTTGGAGAACACTTACGATGTCTTTTAATGACAACCTTAGCAAAAGATGCATAATTTTTCACTCATTTCTGTTCAAGTTATCATTCCAGTCCAGTCTTAGTATTTTTCTTGCTGTATCATCTTTCTTGCTTATATCTGGACTCTAGGAGCAGAAGAGTTTGCCATCCAACTTCTTTCCTAGCAAAAAGTTTTCAGGAATTAATTCCTTTTTCATATTGAGTTGAACTCTTGAGTTCTTGAACTTTTGAGTTGGCTTTTAGAAGAACATCCAGCCTTAATAAAAACATTATCAGGATTTTCAAGGGTGGAGGTTCCATCAACACCTTTAAGCAATTTCTTTCAGTAGAAAATTGTCTTCATTACTAAAGTTCTAGAATTTTTACTTTCGCTTTTAAATATTTGGCTGTTTTTCTTACAATTTCAGTTGTCATACCTCTGTAGTACTTGTAATTTTATGTGCATATGCTTGAGAAAGGATTCACCTCATTCGGCTGTATCCATCTAGGAACTGGACTTCTAGCCCAGAATGTCTCTACAGTCATCCTAGTGGAGGACCAGTGTCTCCAAAGTTCAACTCATCCCACCTCCTCTACAGACCCATCTTAATATGAGAATAACCGCTTTCCACATTTGTCTCTATGATCTGCCTAATAAGGCTAAGTACTTAGATCTGAACTAAAAGAACAAAACTACATGACTAAATTTTAGATTGTCCTAACTTCATTAGCAAAAAAATTAAGAAAGAGAAAATCAAGTTATAGAAGTATTGCCATTGAACGAGGCTGCCCTTCTTTAGCAGTCATCGACTTACTCTTGATTCTGCAGTTCTTCCATCTGCCCAAAACAGATGTGAAGCTGTCTAGTCTTTATTTAGCCACATTTAACAAGACATTATCTTCTGCTTCTTTTGAATGATGGCACAATAATATTAGGGTATTTTTTTCAGTCTTCTTGACCATCACTTAATATTTCAGAATGGAGAAACATTACCTATGGCTCTAGACTGCTTTTTTGAAAACCTGGTTTGCAAGTTGCCCGTAGCTTTAGTTTTAAGATCATATGCTTTGTTTCCAAAAACGTGCAGTGTTTAGCAACTGCATCTGAACATTCTCCTCAGCATCTGTTTGGACTGAACAGATACGATCTATCTCCATTAACTGGCTTTTCCTCAGCTGCAGAAGACTAACATGTATTGACCATCATAGCCAGATCAGTACACAAGCGTGCACTCTATTCACTATAAAGGCAGTTGAAGGACAAATCGCACACCTGAACCATGGGCAAAGCTCAGTAACACACAGGGAATTGGATCCGTGACCACACACATGAAAAATGATGGCAAATCACAATCTGAAGCACTCTTCCACTCGAGTTTGACTCAGAGCTGGAAACAAAGGGATCAAAAATGTCTCGGTGAGTGACCCAGGCCACCAACGCCGCCCGGGCCGAGATGCTGCGACAGCCGCGTCCGCTCCGGCTGCCGCTCACGCCGCGCACACGGCGGGGGACACCTAGCGGGGCCTGGGGCTGCTGCCAGCCCGGCCAAGGCGCGGCACGGCCGGGCTCTGCGTGCCCGCAGGGCACAGGAGCCCCGCTGGAACCTGCCTATGCGTCCTCTGAGCAGCTGCTGTTGTTTTAAATCCGTGTTTAGAATGTCTCTGAAAACCGCAGTAACTTCCACGGGTGGCTGCCTGCGTTCCCTAAGAGCCAAGACTCCCACCTTAAATACAGGGCTGCCCACTGGTAAATCAAAGCCCGTGTCCTCAACATCCCTGACAAGCAGGGAAGGCTTTGGACAGTAGCAGCCAGGGAAGCAGGATGGCATCCTGCACCAGCACTGTGGTGAGCAGGAGAGGAAAGCACACTTCAAAATCAAGGAATCTTCTATCTCTTCCCACTCATCCCCACTGAGATGTGGCCTCTAACTCCATGTAAGGTGGTGCTTTCTCTCTAATCCCTAATATTTCCTACTATGGGGTATATTTTCTGTTGCCTGTGAGATGTTATTCATCACAGTATCACACACACCTTAATTGTCTGCAGCAAGGCTGCTTCTTTTTTTTTACAGTATGTCCTTCAGCAATAACAGTTCATTTTTTAATAGAATATTAATTACTTGTTTTGTTATTACATTAAAGCACCAGTTGCTCTCTTGTCATAGCAAAAATTCTTTCATTTCTTTATCCCTGCAAGCCCTTATCTGGTTCCCAATTCCCATAGTTTCTGAGCACCTCATACTCTTTTCACCTTCTCTTTTTTCAATCTTGCAAGGCAATGAATCTCTTTCTCCCTTACCTGTACCCAGAAAAAAAGCATATGACTCAGAGTTGATACCTGAAGTTGTGGGCTAACAATATAGATTTTACATTTCCAGATGAATGACAGACCCTGCAAACACAGGTAATAAGCAAAATTCTAAACCTCCTAAATAGTTTCTAGCAAAAATACAGGAAATCTAAGAGAAATTAAATATATGTAGTTTAAAGACCAATGCCAATATCTAAACTGCTGCCCAATTTATAGTTTTCAGGCCACAGTTTCTAAATAAACGTTTAAACAGCTTGTCTGCATAGTCCTTAAAGTATCATAGTGTGTTACTGCAAGCAGATTTTCTTTCATGACAGAGAAAGAGAACAAAAACTGAAGCAATATTTTTCTTAAGAGGTCAGAAAAAATTATCTACTCTGGGGTCCAACTTCTCTATGTGCCTAAAAACTCAACATCCAACCGTACAACTAACACAGAGTGATGGTCATCCTCTAAGGACAACTTGTCCTAAAACAAATGCCCATGATATTTCAAATGAATCAACCTGGAAACAGCCATTTCTCTCCACTGAGGCCAAACAACTAGATTCAACACCTGACTTAAGATGTCAATAATTAGGTGGTATGAGTGCATTCCAGAGCCTAAGAAGCCATTACACTGAGTGAATATTTCAATGAGGGATTTCACAGAAAGCTTTTTTATTCTCCCCAGTAAAGGACATGGAGAACCCAACCCTTCTCCTAAGACCTGGAAGATCAATAGAGGGAGCTCCCTACGCACTCTGCATCCCAGACAAGAGACTGCTACTGCTTACCTACCCGTAGCTGTCAGGCCTCCTCAGACCAGCTTCTCTAAGTTATTGCAAATGCACAGAGGACTGGTGGAATAAAGGGCTTTAAGAGAAAACAAACCATCCCTCCATTTTTCCTGTGAGCCAGAGAAAGAATATGGAAAGAATATGCAGTGAACTCTGGAAACTGAGCTCAATGACCTCCATAACTACACTTCAGATGACCAAAGCTCTTCCAGGCTCTGCAGCAGGGTAGAGTGTGCTGACTAGACCTCGGCTCCCTTCAGGACCTCAAAGCATCAGGAAACTCACTGGAATCTACCTGCATTGTGGTGTATGTGTTTGGGACATTTGGACAATTGGCACATGTTTGGCAGGCTATGGGAAGTTTTCACACTGCTACTGGTACCTGGTGTCACTTGTCTGATACACCTTCAAATACTGTGACAGAAACATGCAAAGCTTGTGAAGATCTACAGAGGGCTTGAGAATTATCTTCATTCATATCTTGTGAACAGAAGGAAGTGATTTTCATGAGGATCTGCTAAGCTTGCCTGGCTGCCAGAACAGGGAATTACACAGAAGACAGGCCTGAAATCCTTCTTGACAGGGTGAAGTTTGTTCACTGAAGGAGAGGGAAGGGATTTCCCACACTGAGGATAGCACAAGCAAGGGCTGCTTGGAATAGGTTACCACTTCCCTTGATTCCTAACAGTGAATTCCTAACTGGTAGTTAAAAAGCAAAACAAAACAAAATAAAACAAAACAAACAAACAAACCAAATAAAAACGCCAAAAACCAAATCAAAACAAAAACAAAGGCAAAAGCAAAAACAAAACCAAAACCAAACAAACCAAAAAAACCCACCAAAACCACAAAACCAAACAACCAAAAAAACCCCCAACCAAACAACAAAAAATCAACAAAACAAACAAAAAATACCCCATAAAAATAAAATTATTCTGAGTCCTTAGAAGGCAGCAGGATGGGATATGAACACCTGGGGTCTTCCAGGGCCTTCAAAAGAAAGGAGCTTACAGTGGGAGGACTGAGATTTGTTAGGTCAGAAGGTAATGTTGGAGATACCAGGCATGCTTTGGGAGACATAAAACCTCAGCACTCATCTACAGAGCAACACAGGGTAATTAAGAAAACAGGTGTCATGGGCTCTTCATTCAGCCAAAGTGTGGTGGAGGGGCCTCCTCTCCTTTCAACACCAACAAAATCCTCTGTCATTCCTAACAAAAATTTCTTTGAGAGGAAATTATAATTAAGACAAAATTCAGTAGATTTGTCTCACCTTGTCATGTAAGAATTCTGGAGTTTTGAAAGAAAAACTAGACCCCTGAACTGCAAAATGCAATTTGCCCCTCTGCATCAGGATGTGCCAGACTGCATGACGCAGGAGACTCAACAGAGTCAGCGTGAAGTCATTTTGCTCCCATCTTGTGAGGCTGGGGACAGACCAGTTTCACACAACCTCTGCTGAAGACATAGATATGAGAACCCTGAGAAAAATCAATCTGTCCTGTTAATCTCCCAGTCCTACAGAGTTTCATTTTTCAAATAATTACACAGCAGAAGCATTCTCTGGAATACTGGTTGGTCTGTTAGGGCTTCCTTCACCACCATTATATATAAGTTATATGGAGAGCTATTACAGCTTCCTTTCTGTGGGAGAACAGGGTTTGAGAAGTTTAACAGCATGTCCTAAATCTTTAACTCATGACCTCTATTGCTTGTTTGGTTCTTATTCCAAATTGAAAGTACTTGACAGCTATTCTGATCTCAGGCTACTGATAATGTGCCTGCAGCTGAAATGTCACCCATTTTAAAGGGGTTGGGTGTAGATATCAAAAGCAAAACAATCACTTCTCTCTTTGACTTGATCTCTGGGGCATCCAACCCAAACTGAGCATTATCTGAAGCATTCGGTGAGTGCTTTCACAGATGTGCAGCTCCTTTTGAAGAACTGTCTCAAGCATCTTTTAAGCCTTGAGTATAAAATAAACTTCAAATCTGTTACAGCTCGAACAAAAAGCAAAGCTGGCAGCCATTCTTTCCTCTGAACACTTCTGTTTATTGTAGAGAGTTTTAACCATGTTTTAATTTCAGAATTTTTAAAATATGTATTTTCTGAGATATCAACTTAGATGACTTAACTGTAAATTAAACCTGAGTCACCTGGCCGCTACCCCAGGCATCTACCAAGAAGGCTGACTGTCTTACAAGTTCAGCTGCATCTCCCTGGCTGCCCTATATCCAGGACAAGCTCTGTTTATGTTTCTCTTAAAATATATATATTTGCTGGCACAGGGACCAGCAAGCCAGAGCTTGGACTGCTGGACTTTCTGCTTCCAAGGAGTCTCACATGAATGCTGTCCAGCGTGGTTACATCCAAACAGGTACAGCACAGAAAAACACTTCTGTCGGTGTAGAAAAACCCCTGCAGCTGTACTAAGCAACAGAACTGAGGCGGGCAGTAAGATACTGTGCAGTAAGTTATGTCCTGGAAACACAAAAGAGTGCAAAATGAAACCAGCCAGTAAATCTGTGGGAGTGGCTAAAGAGGGAGTGGTGTGGGAGGGATGGGTGACAGAAGAGCAAGTGTGTGAACACCACACTAGCTTTCCAGGTAGGTCTGCATCCTAAGGCATTACCCCTCGCCAGAGACAAACACAATAGCACATTCTTAGTTTTAAAGACTTTTTTTTGACAAAAAATATATGTGGTAGATGAACAGTATCAATTTCAGCAGCACAGAAAATAGCCAGGTGAATCAGCAAAAACTGTGCTACTTGTTTAAAATAACAGATCATTACATGTCAGTCAGAGCATGGCAAATGGAAAGGATTTGAGTGTATTCCCACTTGATCCAGACCTGGCAGACGTTTTAACCATCACTGATGAGACTAAGTTGGACATAATAAGCATGCAAATGATAACCCAGAGTACACTACGTCAGCAATGGCTTTTTGTATAATAATGATTAATGGGTAATTACAGTAACACTAGCACACATCCATAATCTCTGTGAATTATTAACTAGCAGAGGAAAAGATGCAGCCCTCACAAATCCACATGGCACACTGCAAATTGGCTGCTCCAATGAAGAAAGCTCAGTGTGAACCACTACAGAAGAATGTGGCATTCTAAATTACTGAATTTCAGCAGAAGTCTCTGCCTCCACAAAAGGTATCAAAAATTACTGATCCAAGGGAAGTGTTTTAAATAAGCATAGATGCAGCAGAAAAGACACGATGTGGTGTGGCACACAGCATTGTGGATGCTTCTCTTGTATCAGGAGGGCAGTCACAGCTACAGAAAAGAAGCTGGACCATTATCTACAGTGTCTAAACCATCCCAGTCACTTTATTTGCAATGTGTGGAGCCACTTGAAGAACCAAATTCCTAAACTGCCTGTAGAACCAAGTTTGCATGTCACAGATTTGTTTTGGCCTTAGGTAGCTCATTTAAGTCATCCTGCATGACACCTTTTTCCAGTGATCTGAAACATAACAAAGGTGTATTATCTCTTCAGTGCTTTTATGTCCAGTTGCAAATAAACATCCTCTGTGGCAAACCCCAGCCAGGTCAGAAACAATGAGAGAGATAAAGCTATGAAGATATCATATCTTACACGCAGTACTGAGTGTTTACATAACAGCTTGATAAGAAAGGCAATATACAGAACTCCAAGAGGTCTCTGGAGACCTGAACTCTCAGTGCTGATGAGAAGAAGCCAGAAAGATGTTGAGATAGCTCCCATCTTTATATCCATGCCTACAAGAACAGGGACTTCCTGAGAACGTGCCACAACAGGTACAGCAATCCAGGAGTTGCTAGAGCGGGGAAACTGTGTATGTCTTTGTCACTAATCAAGTGAAAATCAAGTTCCAGACAGAAGAAATTTTTTTTAAACCAACAAAACCAAGTTTATTTTTGTCCTAGGTTAAAATATAAGATGTAACCAAAAGTATGTATTCTATTATTGTTATATATATATCAGTTAATTCACGCTCAGATATGAAATATCATACTGTTAAATTGTGTCTTGGATCCTGGTGGGGGGGGTGTTCTTGGGCTCAGCCGAATTCGATTCCAGTAATCATGTATCTTTTCACCAAAGGGACATTTGCATCTTAAAACTGCAGACTCTCCCGAACAGGGTGTAGTCTCTGCCCGATCAGCTTTTGCATTTGAATGGAGTATGAGTCCGGGCTGAACACAATGCCGTGCTCACCGGACGACATTTACATCCGAAAGGGACGGCATTTGTCCAAAAGTAAGAGAATAATTTCTACTGGTAAAGGATTTGCATTACGCTGAGATATCATACAGCACCACCTGGACATATACATCCCTAAAGAAAAGTTCTCAGCATCCATATCGGTGAGAACTCCTCCCAGGCCAAGTGCTAACGGGCAATCAGAACTCAGATGTGTGAGAACTCCTCCCCGGCCAGGTGACAACGATCAGATATGGAACATCAGAGACATCTGATAACACTCCCCGGTGATGAGAAGACTAATCAAGAGCAGGATGAGCTTTTGTCCACTTCAGTTCCTAGAATAGAATCCTTTTATGAACATGTTGAATAGAAGTTAACTCTGCAAAACTCCGAACTTTGCACGAAACATAGTATATAAGCCCGCTGCAGAAAGCAGCAGTCGTGAACAAGGGAGGTTTTGTTGCGATAGAGGCCAAATCTGCGTTCACCCAGTTCCAACCCCGGGCTTGGTACTGTGACTTTTCAATCGTGGCATCGCATTTCCGATATTTCGGCCATTCAATAAATTTTATGGTTTTTTATATTATCGAATTTGACTATCTTATTAATTTCATTATCATCTCCACAAGCTGTTAAAGCAGGTGGGGCTGTGCTCGTTATCTCCTACCATGACCCATCCTTGATAACTCCCTCCAGGGGCTATCTCTGTTAATGGCCTATCAAGGACCCACCACATGACTCACAGAATTACATCAGCCCATTGTGAGATGCTCCGCCCAGGGGGGAGAACCAAGCATTCCCATGTGGATAAAATCTGGGGTTTGGAACAGCACAGACAGCCTTACCTACTGGGTTCCCAGAGGACAAGAGCTACACAACCACCACTGGATTTTCTGAGGAGGACCAGGCCTTTTCTACAAGATCACTGCTTCAACAGAGCCACTTCAAAGAGACCTGCAGCTACCACCGAATCAGACTGCTATCAACACCCTGCCTGGCAGGGTGTCAGGTTGTACCCTAACTGCCAGGTTAAACCAGTGTTTCTGTATTATTGTGTTGTTATATATATATATTAATAAAGAACTGTTATTCCTATTTCTCATATCTTTGCCTGAGAGCCCTTTAATTTCAAAATTATAATAATTCGGAGGGAAGGGCCTTACATTTTCCATCCCAAGGGAGGCTCCTGCCTTCCTTGGTAGACACTTGTCCTTTAAACCAAGACAATTTTCTTTTAGCAACAGCAGTTTTTCAAGCCAGGAGACTAGACAGACACTTTCACCATCAGTGCAGCCATCTAGACAAGGACCTGGTCTTCAGTGTGGCAGTGTGCCAGGAGTCTCATTCCTGGCTGCAGGAAACAGCAGGTGCCTTGGACCCGTGGGTGGCTGTAACCTGCAGTGATGGGACTGGTGATACTTTTAGGTGTGCAAGATGTAGGTGAGAGAAACTGAAGTTGTGGTTAATGCTGTGGGATACAAGAGATGTGTTCAGCTCTCAGCATCGCTCCTCTCTCCCTTGAATGTTGCAATCTTTTTCCTATTCAGCCGCCTCGCCTATTTAGTCTATGCATGGAATTGCCATTGCTAGTCCCATGCCCAGAACTATTTCACTGTTGCCTAGGGCCTGTAATAACAGAAAATAACAATCATAATCTTAGAAACCAGAATTTTAAACACAAATGGATTTTCAGAGATGCTTTGGTCAGATTTTTACTTTCTCTGTGCATGCAGCTCCCTCAGTGTCGGCACCAATTCTAAATTTGCCCTGGTTGGTGGAAGACAAAACTTTATATATAAAAAAAGGAGTTTTCCCCATAACACTCCATTTTTGTATAAGTGAAATGTAAAAGACTTTAAAAAACATTGGAAGGGGGAAAAAAATGAAAGAAGAACTTAGTCATCAGGATATGAAAAAACTGCTTTTTCTAGACATCCTGGTTGACTTCCAAGCTGCATCTGACAGTTAGAGAAGCACAGTCCATCATGGCTGTTTTTCCATTTCCAATCCTTTCCCTGAAGCCCTTCATTCTGTGAAACATTCCCTCTCAGTGTCCCACGCACTTCATCCTACTCATGACTGGCTTAAGTGATGCATCTGAATGATCTGAGCTGTGTAAAACACAGCTTTGTACAAGCCTGACACCAGTGATGGATAGAGGGACTCAACGCTTTTTTTCCTGCAGATGTGGTGATTTGGGAAATGCATAGATGCTGAATATGTGCCACTAGATCCATTAGTCTTTGCAAAGAGTACTGAGTATGCTCACACGTGCACGTGGTCATATAGAAACACGAACAAACGGAAAAAAAATCAGGAAAAATTGTAGAGTTTTCCTTTCCATTAACTTGATCTTTCAGCTATACCTTACCAACCGGAGAGGAGTGGATGCCCTACAGCTTGGAGTGGGGGGATTTATTTTCTTTTTTAAGAAAAAGGACATATTTTATTTTCTTTTTTTAAAAAAGGACATATTTTTTATTTATTCATCCTGTATGTTCTAGCTTTAGCAATAGCTTGTATCATGTCAGACTTTACTGAAGACCTCCCACCTATGTTAAGAATTGCTATATTCCATCAAGTCACAACCTGCTTAGTCTAACATCTTGCTTTTAAGACTTGCCAAGATGTTTCAAAGGAAATTCATGAAAATCCCAGTAGTAATCAAATTATGGAATAACCAGTTTCTAAGATGCCACCTTCTTTTTAGCTTATGTTGGCTTATGTCCTTATTATTCCTTCTTTCCATTTTCAGTATTTATGTCAATAATCAAGGTCAGCTCCTCACTCGTTATCTAAGAGAGCATTGCTCACCAATTTCAGGTGAGATGCATCATTTCAAATGAAGATGTTTTCCTCTCCTTATTGTGCCCATCATTCCTGTGGTATCAAAGCATTTGCTTTTGAAACAGGAGGATTTTTCGGTTGGTTGGGTTTGGACACTGCTAGTTTACCAAAGGACTTCACAGCTCTTTCTGCTGGGCTCATTTATTAATTATCAAAGTTCATTTTAAATGCACCATAATTCCTGTAAGTGGTTCATGTACCCCTCCCAAGAGTTGCCATGCGTGGCACCCAGTGAGCAGTGTAACCCTGCTCACATCCAAGAACTCCCTTCACTGTTCACCTCTTTCTGCAGGATCCCCAGTGATGATATTCTACAGCATGGATTGCACCTGGTTTTCTTTCAGCCTGTCTAAACCTAGCCATTTTTCCTTTCTCTTATATTTTGTCTTGGTCCGTTTCTAATCGACATCACTTTCTTCTTGTTCTGTGATTACATAGTTTCTTTAACAGCCTCTTTTGAGGGATTTTGTAAGAGACTTTTTGAAAGCTTTGGTGATCTTCTCCTGAGTGGAGGGTATGACATCATGTTAGAGTTTAACCATTACCTTTTCCCTGTCTCCCTACAAAATTTGTGAAGGTGAGAAGAGTGGAGGGGACTGCATGCTGGCTGGCATAGCCTTCTCCATCTGATGGTGCTTTCCATGGAAATTGTGGCTGCATTACTTTTGACTGAATTTTGAGGGCTATTTTCGGAGGGCTTAAAAACCTCAAGGGACTTACTTTTATTCATGTAAATGGTCTTGACTTAAAGTTATTAAAGAAATAAAAACATGCCCCCTCTGCTGAACTTCAGTTAGCTTTCACTGAGTATACAGAAGTGGGATGGCTGGAGCAGAAGCCAGGATCCCTGGTTTGTTGGGATGGCTTCTCTGAACCAAGACAGGATCAAACAGGCTGAGATGAGATGAGTGGGGGATTGACAGAAAATGATGATGTTTTAGAGCAGTGAATACATGTCCTTTAGATCTTCCTTAATACTTCCTTCCACATTAGGGAAGAGGTCAGGAGAAGAGATGTAGGTTTTGGGAGAGGGGTTGGATAAAGGGCTGAAGAAGGGAGTTATGGAGTCTTTCCAAGCACACAAGTGCTGTAAGCACATTGAGTGACTATAATCTGTCAATACTCTGTAGTACAGAACATAGACTACTGAGCTGCTACTCAGTAACTCTGGGTGGAGGGATTGCCCAGAGTTTTAAGTCTTCTCTATTCAGGTGTACTGGGCTATGTGGACACATGAACAGAGAGAGAAGTACCAGTACAGGCTGGGGGCTGACCCACAAGAGAGCAGCTCTGCAGAGAAGGATCTGGGAGTTTTGGTGGTTGACAAGTTGACCATGAGGTGGCAGTGCCCTTACAGCCAGGAAGGGCAATGGTATCCTGGGGTGGATTGGAAAGAGCATGGCCAGCAGATTGAGGGAGGTGATCCTGCCACTCTACTCAGCCCTAGTGAGGCCACATCTGGAGAGCTGTGTCCAGTTCTGGGCTCCTCAGCACAAGAAAAACAAGGAGCTGCTGGAGGGGGTCAGCAGAGGGGCCCAAAGATGATGAGGGGTCTGGAGCATCTGTTACAAGAAGAAACTGGGGGAGTTGGGCCTGAGAAGACTGAGAGGGGATCTCATCAACACCTATAAGCACCTCAAAGGCAGGTGCCAAGATGATGGTGCCTTTTCACCGTCTCTTTTCAGTGGTGCCCAGTGACAGGACAAGGGGCAATGACCATAAACTAAAACACAAGAAGTTCAACCTCAACATGAGGAAGAACTTCTTTAAGCTGAGGGTGGCAGAGCACTGGCACAGGCTGCCCAGGGAGGTTGTGGAGTCTCCTTCCTGGGAGACATTCAAAACCCACATGAACATGTTCCTCTGTAACCTGATTTAAGTGACCCTGCCTGGGTGCGGGACTTGGACTGAATGATCTCCAGAGGTCCTTTCCAACCCTAAAAATTCTGTGATTCTGTGAAAGATGTAATTTTGGAGAAAACTAAGCCTTGTTGGCTTTTTGCAAATGAGCAACCTGTACGTTGAAATAACAGGCATTTGAGATCATGTCAGATTTTGATTTGATTCTTTAAAGGGTAAATTTGCCTCTGTTTGGATGAGAATAAATCGATTCTAGTAGTTGCGTAAGTTTTTTTTTCCTTTTTTAATTTGGGCCTTCCCAAAAATTAGCAAATGGCCTTAGAATTTGAAATGTTGTAGTATTTACAGTCTCCAAAACCAAGCACATAACCATCCTCTCCTTATCCTATTATGTGGGAATTCACCCACACTTGAAGGTATTTTTTGTGGAGATCCAGGGACCTCCACCTACTGCTCTAGCTTCTGGCAGCAGGAGCCTCTGGTCACAGGTGCTGCTATGTTTTTTTCAGTAAACTCAAGTGTTGGCATGTAGGAACTAACGCTGCCTTAGGGGGCTTGGGAAGCTTTTGAGGAATTAAAACTAAGCATCCTTTGGCCACAGGTGAGAAGGCGGTATGCCATAATTTTCTAGCTAGACAAAGTGGGATTGCTTGGTTGTTTTCCAAAAGCTACATATCTGAGTACAATATTAATGAGACAGCCAAGAAATGCTAATGCCATTGTTTTCCAAGTTAACAAGTGTGGGTGGAGAGGAAAACATTAGAAAATAATTAGATCAATGAAACTGAGGAATTCAACTGTCATTTTACTTCTGTAGGTGGCCTTTCTGTAGCAAATCTCAGACACATTAGCAGTGAAATAATTTTTCATCTGTCCTTTGAACAGCAGATTTCTGTCTCCATCACTATCAATCTGGTACTTTTCATGAATCACAAAATCTTTTGTTTGCTTGTTTGTTTGTTTTTAACTATACAAGAAAAAGAAACGGTCATTTTACGAATAACCACTCTGGTTTTGCCTCAGAAAATGGATAGGCATCTCCTATAATAAATCTTAACTGATACTGTGTTACCAAAACAGATACAGCAAGTCCAATGTGTTCTCCTTTCCATCTAAACAGCATTTTTCTGTTGTGGTCTTTCCTGACTGCACCACTTGGCTCACTGAGAGAGCAGAACAATTCAGTGTAGCTCATAAGCAAACTTTCTTCTATTAATAAGCACTTGAAGGGTTTGCCAGATAGATGAACGTCAGACTGTACTTTTGCCTGAGGGTATCAGCACATACGCCAGCCCAAGTAACACAAACTTCAGGATTAAGGTAGGAAAAAAATTTAAATGTAAATAGATGGCAGTTTCAAACAAAATTATACAACCCTTCTTTTTTTTTTTTTGCCTCTTGACAGCTGATAATTTATAACAACCTGCACTAATTTATTCCTCTTTCAGATTTCCTATTTCCCTCCTCTCTCTCCTTTTCTATCCAGCAAATGATGCTATCCACAAAATTTCCAGCATTACGGCAGTAATGCAGACCTCATCTCTATCAATGGCAGTAATGCAGACCTGAGGAGTGTAGAAGGTCACTATGAGAATATAGCTATACCAGCAACTTAAGCACACCTGAGTTTAGATACCTACACTGTTTAGATACCTACACTGACTGGAACAGCACTCCATGGCTCATGACACCTTCTGACCAAGTCCAGGATCTCTCTGGGAGAACGGTCAAAAGTGTGCATGAAGGCTTGTAACAGCATAGGTAAGCACTGAGCACCTTTGCAGGGCAATGCCATTTCCTTGTGTTCAGGGAGCCGCCAGGCACAGACAAGGCCAGTGCACACCCAAGCAAGGCATGAGTGCAAGGGAATGATAGGCAGAAAAATGGGGGATGAAGGCAGATAAAAGATATGTCAATATTACTTTATCTTTATGTGGTGAGCCCCTATTCCACGTCCCTGCCTGCCTTTCCATGTGGCTTCCCCTTCCCCCACCTCTAGTCCAAACCACTCCCTCAGGTTCTCCCTATTGGCTCTATTATCCTAACTCCGCCCTTGTACCACCCCCCTGTTCCCCAAGATAGGGACTGTGAATCACAGGCTCCCGCTCTCTGCCTTGGGCTTCAGCCAGCCACCAGCTTCTCTCTCTCTGGGCTCTAGCCATGTGCCAGCCCTCTGCCTATGGGGGCCGGCACGTGTGCTGGTCCTAGGCCTTGGAGAGTTAGCATGGAATAAAGACCTGGTGCTGTCTCCATGCATGAGAGCCTTCTCGCCTCCTTTACCGCCACCGCGTTGTTGCTGCTGCGTGCCTTACCATCGCAGAGAAACGCAGCAGCAACATCTTTAGAGATAGCAAATGCTGTGGGGTACATAAGATGATGAAAAGATAAAACTAAAAATAATTAATTTATAGGAAATTAGTCTCAAATACATGGATGAGGGCAATTAAAAGGCTTTAGCTGTCAGATGGTAGTGAGGTTCTGGTATGCACTTTTAAAGAGTGCAAACTGCTTTAAAATGGAGCTGATTCAGTTTGAAAAGGTGATTTTTAATGTAACTGAGAACAGAAGAGCTGCTGCATTACCTGGGCCTGCAGGTCCAGGAATGGCCCCATCTAAATGCAAGGATATGTGCAGTGGTATACCTGAGCAAGACCACCTAAAGCCCCTTTGCCAAAGAAGCTGACAGCCAACTGCTTTTCAGAGACATCCTTTTCTTACAGGCCAGTTTCTGCTGCCTCAGGAGATCAGCAAACATCCATCTGATTCACCTTCTAATGGACTTAAGCTATCGTGCTTTATTCCCTACATCTACGTACAAGATCAATAAATCTGTGCCTAAGTCCAAATTTTAAAAATGGTAAATTTTTAATGTATGAAGACACCGCTTTGATTTTATTTCATTGGTTCTTAGCTAAAGTCCATGGACTGCCTTGCTCTATCGGTATGCAGATGCTATTCCTATGCGTACAACCACGACCAGCTTTAAGCCAGCCAGCTTCATTAAGCCACTCCTTAGTAACTCTAATCCTAGTGTTATATATTCCCTCTGGGACCAGCAGGCAGAACCTCTTCTTCTCCCAGAAGACCAGTATTTTCTCTCAACTGTTTTCATTTCCATCTTTTAAAGCCCACATGGGGAAAGGTGAGATTAACGTGGCCTAACTCTGTGGCACTCAACCATTTAGCTTTGCTAAAGCTAATGGGAATTGCTTGGGGCTGCAAATGCAGCAGTGCATGAGCAAACCTGATTGTGGGCTGAGAAACAAGTATCCTATGTCTTCTGCATTTATCTGATCACCGTAGTTCCGTCTGGTCTTGAGGCCTTACCTTAAGGTCAGAATTGCACACAACAAAATTGTAGAAGTGAATTTTTTAAGTATCTGAAAATATGCATTAGTATAATTCTGCCATTAATCACTGATACTTTTCCCACCTGTTAGGCACCTGCATTACCTCTGCTGTGCCATACTGCAAGTTTGTGTAATGCAGATATAGGACCAGGAAAAAGCATTCTAGAACTTCTAATAACCAACAGCAGAGGACCAAGAGACCTTTGTGTAACCAAAGTATGCACCAATATTCCAACTCACGTGCTCAGGATACACCCACTGTCTGGATCGTCAGCAGCCACTCTGCCTTAGCAAAACCTCCATTACTCCTTCGGAAATTAATCATGCCACACAAACAGTAATGTTTTTTAATGACTTGGAAATTTTCATGTGCTAACAAAAAGACCTGGTGACTTGTTATGACATTCTCTGGAGTGAAGGAAAGCTGTGCTTTGCAGTCTCTAATAGACTGCAAACCAATTAAGAAAATTCAACTTCAGCAATGCAATTTGCTGATTTCTTTTCAGATGATTGTCTTGAAAACATCCAAATGAGACCTCACTTGACCTAGATTTAGGTAAACAAAGCGATAATTACTTCAAAAATACAATGTCACTAATCTTGGGAGCATGGCAGTATTTTTGACAAAGTTGTCAATAATTGAAGAGCTCTTTCCAAAAAGTCAAGCCTGAGTGTGTGCTGTGAACCAAAGTGCTGCAGTAAAAACCTGGAGCATCCTCTTGAGGGCGTAGTGAATAGAGTAAATTCACACTGTATTAAAGCCCCAAATTAGACTTTGCACTGTCTACAAAAATGACTGTGAGTATAGGCATTGCAGGGGAAACCTGGAGAGGAGGAAGTGCTGCATAAACAGGCAGCAGGAGTATGGGTGTCTCAGCATTATCTTTCCAGGCTGATCCAAAGCTCATCCCTTGGGTGTACTGCTCTCTTCCAACATCTCCCATCCAGCTGCGGGAAGGATGTGAACAGGTCCCAGAAAAACACAGCACAGGGACAACCTCCCAGACGACCAACATAGTCAGAAAGGGGAGGAAGCAATCGCAGTGTCCTGCAGATTTTTTCTTCAAAACATTGTAAAATTAATATTAGTCTGCATGAGACATATGTCTTGGTATCGTTTGTTTTGTTAACATATTCCAGATAGCTGTAGTGCTCTGTGAACATGCAATGTAGGGTTGTCAAGGCAAATGCTGGGGTCTTGGGGTTGAAAACAGGGTAAATTAGTGCCAAATGTGCCTTTCACTTTCTTCATGGCAATGATACACTGTACCCCCATCTCTGAGCCACTTTCAACCAGCTTATGTTCCTTTGACACAACAAGGCAGTACTGAGGCCAGACTGAGCATATACAGCACTTCTAGTCCTTTCTGACAGGAGGTTATGCTTTGGAACAACAAAGTAGAGTTATCTTTTTAAATAAATTTAGCTTTCAGCAAAGATTCCTGAAGGAGGCTTACTAAAAGTGCCTCACTTGTTGCAAATGCTGCACAAAGTTTAATTTCCTCCAAATTTTCTGCAGTGTGTTTGTCTCCGTAATAAAATTCTCCACAGCAGGTGGATGCTTGATCTTGCTGCTTTTAACCAACAGTTTCATTCTGGTCGAAAAACGTGAGCAGCCAGTCAGAAATCTGGATTTCAACAAATTGGTATTTCCATGCAAAACCCCACCTTGTCGTTTGACCTGCTCCACATTGCACTCACTGACGATTTGGCCCATTTTTTGTGCAAGAAAAGTTGAACTTGGAATAGGAGAGAATAAACCACTTCCTTCAAGCACCAGGATCACATACTCCATTTTACAGACAAGGAAATGGAGCACAAAAAAGAAAAAAATAAGTGATTTGTCCCAGTACAAGAAGACAGGCCCAGAAGGAAATTTATTAAACATTATTTTGTTTGGTTTTGACAAGGGATTGTTTTATCAGCTTGACATTCACATAGTAATGATTTCTATAGTCATGATTTCAGGAAAATGGAAGGATGGAAGATGGAAATGAAAGATTTGAGGACTTATTTCCTCCAAAAATACAAAGATCCCCTAACTGCCAAAGGCAGGCCTGTGATTCTCTTTACTTGCATCTGACTGGGGTTCCTCATAAATCTTCTGATTAAATCTCAGAATTTTTGCGAAGACATACACAATACTTTCAAGGGGTTTAAATTACCTTTCTCATATCAAGTGGAGTTGAGACATGTAATGACAGTATTTTTTTCTCAGAAAATTCTGATTTGCCGCACGTAAAGCATTATACAGGAAAATCTGTATTCAAAGACCTTATTTTTAAGAGCATTTTATTTTGAAATTATCAAAATAAAATGTCTCAGGACTTTCAATGTTCAAAATTCTGTTTCTCCAGCTCAATGCTACTGTATTTAAAAATATAGCCAAATCAAATTCAAAGCCTTTACTCAGGGTGGAAAAAAATGCTGCCACATCTGACAACCTGTTCTACATAATTTTTGTATGCATCAATTACACCATGAAGCAAAGAGGAAACCAGAGCCTGTAAGCAAAATTCAGCACTTCTCTGTCTTCAGTAGTCAGTTAAAACAGTGCAAAATGGGTCTGAGCATTATTACATGTTTATGAGTACCATTGTTCAGCAAAACACCATTACTTAAGTAAAAATATGCTTTAAGGAACAGCTGTAGAAAGCTGTTTTTATGCCATCTGGAAAAAATGAAGCAGACTGATTCTAAGACATGTTTGTGACGTTTGTAATGTAGATATGATGCTGTATGCATGCAGAAAACATGCAGGTAATGGTTTTTCCTTGTGACGGTATGAGGCATTTCTTGGTGATTTACTGAATTCCTTCTCTCCTAAGGTAAGGAAAAAAAATTATGAAGGTCTAAGTAGGGGAATAAATCTCCCAAAGGTGCTCTCTGCCCCTCAGTGCAGCACAGCCTCAGTGTCCCACCAAGGTGGCTTTTAGTGCTGGAGTGCATTCAGACACCATTAATCCCCTACTCATGGCAGTCCCTCTTCGCTGGTCACCCCACTCCACACTGAGCAGGATGGGGCTGAGGCTGCAGGAAGGGGGTGCAAGGAAACCAGATCCTTGTTTTCTGGCCATGCTGCTATCAATCAGAATGGATGATGGTTAACAAAACAAAAATAAGTATACCAAGGGGTATATAAGGTCACTGTGAGTGACAAGCTGGGGTAAGACCTGGGCAAGTCTGGGAAATACATTTTTTTCCTGAATAACCCCATAATTGTCTCATCCACCCTGCTGGTATATTCATCTGGTTATTGGGCATTTACTGTTTCTGTCCTGGAGGCTGCTGACTAAAGTGGTGGCCCTGCTCTCCCTTCCTGCCCCATCCTCATCTCACTGAGGTGTCTGCAATGAAAAACCTGGCTGCAAGAAGGGCACCCACGGTGTGCGTGTGTGCTTGAATGTACAAGTGCATGCTTTCAGAAGATGCAGCTCACCATGGTGTTTTCCCAGTATCTCCACCCACTGCAAGCAAAGCTTCAACAACAGGCAGCCTGGGATGGAGGCTGTCCCCAAAACTGACCAAATCTTGTATTTTCTCTGGCTTCACTTAGGGTAAAGACACGAGGCAGAAGCTCTCTCTCCTTTTCCCCTCTGCAGACCAAACCTGAACCAGCGAGATGAGAGAAACCCATGTGCTGTGCTTATCAGAGGCAGTGTGCACCCAAAGATGAGGCGGGACTGGTGGGAATGGGACATGCTGCAACTTCTACCATTTCTTCTACCCACCCATGTTCTCGCCTGCAGCACCTGCCTGACCTCTGCCAGGCTGCAGGAGCTCACAGCATCTCTAAAGCACCACACTGGCCATCTTGGTGCCTGGCTGCCAGGATAGATGCCTTTGATTGTAGACACTCTTGGCCAAATGCATTACCTGACATGTTGAGCATGTTTAGTGTAAAAATTCATTTCTGCCCCTAATCAGCAATAAATTTTGCCAGGAGCATGTTCAAGTCAAGGGTTTGTCACCCACTCCAAGAGCTGAACATGGCCTTCATCATGCCTATACATCTGTGAGAATATTTTCAAGTGCTTACACACATACATGCAATACAGCATCATAAAATGAAATGAAAACATTCACGCGTTCTGTGAGAGTAGGCAGACATGGGCATTATCAAATAATCTGGCTGCAGTTATAAATATATAATAATATTTAAATTTACAAATCTGTCTGCTTATATCTAAAAGCCATTATTTACTTTGTACATAAAAGCACTTTACGTCATACACACATAATAAAGAAATGGAAAGTCTGAAATACTCTACAAGCATGGGACCTCATCACCTTCTAAGATTTAAGAAAGAAAAAGTTCACATGGAAAATTTAAACTTGGGCTACCAGGATGGATTAGAAGATCTAAAACACATCAGAAGACTGAACTCTTTTATTTAACAGTACTCTTTGTATAATATGCTGTAACTCAACAGTTATACTTACCACAGTACTTTTACTAGTGTAATTCAGAAGCATTTTGCAATGGCTATTCTCAGTGTGAACAGATTTTGTCTGGTTTACTGTAAGATTCATGTTTCAGAGATACAACGTAGAAATTATACAATTCAAAATGTGATGCACAATCCACTTCTACACATCCTGATTAGTACTTTTGACCTCAATCATCATCATTTATTTTTGAAGTCAATTATTTAGAATTTTTAGCATTTGCCATAATGCTCATCTCAGCTTCAAGGTGGATTTTATTAAGTTAACATTTTTAAATGAACAGCTATTAACAGTACACTCTCATGTAACAGTAATCAGTTTAGTGACATGGTGAGCAAAAGAAAGGTCAGAGAAAAAATTATTCCTGTATTCACTGACAATTTGGCCTCATGTAGATTTCTTCCTCATGGTCACCTGAGCTTGTGAAAGTTACAGGGACATTCCCTGCTTGAGGACTTCACTTCTGTCCTATTTGGTTGCTCTACATTCCTGAGGGCTCACAGATAAAGGACTGTATTCCACTCAGTGCTTAAAGAAACTGGATTAAAACTGGGATGAATGGGGGAGGGGGGAGCAACCAAACAAGCAAATCCAATTTTATAGCTCTAGTTCATCACTCTTTCTGCACATTTTGTGTCCTGTGTTTAATAATTACTTCTTCTTCTCTGCAGGAAGAGGTGGTCTTTTAGTTAAAGTACATGACCAGCAAATCAGGACACAGCTTCTGTTTTCAGCTTTGGCACGTTGGTTTTTTGGCTTTGGGGAAATTACTTCTGTGCTGGTTTTGGCTGGGGTAGAGTTAATTTTCTTCATGGTGGCTAGTATGGGGCTATGTTTTGGATTTGTGCTGAGAACAGCGTTGATAATTCTGGGATGTTTTTGTTATTGCTGAGCAGGGCTTACACAGCATCAAGGCCTTTTCTGTTTTTCATACTGCCATGCTGCTGTGGAGACTGAGGCATGTCCACAAAGAACAGTGTGTTTTCACATGTAACTGGGAAGAGGTTTTTACCTTGAGGTTAATCACAGACACTTATTTTGACATTTTTCATGTAAATAAGCTGATATTCTAGCAATCAATTGTAATCACACCTGTAATAACCATTTTTTCCCTCATCAGTAAATCAGTTTTGCAGTTTGGCCTTAGTGCAAAGGTGTGAATACCTGAAGTGCATACTGGAAGCGTTATGTAAGAAAAGGGTTTGATTTCATAGTTCCCTTTCACCGCAATTTTGTACTTGGGTGTGTACACTACAGTGCCCAGTCCCTGTACAGAACTTTCACTCAGCACTGAGAATCACCACTTAGAAAATCCACTGAAGCTTTGGGCTTTTTACTTCTAAAAATTGACCTTAAGCTTACCACTTGCTTAGAAAGTCCTGTATGTCTAAGCAGAAGTCTTTTGGTATCTTAAATGTTAAGTAAAAGATCCATTCTGTGACATGCTGTCAACCAAGGGAAAAGGAAGGAGATATCATTCCTTTGGACACAATGAGGAATATCAATCTAGTTATTTCCATTTTGCAAGCTTGCACACTCTGTGGTTGCTGGTGGATTGACCTAGTCTTCAACAAAGCATATGTACAATTTTGAAATAGATGAGAAGAGTAAGACATGAAAAATTGTGGGGACAAGTGCAATAAGATGGATTTCAACTTCTAATTGCTTTGTTTAACCTTTCACAGTCCTGCAACTTGTCTCTGATACTCAAAAACATGATGTATTTTCTCCTATTTATTATTTGCAGTGGGCTACTGAAGAAAAAAAAATCCAGTGAGGTATGCCTCTGAGTCAAAATGGTCTTTGCCAGGAATAACAGCAGAGCTCTTGCACCAGTGCCTCATTAGTTTATGGAAAACAGGTCCCTAAGGAAATGATGGGGTGTAAATAAATTTAAAACAGTTTAGTCTTACAAGTAAAGGAGATGCCAGATTTTTAAAACAGTGGTGGCTCAGTGATGCCTTAACACTGTGTTTCACGTATCACAAATTTTAGTTAGGTTCTCCAAAATGTTTATAAGCATCATGGAGTGACACAATTATAGACACATATTTTTAACCTGCGAAGTGCACGTGTGCTCTTCGTCATCTCTGAGGGGTGTTTTTAGTAGCAACAGCAATCCCTGTTAGATATACCTGATAGAGGCATAGATGAATTGCTCTGCCCCTTGATACTCCAACCCCACTCTGCTCTGCCCAACAAAACTGACCTGCTTTGTGTTCATGGGACATCACAGGGCCAGTGCAGAGTATGCTGAATAAAATCTTGTCTCGATGACCAGGGAATTCAAACTTCTGGAAAAAACCCTACTGCCAACAGAGACTCACATGCAGACAGCTCACACAGGTTTCTGAAGATCCCATACCTAGAATCAGCCTAGTAACCACATCCAGTTCCTCCATGCCAGCTCCATGGATCTCAGCTGCTGATCTAGCTTGTGATGAGTTTTCCCATTTGGAAAGATCCCAGACTTGGACGTCTCCCTGGGAAAGGGTACCGAGATGTCTGAAAAACAGGTGCCAACTCCAGCCTAGGAAGTGAGACTTACACACATATATCCAGGGGTCCTTACACAACTTGAGAATGCCATCTTTCAGACAACAGATGTATGAAGACAGATACAAAGGATTCATGAGTCAGACTTTAAGATGGAGCTATATAAAATATTGCCTAAAATCACATCAAGGTCATGTGAAATATTTGTTTAGGAAAGTAATTTAACATAAGATAAGCAAAACCAGTGCCCAGAGGATTAAATGAGAAAATTTCCAAGAGCACAAAAAGACTAAATATATCACCAACACAAAATCCTTCAAAGCTTTTATGTGCAGTGGCAAATAAATGTCCTCTGTGGCAAACCCCAGCCAGGTCAGAGACAGCAAGAGAGAATACATCTTTGTTATGTTTCAGATCACTGGAAAAAGGTGTCATGCAGCATCACTTAAATGAGCTATTTAAGGCCGAAACAATTTTGTGATACCCAAACCTCACATGCTACCACTGCAGCAACTCCTCTCATGTATTCTGGTGAAGCAATAATCCTGTCTTTTGTTATAAAACACAGGCAGGAGGCAGTACCTTATTCAAAGGTGATACTCACACACATTTTAAATTCTAAGTCTCAAAATTCATGGCAACTGTATTTCTGTGTCCATTAATAAGATACCCCTTATTGCTCAAGGCTTCAGTGTAGCAATCTGACAGCAATAGGCCCTGTTTCCACTTAACACATAGGAGCAGGATTACATCCATTCTGAGCTGCCAAAAATTTATGAAGCAAAAATTCTCTAGAGAAAGCCATAACTTTATATAACATTACTGGGTATTTACATTTACAGTGGGGCATGGGACTTCTCCATTAGCAGATATGTGTGAGAAAATATGTGAACCCAGCTATCCTCCTTGTGCCTGTACATCTGGGAAAGCTACTGCATATCAGAGATTTCATCTGAAGGCTGCAATAACTGTTTTTACTGGCTCTGGTCTTCCTATAAGCCAATATCAGCACTGAAAATTTATTTTTTACAATGTATTTCCCCATTTTGGAGATGGGAATGGGGTTAATGCCCATCACCACCACCAGGAATAAACTCAGTTACAGACATGTGACTATCAGGAGTAAGCAGCCATTCAGAGATTCACTCAGATCACTCATGTTTCATTTTTGACACCCGAAGACGTTCCGCACAAAGAATTCCCCAAGAGAGTCTGTGGAGCTCTAAAAATTAGGCACCTTTGGAAAAGCCACATATTTTTACGTGCCAATTTGAGCAGGACAGCTTCATACTGAAATTTTTGATTGTGACCATGGACAAGTTTCCCCCTGCTTTTGCTTCATGGGATGCAGAGCAGAGAGACAGCATGCTCCCACCATCCCCCAGGAGGAACAACGCAGGTTGTCCAACAACACCTTCGACACAGGCAGGACAAAGAGGAGAGCTGGAAAAGCTGTCCCAGACCTGACAAGGTGGGGCTTCTTACAAGTGAGTTTTTGAGATATTGAAGGAAAGATTTTTCTGCAGGAATAGACACTGGTGTCTTGAGTGTCCTGCTGAATAAAAATAAAAAATAAAAGCATTTGGGAATCCTGTCATTTGTCCATAGACAAATGATAAGTGTTTTTCTTTTCTCATTAGGATACTTTAGTTTGGATAGACTGTTTTAATGAACATATCCAGAAACCTCTGTGGAGGACTCCAGCCATCCTCAGAGAGGGGCAGAGGAGCCCGGCTGTGCCAGTGCTGCTTTCCAGAACAGCACTCCAAGCCTCAGCATTGCAACAAAATTATATCTGCTCAACTAAACCAGCCAAGATGAAAGGAGAATCCTCCCAGGTCTTTGAGTGTCCTCGCAATCCAGTTGTATCTTCTCTGTCCAGCCTCATATTCAAGACTGAGAAGCACCATCATATTCTGGGCTAAATACTTCACTAGCACAAATGCAGTTGCCCAGAAAGTAAATGTTGTGCCCATTCTCTCTTATTTACTGGTCCAGGTAAAGAACTGGTTGCCACTGGCATAAGAAGCACTGCCCTGGCATGCCCCAGGCCCAGAGCCATGCTTCAGGCAGAACTTTCCTGCAGAGCCAGCCCAAAGCTGTGTACAGCCCCAAGCACCCCTCCCAAGCAGCACTTTTAGGCAGCCTGGCTGCTACAAACACATCTCCAGCACACTAGCTAACATTTCTGAGGTCTTCACAGCTCCTTGTGTGCCTGAAAAGCCCTCCTGGTTCATCCAGCACTGTTTGAGGGGACAGAGAGGACAGGGACTGCCTGCCCTGCCGGTGGTAAGGCAGCAGCAGCAGAGCAGGGCAGTGTATGTCAGCAGGCTCTCCAACACACTGCACTGCTGGATTTCCTATTACTCCATCTCTCAGGTCTAGTGAAAAAGGTGCACAGTCTAATGGGAGATAAATCCACCACACACACACAGAGGAATAAGCCTAATGCTAGGTTACCAGCAGGAGCCTGCTTCACTCCCCCTGACAGCTTGAGCACTAACTGATCCCACAAAAGCTGCCAGGGGTCTCCTGTTACAGCTGAATAGGTGACACATCACAACAGCAAGCCATCTATCCTTTCCAGTGTTCTCAGGTCTTCAAACAGACTTGAGCTGGACTCAAGTTTCAAGGTAAGAAGAAGACTTTTACTCAATTGAAGTAGCTATAGGCCAAATACAGCAACTGGTGTAGCATTATCCAGACATTAAGACAAGAAAATTGCCAGAAAACATGTCTGATTCCAAACTCCAGACCCGGAAGCCTGAGATAGCAGGTGATCCTTAAAATTGTAAAGGACACTTAATTCAACGCCACTATAGTTAGTATGCCTAAACTGTAATTTGAACCTTCATTTAAAATTTAACTAGTATATAGTCTAACATATTGCAATCCTCAGTGGATTTCCAGTGACTAAATTGTACAATGAAATTGAATGAAAAGTGTTAAAGAGGTAGAACTCAAGGCAGTATTAGCTCCTCCTCATTTGCTTTTGTGTGTTACTTGGATTTAACTGTAACAACATTATATAAAACACCAGTGCATGTTCAGTAATGCCTCTGGAACAAAAAAAGATGATGATAGGAGATCTCACTACAGCTTCTGCTATTAAGTCTTTGGGAGAGGTGAGAAGAGATTGCTCATTAAATAAGTGTTATAAAGCATTCAGCACTGACAGACTAGTTCAGAAGTAGAAAGTCAAAGGTGAACTGTTCCCACTAGAAAAGTATCCATCGCGGCCAAGCAGTTATTATTGCCTACTGTCATAGCACCCTTCTCAGAAACCAGGGAGAAGTCTTGGAGAAGCTACAGAAACAAAAACAACAGTGATTAATCAGTACAGCAGTAGATCAAGGAGTCAAGATGACAAGGCAATCCAGAGAGCAGTCCTGTGCACAGAGAGGAAAGTGTCTGGAAGCTGCTTTTACTGTATCCTTGAGCCATTCACTAATGAGCATACATATGTAGACTGAGTGAAAAAACAGGCTTTGGGTCTGTGTCAGCTGATGAAACAGTTAATAGAAAAATTAGAGTAATTTTATTTGTATCTTGAAGGTAACCAAAAAAAATCACTTTTCCTACATTTTTATCTGTACTTAGAGTATCTAATGTGCTCTACAACAGAGCACACTGTAAATATTACTGAAAAGCAGAATCTGACTCATAAATTGTTGGCATTCTGTGCCAGACAAGCTTGTACTAATGTTTAAAGAAGCAGATCACCTGGGAGAAATGTGTTCTACAAGTTGCAAGATAAACTAAAGAGACAATTAATGGGCATTGGCTGTGCAGCACATATTGTTCCCATGTTGTTCAGGCCCAAGTTGACTGCCTGCCAATAGATATAGAAGTAATTGTCAGCAAGATTTACAGTTACTTTTTCATTTGCACAGAAAAGTAGAAAGGTTGAAAGAGTTATGTGATTTGTTGAAGGTCTATGCTAACAACTGATCAACCATAGCATCCTGCACCGGTGAATGGTAAAGAACACAGAACACAGACTGCACATTTTTCTTGATTCTGGAAGTTGTTCTTCATGGCAGAAAGCTGAATTGCCTTCTGATCATCAGCAACTGTTTCTTTTATTTTACACATCCATTCATAAAGCCATCCTTTCTGTTGCCAAATTAGGCACCAGGAAAGTTCTAATTCTACCAGTGAAGGGAAAAAAAGTATTTTTTAGCAAGCTGCACTTTAATGTAATGAAATTAATGGCATAGACTTTCAGCTTGTGGCAGAACTGCTAGCAGCTCCTGAATTGGCCACTCTTGTATGTGAATGTGGATGGGGTTATTAGACATGTTCAACTACAGTCTGATGATATGTATCTCCACTCTGCAAAAATATAAAATGGGGCAGTAAACACCGTCTGAATGTCCAGGCAGTTGGCAAAAATAATCACATAATGGCAGAAGGTTAGAAGCATCTTTGCAGTCTTTAGGAAACCCTGTTGCCAATAATATTACATGGGCATGACCACATTTATCATTCAAACACAGAAAACAGGAGATACAAATTACTCTGAAGGAACAAAAATCCAGAAATCCTGTGACTTTCTTCCAGGCTGCAAAAGGGATAAACAACAATTCAGGATCAATATGGAGACCCAGGCAGTCTGCAGATGTGTCTAGAAGGTACTGGATTGCAGAAGGATTCATAAGGTCTTCTCTTGGGTGGCTTTCTGTAATATCTCCAGATATTACAGAGTTACCCTGTAATTACCCTGAGTAAATTCCCTCCTGCATTAGTATATGGAAGGCAATGAGATGCATCATCCCATCAAGGTCAAGGACATCCATTACTGGACTACCTTTTGCAAAAATGTCTGTACCTCTTTACTGGTTCCTTCACAGCTCCTCCTGGACAGTCCCACAGCTTTCTCTTGGCAAATCCTCCCACTGGGGCTCACAGGAGGGCACTGCTTCTGCCTTCTTTATTCCCAGCTAACACAGCATGAAACAAACTTTGGCTGGTTTGTAGCTGCACCCCGCTGGCTGGTGTTTGCTTTGTGCTCTGACAGTGCAAACTATGACACAAGTGGCTCTTTCAGCCTTCTCTGAGCAGGATCTCCAGCTCCTGAAGGAGAGTGCTGTTTGTAAATGTGATTCTGAAACAGACTGGTGCTAGCCACACAGGTTTGTGAAAACACTTCATAAGCCATTTCAGCTGGAAGTAGGCTTAACTCTGTCCTCTAGCAGAGGTGAAATTTATGTCATGGCCAGTGTAAGCAGAGTTTAACTTCAGCAGAAGTTAGCTGGGGTGATTTAGAGGCAACTCCAAATTTGTAGGATGAATCCATTGGGATTTGTATTCCCACCAGCATTTAATACTATGGCAAATATTACTCATTAGAGTAATTGCTGTGTGTTTATCACAGACATACTGCAGGCCAGACTCAATAGGCTGCAGTTCCTCAGCAGTGCCAGTCTCAGAAATGATGGCAAATTTTATGTGTCAAGTTAAGGGCAATAAGTAATGATGTTGCCTTTCCCTGGGCTTAGAATTAAAAGCCAAACACGGTCAGAGGGGAAAAAAGGGTTTTACCTTGGTATTTATTTAAGGATCCTCAGGTACACCACATCCATGTAGAAAGCACCCGAGGTAGAAAGCACCCCGAATGCACACCGAGCATGCACTCCCGAAAGGGCCCCCCCGGAAAATGCACCCCCGCAATGATTCACGTATACAGTTGTAGACCTTGCACATTAGCAGATCTATCAAAGGTTCCCCAGTGAGAGGCTCAAGAGAAGCCCCCGTCCNGGGCTTAGAATTAAAAGCCAAACACGGTCAGAGGGGAAAAAAGGGTTTTACCTTGGTATTTATTTAAGGATCCTCAGGTACACCACATCCATGTAGAAAGCACCCGAGGTAGAAAGCACCCCGAATGCACACTGAGCATGCACTCCCGAAAGGGCCCCCCCGGAAAATGCACCCCCACAATGATTCGCGTATACAGTTATAGACCTTGCACATTAGCAGATCTATCAAAGGTTCCCCAGTGAGAGGCTCAAGAGAAGCCCCCGTCCTGAGGAACCTTCCCCCTGGAGGGGCCTATCTTAGTTTACAGAATGTGTTCTGGAGAGGACCTTGGTGTCTGGGGCTTTCTGACCCAATTGCGAGGTTTCCAAGATGTTTGGTCTCTTGGCTTAACAGAACTTGGGGTCTAAGCTCATTATCAGACTTAGGGAATTACAAGTATGTGGGCTAAAAGCACTAAGGATACGTGCAAAGCTGTATGAAAGGGTATATGAAAGGGTATATAAGAGGGGTATATAAAAAAGCAAAAAATCATCATGGCCTCAATGATGATGCTTAATAAACATGAAAATGGATTTGAAGATATTTCACTACATTTTTCAGTCTTCCACCCCCAAGGAAAGGAAATGTGAAAATTCTAATTTAACCTCATACATTATTTTGACTAGTCATGGGGCTAAGGGATCCCAGGGCTGATCCTGGACTCTGAGAGGCTTTTCAACATCTTTGCATTTTCTGGTGCATTTCATTAAGATGAGTAACAGAAGAAAGAGTAGTTCAAGCTTCAGGTACAAAAATCAGTAGAACATAAAACTCCTGTATGTTTAGGCTAGAAAAGAGCCAGTCTGGACTCTTGAGACAAGCCTGACCAGTTCTTCCTCCAGAAATACCATTGTCTTGAGGGGTGAGGGAAAAAAAGTCAGAGATAGAAAATACATTTCTTCTCCACTGCAGAGAAAACTTCCCCTCTAGCAATGCAAACATCAATTCTTAGTTCAAATCATCAGCACTGATGGTCCATGACTCCATTGCATCCACCTTCCAGAATCTTCCAAGAAGGGTAGCTACTAAGTTCCCTCTTTAAGGAGGGATTTCTAAAGATGGGCTTCTTGGAACCTATGAAATGTGTGACTTTTCAGTCAGTTATCTGTATGCTAAATCTGTACACCTTGGCACACATCAGCACACATTACCCCTACTCAGTAATACTTCCTCCCCATTCTACTTTCATTTTCCACACCACACAGTGACTACAGAGACTGACAATAGATAACAAGATACTGTTAGCCTGAGACCTGCAGGCTAGCATTAACTCAAAGGTGGGTAACAGACTTTCTAGCAAGGAAGACAGGGTCTCACAGCAGGGACCCACTATGGCCAAGTGCTGGAGAAATAATTTTCCCAGAATAACTGTCTTCTCTTTTACATGGAAAGAAAAAGAAAAAAAGAAAGAAGTAAGAATGTTAAGAGGTTTAGAAAACATGACCTGTGAGGAAAAAGCTGAAGGAACTGGGTCTGTTTAGTCTACAAAAGAGGAGACTGAAGGAGCACATGATAACAGTTTTCCACCATGAAAAAGGCTGTTGGAGACAGATATGATGAACTGTTCTCCGTGGCCATGGAGAAAAGGATGCAAAATTAATTTACAGTAAAGAAGATTTCAGAGCAATGCAGGAAAGGAGGGAAAGAGTTTCAGTCTAGGAGGTCAGAGTGAGCAGTGGACCAAAGCTCAAATCTATTGGGGAAGACAGTGCAGATCATTAAGAACAAACCAGTCATATCATGGAATCCTGCTGTAATACGGGTGGTGGGACATTTTGTGACCCCTTCCAGTCCTACAGCTTTGTGACTGAGCCTTGATACAGATCAGCTGCACATTGAATCCAATGGGTTTCTCTGTCAAATCAAAACTTCAAAATCAAAATATAAGGTTGTAAATCAGATCACAATCAGATTAGCCAGTTAGAACTAAATTTTTTTTTCCTAACCCTGATTAAATATAGAATAATCACTAAAAGAAGCAGGAATTGGACATGCTGAATCTCCATGCTTTCCTTTCAGAAGATAGACCACTTGCTGTGTGACAACATAAAGAGAAGTCTCCTGGGTGTGCCTGAGTGATAAAATACAATTATTTGGCAGCAGCAGACCCAACAAGACTGTAAGGCTCGTTACAATGTTGTAAATCCAAGGTAGCACAGAAGAAATCAGTAGATTTATAACAGCATAATTACGATCGGCAGAGAAGCCATTGTATTTTTGCTTGGGAAACGGCAGTTAAGCATTCAGCAAAGGTCCTGTTTTCTCCCCTCAAGCTTTTCACATTATTCTCTGACAGATTGCTGTTTTTTTCCAAATTCAGACTTCACTTTTTTTTTACTCAGAGATTTCAGTCAACTTTTAGGATGTCAGAGTAAACCATACATCTGGTTGTTCATGTGTTTTCAGATTTTATTGTGATGTGTTCTGCCTCAAGCCCACTTCCACATGTGATGGCTTCTCAAAAACCCTAGCAGTGCCAGCATACCATAAACAAGCCTGGAGTGCCTATAAGAGAGGCAAACATGATGACCACTAGCTCATCTGTATTATTCTACACATGTTCTTAAGTTATGGCTGCCTCCAGGTCTGTTTTAATCTTAAGTTATGGCTGCCTCCAGGTCTGTTTTAATCTCTCTGCTGAAGTATTCCTATAGAGCATGTCCAATTGTCTGTTGTTTGAACATTGCATGGGTCCCCTCTTCGAAAAGACCCTTTCCAACTCATCTGTAGCATAGTGTAGTGGCAACAAAGTGTTGCCATTCCCTTGAACACACCTGCAACATGAATAAATGCAAAAGACAGAAACACCTGGGGACATGGTTTAATGGTGAACATGGAAGTGCTGGATTAATGGTTGGACTCAAAGATCTTAGAGGTCTTTTCCAACCTAAATGGTTCTATGATTCTAAACAAAAAGGATTCTGATTTCTTGACTTCTAATATGACTCTATGTCCCCTATGCTCAGCTATTCTTCAAAGGAAGAGTCAGTAGGCTTAGGACAAGACTTGTGAAAAGGCTGTTGAAAATAGGAGTCTAGAGCCCAACGAAATCTGCAGTTGTATGAACCCTGTTAGCCTTTGACAACAGTTACTTCAAGTTGTGCTGTTATCAGATCCAAGTAAGTGTGGGCTTGTTCCATCTTGCCTTTCCCTTTGTCCTACTCACAGAGCTTGACTGAATGACTTACTTGTTTTACAAATAAGAAGACATTTTTTTTGCCATCTATGATCTTCCTGCTCCTCACCAAAATGAACAATCAAGACCTTCTTTCAGTGTAACTCTGGAAAGTTATGAACAATTTCCAAGTCCTTCCTGCATCAACAGCATGGAGGTTTCTACATAGATAAACCTAAGCAGGCAGAACCTGCTTGTCACAGCACAGCTGGGGTAGGTTGCCCACACACTCAAATGCTGCTTACCCTGAAGTCATAAAACCTTAGGGAAGCAGAACCTGCAGCATCTCACTGGCCCTAGTTCAGATACAAGTATTTCCAACCAGGACACAAAACTATGCAGGACCTAGAAACTCAGACAAGGGTCTTGAAAATTCAAAACTATCTCAGAGATAAAGAATTGCACTGATTTTTTGAGACTCTTTCTCCTTTTTTAAGATAAAAATATTGTGCTACAACTTTGTGCATGTGACCAGTGTAAATTGAATACACATGCACAAAGTGCAAAATGAACTTCAAAACATGCAAAAAGTGGGATTTCCATCTGTATTTAGTGCTCAGTTTATCATGTTCTCACTGAAGCCACAAAATATATCCATTTCAACAAGGCAGAAGTAACAGCAGTTAGAATAAGAGTTCTGGAAAACAGCATACAATGGTAGCTTGCTTGCTTGGAAAGAAATTCCCTTACTTGCTCAATAGGGATTCAATATCTGCCATTTTTTTCCCTCCCAGCCCTATCTTACTGCTCTTACTCTGTCCTTCTTTTACTTTCCTGCCCCCTTGCCAGTCCCCCTTTTCCTGTTGCACTTAGCCACAGCAGAGTCCCAAATTCCCCTTATGATCCCTAGAGGAACTCAGATACCACGATAAACAAGGAAAGCATAACTTGCACAATGACGCCAATAGCAGTTTTCAACATGTCAATAAGAATGTTGAAACTACGTTTGGGAGAAGACTTGGTAATGTATTAACTCTACCAGTGGGCCACGCATTAGGTTTTTAATCATACTTTCATTTCACATTTATTACCTTAATCGCACTAGATCAGAAAGATTTAATCTTCTTTTAGTTTAAAAGGAGACATTCAGCAATTAAAAATATTGCTGTTTTTTCATACACATAAATACTACTAACACTTAGCTCCTTAATCATGAAGAAACATATTTCATGCATCACCACTGATCCATCACATAATGGTAGCTGTGGTGAAAAAGAAAGACATGATAAATTTTGTGTGTTGTGCATACACACTGGTGAACAGTAGAGTTGAGAGTTACCTAATTTCTTTTCAGATTCATTATATTCAGGTCCAATGAATTTGCAAGGTGCATGGCTTTTGCAAAGAGACAGAACTCTGTAGTGCTGTTATAAAAATAATCTATTTGCAAAGGGTTGAGGTAATGTGTGGACCAGCACATGACATTTCACACTCATACAGGAAAGAGTAAAAACATGGCATTTCCAGTCACAGATGCTAGGATCATTCCCAGATGATGTCAGACAATATCTGTGCAGTGATACCAAACAAAAAACTGATCACTCTTCCTTATGTTGAAAAAACAATAAGGTGTGCACTGAATTAATATCAAATTAATCTCAAATTTCTCCATGTGTTTGTGCAGTCAGATAAATACCCTTTTTGGACACATGAAAGCATATACTGGGAAAAGACTGGCAAGAAGGAATTTCTTCTGGTTATGAAGCTTCACATTAAAAAATCACATTCATCTCTGTGGATGTGTTAATGAAAAAGTGAGCATGCTCCAAGGAAATGAAAATTTGAATGGATATTCAATGTGGTCTATTCTGGAAGGATGAAGAGGAGAAAAAGAATTTTAAGCTACTTAAGATATTTCAAGTGTTTTTGTCAGGAAAACACCCTTGTGCCTCTCAGCCCTGCTCATGTAGCAAACCTGGTGCCACTCAGGCAATTTTTAGACAAGCAATAAATGTATTGAACAACTGAACTTTGTAAGGAGCATAAACTTAGGAGTTTTACTCATGTTTGGAAACATTTTATGGCTGGGATTAAAAAATGGAAAAGCTATTTTTTATGTTGAAACTTTTCATTTAGCAAAAGGAATACTTGTTTTGGGAAATGTTGAAACATCATTTTTAATGTTCTTTAACAGAGACCCATCAGCTCTTGGTCTTGAACTGATGTTTCTCTTTCTAAAAATTAACTTGTAAGTCTGTGTGGGTGACAAAATGGTGTGGAGGTAAAGACCACCTGACTCACGTCCACCAAGAAAAGAACTGTGGTATGAAGATACAGCTAGGGAACCATAAGTTGAGATCTGCCATGTAAAGGAAAAAACGCACTCATTTTGGCTAAAGAGCTCTACAATGCCCTTCTTTTTGTATGCAGGCACATCCCAAAATCCAGCCTAGATTCCAAAGTCTCCTTAATTTTAGAATAGTCTCAAAAGTGTGTTAAAAATATTACAAAGAAGACAAATGTCACCTTTAAGGTTTTACAGGTCTCAAGCACACAATCTGTTACACAGAAATGGGCATTTTTATGCTTGTCAGAAGTAGTTCTCACTCATATCGTACTAAGTATAAAAGTGGCTTCAATAACTTCATACCTATTGGTGAATTCGGGTAAAATTCTTTATCTCTAGGAGTGCAGAAGTTCATATCAATTTATCATAATTGAGTTTTTGACATCTGTCAATTTCTGATAGTTTCCCAGCTATTTCATTTCTGAGTCACATATTTTTCACCAAATTATTCTTCATACACCTTTTTATAGGTAAGAGTGGTCCCAGAGAATGCCACAAAGCACTTACAAGGTTAGGTCCCAATCCTGGTACTCCCAGGAGAGCTCTGTGGCATTTCTCACATCTGCCAATGTCCTCCAGTGTTCCTCAAACTACAGGATCGACACCTTGGTCAAAGGAGAGGGTCATGAGCTTTTAACGGATCTGCACTAAAATTTTTATCATATTTTTTATGTCTGCAATGTAAACGCAGTTAAATAACCCATGGCACTGAACGTTTCACTCAGCTATCCAGGGGTGAATATTACCATTTATTTAGGGACTTGTCAAAGTATTATTTTCATTACACTAATAAATACTGTAAAAGTCAAAATAAAAAATGTTATAAGTTCTGGAACATGTCTTATCTAAATCTATATGATCTGGAAATATTTAGCAGGGGAGTTCAGTAATACAAAACAGAAACAGAAAGGGTCCTGGGCAAAGCCTTAGGGAAATGCCAAACTATTAATTACACATTAAGCGAATGGTTTTTATTTTTGTATTGAAACAGCAACTATTCAAAGTCTACGCTACAGTACAACAAAAATTATTCTCTGGTATAGCTTAACGCTGAAGTCCGAGTTATTTTGATCCCTAGAGTCAAAGTGCTTCAAAAGATGAAATAAAATTGCATTGGGATTTTTTTTAAACTAGGAAATAGAAGAGACAAATTCTGACCCATTAGCACAGAACTTGGCAAACACTAATTATAAATCAAAGCTATGCTCTGCAAATATTCTTGCAAGTTTAACTTTACAATATATTGTATACTTGCAATTTATTTTTCTCACCTAAATGATTTTCCCAAATTGAATTTAATATTGGTAAATATCACCAATACTCCTAACAGTTCTGATGAAGTCAAAAGGACTGTCCCCACGTGTAAAAGGAGAATGTTTGCCCAATCAAGCCCAACAGCTGTTACATGTTGTTGCTTGCACTGCTGGCCATCCCTCTAAACTAATAATAAATAATGAAAATTATCTTAAAAAGGATCCCAAAATACTCCCTTTCCAAGGGAACATGCCTTCCCAAGGCTTGGCCATAAGCTTTTCACACTCTGTACAAATATGAGTAATTTGCTTTTGTGTGCAAAGCCCCCTTCAATACCCAAGTCCTGCTGTATACACTTGTGTGTGTGTTTACACAAAGGCACAAGCGGTATCATCAAAATGCAGGCACTTCCAGGATGAAGAAGAGACTCTAATCAGAGTGTGGACGCTCCTTTGCTCTGGGGAAAAGGTTATGTTTTGGTCAGGACATGAGGGTAAATCCTCCCCTGGTATGTAAAGCACCAAAGGATCTTTAATGTCTAGGCTGAGCAGACATGACCTCAGTTTTCTAAGGTTTCCTTAATTCCTCAACTCCCACCTGTGAAAGGTCACAGAGCAGTTCCAGTGTTACTGAATTTGTGAGGACTGTTTTGGGGTTTACCATGTTTTGTGGGTTTTTTCTTTCATTTAACCAACCTGTTGCCTCCTCAAATTTGCCTGGTCCTCAGTACCATGAAGTCACTTTCTGTGAGAGCCTTGGATGCAGGGTCAGGGAGAAGATGTAATCTGGAATCTGAAACCAGACAGAACACATCATTCCATGAATCTGTGCTCATCTGTGTCTTTTTCAGCCTTCAGTGGCTGAAAGCAACCGGTAGCTGCAAAAGTACAATAAGTAAGTATGGATAATCTGGATAGTATGAAGAGGAACTGGAGAAGCTAATGCTCAAGTTAGCCACAAAAATCAAGTGAAAATAAAGATACAAATCTCCCTTTGAGCAAAAAAAAATCTTCTCCACTAACTATCCTGCTCTGCAAGAAACCCTGTGTGTTGAACTCACCATCCAGCATTAAAGGGAACTCAGGAACCCCTGAATTAAACAAGAAAGTGGAAGAGAACTGGGGAGAAATTTATAAAATAAATCCTCAAAGATTTCTGTTTAGTGGAGACCCTTCTCCTTCTTCTTATGAGGGTTCCCATTCCGTAAAGATGTACCTGTCTCATTGTTGATAGTGATTTCTGTCAGCTGTTACATGTGAACAACTGCCTTCCCTTAGGTAAGATTAGCAACCTACCTAAGCATATGGGACTCCTAGCACTGTCCACAGACTGCTCCACAGAAGATGCCTAAGATTTGCAAAGGTGTATGACATTTATATGACTAAAAATTAATAAAGCTTCCTTTCCAAAAGACTGCAATTTTCAGGACAATCCTACGATCCCTTCCCAGTTACATCCTGTAGTTTGTAAAATTGCTGCCTGTGAAAGAACTGGAAGGCATGAAGACCTGCTTAGCAGAGAACGCACTGTAATTCATTGACTTGGGCTTGGATGCAAGCTACAGTGACTCTAATGCCCTGCAAGTCTTCCATCAGAAATGAACACTCCCTCCAAATGCACATTCTTATTTTTGTGTGTGTGAGAGCATTCTTCTTTGTGGTGTCCCAGGGAACCTGAGAGAGGACTTATGTTATCCAGCCTCACTTAGACCTCCCCTCCCACAAGGATATTATCCACTTGACTCACTACTTAAGGTCACCATAACCTTGAGGAAGTTATCAGAGTAAAGCCACATGCGTATGTCTGTGGCAGCACAGGAATAGTACAGCACTCTGCAGAAGCAGGGCTTTGCTTTGAGGAAACTCACAGACCTGAAACGGGTGAGATCTCATAATGTGCCAGGGCCAATTAAAACCCAGAGCTGATCTGTGTCTACTGACACAGAGGGCTACCAATGGAAAATGGGGTGGAAGTCATTGCATAATGGTGGAAAGGAAGGACTGTCCATAGTAGTTCAATGTTCCAGTTTAAAAAGTCAAAATAAGCTTGCCAAAAGATGTTTTATCTTTTTGCACTCTGTCTTATGTTGATTTTTCTCTGTCTGCCTCCTCCCCCAAGTTCCACTGGCTACATCCTTTGCTTATTACTCTAGAGTCATAAAGTTGTAAAAATACCTTCATTTCACCTATTGACCACTCTTAGATCTCCTAGTCCACAGCTCCTTTAATGAAGTCCTCAGGCACCATTTCCCTGTATTCTTATCTGAGTTTGGTAATAAAGCATATCTGAAGCCAACATCCTTTTACAATATATGAACTAGAGCTGGGCAGGATTTTCATAGCAAATGTTTTATTTAGTAGATTAAGCCTTTTGTTCTCTTCCTGAATTATTATGGAGAAACTTTGACTTCAATTCATCCGGTTGTTATTCACAATTGTTCAAATAACAGTGTCAGTGAACATATTTCAGCTGTTTAGATATTCTCAAATGATTCACTTCAGTTCTTTCTTTTGCTATTTGTTACATGCTATTTACTCTTCAAGGGCTGTATTCGGTTTTACCCCACCTGGTGACAATATTACCTAATTCTCACATCACTGCAAAGTTTGTGCAGTGAGCGGAGAAAAATCAAAGAGATTTCATTATGCCCTCTTCCTACTGTTGTCTGTTCCCAACACCTATTTCTTACAAAATTTTGGACAACTATATAATAAGTATCAGTGATGAGGCCTATTTTCCATTAATAGCCTTTCAATAAAAGTAACTAGGTATCCCCATATTAAGGAAAATCATTAAAAGATCTGAGAATTCCATCTAATTGAAACGACAGCTTCAGTCAAATATCCAAGGTTCCGCCTAAAAGCAAAAAAGCAATGGAATATGAGACTTCATTAGTTCTGTACCTCACTGAGCTCCTTCCTTTGTTTAAATTAGCATTTCTAAATATTTTTCCACAATATTTACCTGACTTTAATGTGATCTAAGTAGCATACATATCTTCAGATTAACTAGCATAAATACACGGTATGTTTCTCCAAGTATAAATCAGAGACAGAATACATGCCACTAAATCTATTTCAAATTATTTTGATTGTTATACTTCATGAAGTAGTATATCCTGTCCATAATAATTGATCATGCATCTCCTTTTTTGCATTTCAAGAGATTCCCAGAAACTGTAAAACTTTTATCTAAACCTATATTTGCAGTGCAGCAAAACTAGAGTGTACCAGGTCAGGATTTAGTTCTGCTCTGTATTGTGTGCCTCATGGCTCTGAAGAAATGTTTCTGCAATGGCTTTCTCCACACATGCAGAAATAAACAAAAGCAACATAAATTTGTTAACAAGAAAATAGGCTGAAAGAACTACAATGGACCAAATTCTATCCTGAAGTCAACACTGGAGCTGCAAGCACTTTTTTTAAAGGGAGATTTTAAGTTCTAAAGTTAAGTTCTAAGTTCTCACATTTGAACACAATATTTGGTAAACTTTTTGTAGGAATCAAAGCTTTTGTTTTGAACACTAATGAACTGTGATTCAGGGAACCAGGTAAAAAATACTTTGAAATCTCTTCAGGTGTAGCAAATATTTGAACCTGTATCCTCTATCACTTACTGTGTTATGTGATCATGTGTTTTCCTTTCAATCTGTTAAAGTTATCAGCCATGAGAGCAATTTCTTCAGATTTCTGCTTAAAAATGTAGCTTTAACATTTACTGCATTTTTGCAGTTTATCGCTCTTTCTACCCTAATATAGTACGAGCTCTTCAATTTGCTTAAGCAAATATTGGCAGCAAATCAAAGAAAGCACTGTAAGTCCATGGAACACAATTTTAAACTAACTGCAGAAAGCATGCCAGGGATAGCCATGATGTGAAATGTGTTAGGCACACTAATTTTCCTATGTGGTATATTCTTCCCTGACTGTATGCACACAAAGGAGAAAACATAACTTATGAAATGTTCTATTTACTAGTTCCTGCAATGCCTTCAGAAATAGTCTATTTTTTCTTTCCAAGGGTCATTACATCACTAATTAGACAGAGCTGGCAACCTGACTAATGACATTTATTAATCTTAGTATCATGTTTCTTCAGTATTTTCATTCGTGACGTTTTTCTCCTAGATCTACATTTTCTATAGCTGTACTATAGCTTTTTATTAAGCTTTCTGGTTACCAGGAACTCCAGCAGAGCACCAGAAAATAGTACTATAAAAGACAATTGGGGTACTGCCTGTGAACTTGTCTGGACCTGCTTACATTCACCAAAGGGTGGCTTGCAACATGCTAGGCACAAGCTGTGTTTAATTCAGCAGCAATGTGGTCAGGACCTTGTTAAGCTCCCCGTGGAGTTACACTGGATTTATACCAGTATGACTGTGATTAAGATTTAACTGTGACATCTAGCTGTAAAAATTTCTCTCCTTCCAATTTCCAGTGGCTGTAGAGCTCAATCTTCTCAAACACTTATCTTCTTTTCCATTTAAATTGCACACAGGTACCCCAGAGCATATGAACACATTTAATACTCAAGACTCCAGTGCTGTCCTAAAGGAATTGTAATAAATAATGGAAAACCCATGACTTAAAAAACAAAATAAAACAAACACCAAAAAAAACCCAAACAAAACCCAAAACTGTAATAATCCATGATTCACATTTTTCATCAGCACTATACAGCCTTGCTGCAGCTGCAGTTTTGCAGATATTATAACTTTTTTTTTGGTCCGGAAGCCAGTCACAATTCATAACGATTATAAAATACATGATTTTATAAAACTCCATTTTATATTCATAGGAAAACTTTGCTTTTGCAGCTCAGCTTTCATTGACTAGTCTTGGTTTTCCCATGATGGACATAGCATGGACATTTGTAAAAATAAATAATAGAACCTAACTTAAAATTATATTAACAGCCTGTCTTCATAATCATACAGGAGCTTTATGCTTGGGTGGTAGGCATAGACAACTGCTCACACATTGGTTTCCAACAAAAAGCAAGTCATCTCAGGTTTCCTATTAGATGAAACTCCCCTCCCACCCCCCTCTTTGGTTTTTGGATAAATAAAGCCTTTGGTGAAGTCAGCAAGCACCAGTCAAGCCTGGGCTCCTCCTCCACTACTCTGTGAAAGTGTTCTCCCTCATCAAGATATCTCTTGGCCTCCACCATCCTCATTCCTCCCCTGTTCCTCCCTCTTCTCTGCCCCTCATGCTTTTGCCAAAGCACCAAATGAAAGGCCACTGCCCATCATGTGATCCACACAGAGGAGCTGAAGCTAAAAATACTTGATTAAGGTAATGATCTAACGCCATTCTTTACCTCACTCATGGACTACATTGCATTTATTTATCCCATTGCCAATTCCAGTCAAGATTCCTACCATACCCTGTGCCAGAGACTAGTGAAAAGGCCCCAGAGAAGCCTTGAGGGAAGAAGATGGATGTCTGTTTCAGAGTGAACTTAGGTACACTGAGTACCTGGTCATGCCTTGCATGTAACTAATAGTTAAAACTTGGATTACCTACAAATAAAAGTACTATGGAGCTGGATCCCCTCTCAGGTGCATCCCCCAGATAAATGGTAGAAAGAAAAGAGATTAATTAATCCCAACCTATTGAGATAGACATGAACAGCTGCATAGCTGGACTCTAGTCTCGAGCAACCAAGATTCACAACACCAGACAACTGTGTGGTTCTGACAATACAAGAAGAAAGGACTGAATGCCAAAAGCCGCAGTGCCTGAATTATTGGTGGTGAAATAGAAACCAGCCCTTCCCCATATGTGCTAGGCTTCCCACATGTGCAGTTTGAGTCAGAAATCCCAGGAATGGGGCCCAATACCCTCAGCACCAAGGGGACATATATTTAGAGATAGCTAGCATGAAACATGGGCAGCAACAGGGTATTAGCAGCCTCCTTTCACCCCACAGCTGAAGCTCCTTTCCTTGTGCTGCAGAACACACTTCTGCTTGAGGTCACGAGCCCCAGAGTAAGTCCTGAAGCCCTTTCAGAAACGAGCTACAGATCATTATGGTGTTTGAAAAGCTGTAGTACAGAGATTCTACCATCAGTGTCTTACGCAGAGGCCTACTGGATAGAGCACTTGAGCAGTTCGCTTCTCTAGGTGAAAGGTTCAACGCTTCTCTAGGTGAAAGGTTCAAGTTCCCTGCCCTAAACACAAGACACCACTCCGGGCTCTCAGGTGAAAATCACGCAAACACGGCGGTGTATCCTGCTGGGAGACTCACCTGGAAAAAGTAGGACTCGTGTTCCAGTCTCTGCTCTAAGGCTGACAGAGATGTTTTCCTATCCATTAATTCTTCAATGTGAAAGAAAAAAAATCATTCTAAACACTCCAGAGACACACTGGAGAAGTCCCCAAGAGCACACCAAAGGCAATTTCATTAATGTTACAACTAAAAAGCATTACATGGTAGCCACTGAGTCTTGGTTTCTTTTCTGAGTTTCTTTTCTGCACCACAAGAGGAACACAGAACACCTCTCCAAAAAAGAGAGAAAAATCCTTTTCCCAAAATGGGTGGGAAAAATAGTTATGGATTTTTTTCTTTTTTTTTTTTTGAGCATGGGAAGGAACTGAGCATGGATTGTTCACACCTTCAGTAAGAGCACTAATCTCTAGGTTTTGGGAATAGGGGGTGTCATAAAAGAAGATACAACCACAACTTGTGAAAGAAACAATGCTCTGATGCATTCCTTTGAGGTTTTAGGGATGTTGTCCTGAGAGCTGGGACCGTCCTGTTCCTCTAAGAACATGAAGTAGATCTTTCACATTTGGAGACATAAATCTAACTGGAGTGTGAGCCTTTGCTGCAGACATCCTGATTTGTTTATGTTATTAAGACACGCTGACATTTAGCTGACTGAAGGTGATGAGCTATGTAATGCTCACAGTAAGATAATTCATGTCAGTGCTCACAGGCAGCCATTGTGTAAAGACTGGGTGGGTGACTTTACTCAACAACAGGAAAATACATACTACCTCATCCTAGCTACCAGCAAGTGTTTGGAAGACCTGTCTAGTTGCCATGTTTCATACGATTGTCCTTGGGATTACTACTACAGAGACATGTATCATGTTTGCAATTACCCTTAATCAGAAGAGAGAGATGAGATTAGTTCCAAAAGGGTTGTTACTATTTATTTCTCTTCCTGCTGCTTTTCTGGGTTATGATTTAGATGAAATTTCAGTAAATTTGTGTTCTTTTTGTCCTGCAGACTTTTTCAGACTATTTGCAAAGCCACAGACACCAAGAAGGAAAAAGGAAGGCCATAAAAATAGATACTCTAGAGAAAATAGAACTATCATCAATAAACAACCAAACAAGAGAAAAATACTAATTCATTTGGAACCTGAATATTTATTTAAAGAGTTTCAAAAGAACAGCTTTCTCTCTCCCAGACACAAGCAATTTCCAAACTGTAAAACAGGTTTGGAATTGTCATTCATTTTCGGTAGCATTAAAAACAGAGAGAAAGGAGCAGGGGGGTAAAAGCAGAATTGACATAGATCAGGAGCACTTAGAACTTGCTATCTAGAGAAACGTCTGCTTTACTTCCATCACAGATTAATGAAACACCTCACTAACGCTGTGCATTTGTGGAGAGCAAGAAGGTCTGTAGGCAGCACACATATTACATACTGCACACTACTCCTGTGCATTGCTTTTGAGCATCACCACCAGAGGCTTTTTAAGACTCTGCAGCCATGGAATTAGCTGTGGTATTGCCAGCCAGCTGTGTATCCTCCATGGACTTTGGAACAAGCTATAAAAGTAAAAAGAAAAACATACTTTGCCAGCTCTTCACAAAACAGAGCCAGCACTTTAAAACCAAGTGGGTCCTTTTCCGCCCGGCAAATCTTGAGGTTGGCCTCACAGGTCACCATTCGGGATTACGTCAGGGACCAACCGGTTGGGTTCAGGCAGGCTCGGGTTGGTCTGGCAGGCTGCATGAAGTGAACAAAAGCCAGACTAAGACAAGAAGTTGAAGGAGTGGGATAGGAGGAAATTAAGAAGACTGTTCCAAAGGCTTTTAAATTATGATGCCCACGTTGTTGCAATACTATTGGAAAACTAAATTAATTGCTCCTTTCCTTAGCCCCCTCCTGCTGTGGCTGTATTTCTTTTAGCTAAGGGCCTGAGCCACTAAAGATGCATCCAATTTCCATGCTGTCCAAATGCTTGTAATCACAGATTTACAGTAAAATTTCATGAAAAATAAGGCTGTTCACTAGGTGGCTTTTGGCCTTCAAAATTTTCAAGACAGCAGAAGTACTGGGAGGTAACAAATCTACCCTGGAGAAGGCTAATTTCCACAAAATTCTGATCACCTATTTTCTTAAAAGCAGTGGATTTTAAAGAGTTTCTGTTCAGTTACTCAAAAGCTGAGGTACCTTGACTCTACAGTCAGTCTACAGTCACTACTGGAAAAAAAAAAACCTAGTTATCTTTATTAGATTTTAGTTTACAGTTACATTACTGGAAAGCCAAAGGTTTTCTAGGCACTGTAAAACCACATAATAAAAGCAAAGCCCATTTTCTGTAGAAACCAGGGGTTCTGTAACTTCACAGTCAATGTGTAACATAAATTGCAAGGATGCAGCTAGATGGAAACAAATTTTTTTAGTACACCACAGTAAAAATCATCTAAATTTTGCTCATCAGAGCTTCACTTGGCACAGGTTGTCGGAATCTCATTGGTAGCACTCCAAGAAAACACTACTTGTTATTTTTGAGATCTCTCACCTTTTCTTGAGTTACTCTGTAGCCAGTAAACAACCCATGTGTGCAACGACAGCTATGTATGCTAGCAAGTTCCCTGTACAGCACAAAGAACTGTCTTAAAAGAAATTGAAATTTTAAGGCATGAGAAGTTCCTTTTGTTTGCCCTTCTCCCCTTAAACACCTAATGTGTCTGTTTAAAGAATGAGGGTTGTTTTCTGTTTCTTCTTACCCTTCTGAGTTTTGTTTCTTCTTAGTTTACTCATGTAATTCATTGCAGACTTCAGGACAGTAACCTCTGTAGAAATTGTTAGTGGCCCACGGAGCTAGCATAAAATAAAAAGTTACAAGTCCACATAACCTTAATTTTACGGTTATAAGCTATATTTACTGCTATATCATAAGTTTGAAAAGACTGCTAAGTGTTCAGTGTGGGAATGCAGGGAATTTCTCTTAAGTTAGTTTTATGGAGAAATATGTTGTTAAACTGTAGGGAAGGTTACAGTACTTTCAAGTCCTCCAGAGCTGAATGCCTATTAGGCATTTTTAGGGTGTATATAAAATACCCCAACCACTCCCTTAATATCATTCATTGAAATTCAAAGTTAGGACCTTTGCTCTGTTCAAGTCCCTTTGGTTTTAACACTGTAAACTAACCTGAGTGAGAATGTTATCAAGAATCAAGGTGGTAGAATTTGCTCTTTAACTCTTGCCCACCTGCACTTCTTTAACTTGGAAACATTTCTCACTGTGGCACACAGACATGGTGCAGCTCAGTGAGTGTACAGTAAAGCTGAGACTTTGTCAACACGAGAGATGGGCCTGCTCTTAGTACTTCTATCCTGATTTTATCTAAGGAGTCTGGGCAGGCTACAACCCCCTGGGTGATTCAGTTTCTCCACCTGTAAAACTATAATGACTACTTGGAAATATACTGAATCCCCTTGTGACCTGCCAAAGAACAAATGCTAAACAAGAGAACATACTGCTGCTCCACACACTTCTCAGCCTCTTCTGCCCTCAATCCCCCACTCTCCCCTGCCAAGGTATGTGCCCACTCAGTTTGCTGGGTGACCACACAATAAGATGGACTGAACACTGCCCATAGACAAAGATTTGACAGAAGGCCTGTGTTATGGAGTCAACCTGATCACGTACATTAAATCCATGTACACTGCCTCCAGAAGGTGGACTGGCACAACTGTTATGAAACAGAACCAGCCAGAATGTGGGGACAGGGTCAGAAGATCCGTCTGCATGATAGGTACAGCCCTGTCTGTCCCCTGAATGTGTTCCTGATATGTAATGTGTGGGGGGCTGCAGGGCTCAGGGAAGATGGCAGGGAAGAGAGAAGCCCGCATTGAAGGCTATGCACTGCTCAGGGTACCCCGTAGCTTCTTGGTTTGATTCACAGCACATCCCAGTCTTTTGAAAAATCTTCTTTCTTATCGCCACTATTTTAAATTATGCTTGTTATCCACATCTACTGCAAATGTTGAAGTTTCTCTCTCCCCCTTGTTGCTCACATTGTTATCGTTATTTTAATTCTACATTTATTTTTTATAGGAAACAGTTTATTATTTTTTACAGAATGTCAAGAGGATCTGAGCCTGAAACAAGTCTTTGCAATTCAGCCTACAGTGTCATCTAAAACATGAAAATAAATTGTGTGATAGAGAAACTGAAGAACAAATGCTTTCTGGCATTTGCTTTCTTTTTCAGGCATTAGGGTTTTTTAGAGTGCAAGGAAAAATTCCTTCTATCTTCCAGCTACAGTTTGCTAGCAGCAACTTTTGGTTTTAAATGACTGATGATCTACTCTTCCAGTGGAGGTCATGAAAATAAATTTTAGACCAGCCAAACAACCCCTTGAAATACAGTTTACCTTCTGCCAGATTTCTGAAAAACAGTAATGTCATTCTGCAATGCCCTCTGCTGGGAGACGCAGCTTGGAGCTGGAAGGAGAGCTACCAGTTCCCATCCTCCAGCAAGGAACAGGTATTTGCAATGACATGGACTGGATTTTCACCTTCTGTATGAAATCCTGACCCTGCTGAAATCAGTGAGGTCCTAGCTTTTAATATTCACTTTGCCCTTAAACATTCTCCCTTTTGAAAACTGCTCTGGAAAAAAAAAACATGTTTATTTTAAGTCCAAATGAAAACCTCATTACTCACAGACATGAAGCTCTCTTTTTAGCATTTGAGCCTCTAGAGAGAGGTTTTATGAAGAAGCTTTCATCTGTAAAACACTTTGTTCTTCTTGCCATTCTTTTAAGTCTTTTAACTGTAAAAGCCTGTACAAAATCACACATGCAAATGGCATTCATGTTACACAAGTGTGATTCTGCCTAACATATATTTTCACTGACCAGGATTCTTGTACTGAGAAAAGGAAGCTATGCAGTGAAACAAAGCGCACTGCTATGCAGTGAAACAAAGGAATGTATCTGGAACCTGATATGTGACAACACCAGCCCTGTGAGCTGCCACATCTGTCCCCTCTGGGATGCAGTATCCTGGGTCCTCAGGAAGAAAAATCTGAATCAGCCCCACTGAGGAGCAGGATATTAGAGTGGAGTGCACACAAACAGCATCTTCACCCCCCCATGCACACTCACACCATGCCCCTGTGGTTTATGGGATAGTTTTTCCTAGCTCACAACTCCTCTGGAGAATCATCCCTGAAAAATACTTTCCAGCTTTGGCAAGGGTGGTGGAACACTATCTCTGCTTTGGTTTCAGGTCCCTCATCTGGCTGGTTTTACATGGTGTTTGTCTCTCACCACAGCTGTGCAATGGGCAGCAAGCAGGAAGGATTTTTCCATCGTAGTCCCCAGACCTCTCTGCTTGATGCTTTCTCCTTCCTACTCATGTTCTCACAGCCTAGGTCCTTCCTGGAAGGCCAATCATCTTATGTTTACTACTACTTATTATTTCTATCTGTTAAATGGAAACATTTTTACCTTGTGATATGTTCTCTGCACTGACCTGCTTTATCACCACGTGCCTCCCTCTGCTCCACTTTACAGGGACTGACACCCTTGGTGCCAGAGAACGCAGGTGCAGTAAAGCTGCACAGTGCCTGGCAACACCATTTTTATTCGAAGTTACACATAATTATCATTGATTTGGAAGTGTGACCTCCTTGTTACACAGCCTTACAAGCTGACAGTTTTTTTCCAGAAACTACTTTCCAATGTTTGTTATGCCCTCACGGAGATCAAAATGTCTATAAGAAGCTTTGAAGATTATGCCATGTTCATTAAAAGGCTCCCAGACAAGTATTTTTTTGGTTTCTATACTGTCCTGAAAAATCTGCTTCCCTTGGTAAGCACCACAATGTCACATTCATTTGAAAATGAGCATATATGTTTACAAACATCCAAAAGTATGTTTATCACTCACAGCAAGGGTTAAGATTGTCATTCTGGACACTTATCTGTTCTTCTCAGGAATAGTTTCCTTTACAAGAGAACTGTGTAGCCCCAGGTAAGAGCTGGTGGGTTCTCACATACTCTAACCTTGAAATTGTTAATTCAGAGGAAGGTTGGAAGTAACTGGAAGTTGTTCCAGTCCTCATGCCCCTCATGGGTAAGGCAGCTGTGCTAGCAAACTGAACTGAAAATCCACCCTCTGAGCTAGGACCTTTGATGGAAGGATTGACAGTGAAGTCCAAGACTGGGATAGCCTCCAGCTTAAACTGTTCTTTGATCCGGGACTGCCTCTCAACATCACAAACCTGTGTTGTATGAGGAATCTTGCATGTGCTGTTAGTTTTGCTGCCAAGAGATCTTTCAAGAAGTTGTCTCCCAATCTGGTATCTTTAGTAGCATAATTTCATGCACAGGAATGCTTGCTAGTGGCTAAAATTATAGCGAAAAATTTAGATTCAGCCCTGAATTTTCTCATGTTGATGCACTGTACTACAAATAGGAAATAAGTGGTGTCACTCAAAATGATGTTATACTGGATTGTGACGAGGAACAGGATTAGAGCAATATCCTGTGACTGGGAGCAAGGAGTTGAATTGTTCTACTTATGCTGGAGGTGGCAGAACACCTTGGGGAGAGGCAGTCACTGCATTACCTCCACCCTAACTCCTGGGGCAAGAGATTGGAAGGCAGACAGGCCTGCAACATGCTATCACTGTATCAAAAAGAAGAGTGCCTCCCTGCAATCATTTCCCTCTTGTCTGGCAATGGGTAGCACTCAGAAACTACTCTGGTATTACCTCACTCTGCTGACCGCTATCATCACCGAGAGTTCATCCTTCAGAGAAGAGGGCTGAGAAGAGTTCTGGTCAACCTCAATTTAGGCTCACTTTGGTTCCCAGAGAAAACAGAAGAGGGAAATGAACATCCTGTCCTATAAAGTTTTTATTGTCTTCATCACTGTTGTGGCAAAATCCAGTTTTATCAGCACTGCTGAGAAAGCTTTCAGTAGCTTGAGGACTAGAGAACATTATGGCTTCCACCTAGGACAGCCTTCCAGCTTTCTGTCCTCTCTTCCTGAGGATATATTGAGATAGTATATTAAATAAAAAAAAAAAAGCAGCCATCATCATCAAAGTGGTCACTCTGTACTTTTCCAGCCCTCTGCAATCAGTAACCTTTCCATGTGCACCAATATAAGCCCCAAGCAGTCAGTGGAGACGTGATTTGAACAAGCCGCTTCACTGATTTCCTAAGAGAGGACAAAATTCAGGGCATGACCTCAGCTCCTTTCTCCTGGCCACAGCTTAGCTGAAGGCCCAGTATGTCAGATTCACCTCAGTGTGATTCCAGGGACTAGTCTGGAATCAATTTGACCCAGTAAGTCTCTGTCTCTTTGATTGCATCAGGCCTTTCAGAAGTTTTGAACAACAAGGATCTAAACAGCAGGCAACAATCTGCACAAAGCCAATCTTTTCAGTTTAACAATTTTTAAAGGTCTGTTCCTTTTTTCTTTTTCTTTCTTTTTTTTCATTTTCTTTTTGGTTTCAAATGCTTTCCAACTGAGCAAATGCTGCAACGAGTTCATGGGAGAAGGCCTTGAGGCACCCCTGACTTTGGCACTGTTATCCCATAGACACTCCATACATTTTTGGCACCTTGCAACAGACACACTGACAGCCACAGGATTGATGGAAAGGGAAAGAAGCTGTTTTGCAGTCAAAAGAGAATGTACTCAGATTTCTAAGGCCATTTGAAAGAATGCCAGAATGATACTGGATTTTGGCATTCTTAAGCTCCTTTAAGATGATGCAGCAAGTGGTCTTTTCCACATGTGATGATGTATTTCAGGACAAGAGTTTCTTCAAGATTTTCCAAGCCTGTGGGCTCCTGATCCTTTTTCAAATTACAGAGATGATAGCATACTGGGGAGAATTGTGATTAGTTTAAACTCTCCACAGCTGCAAGAGATGAATGTAAAAATTCCACCCAAAAATCCACTTCTTCTGGATTGAATTTACCTACATGACACAGAGTCCTGGCCAAGGGACCACTTAAAAGAGCTGGAGCAGCATCAACACTATTTAGTTTCTTCCATCACATCAACCCAGCAAAGGCTCACAACTCTTCTACCCAACACACCTCCCCCAGCAGCACTGCCATGGATCAGGCTGGGGTATTAACAGAGACCTGAGATGTGTGGGGAGGAAAATGGAATGATGAAATAAAAGCTTAAATATGAGGGAATTCAGACAGGGCTTGCAACTCATTAATTGAAATACCCAGAGAATTGTAAAATACTTCGTTACCAAGAGGCTTTGCTTGGAGCTCTTAAGTACTGCAGACCCCACTTCATCACAGGCTGACAAATTTTAAGCCATCTTGGCAACGGAAGGGTACAAGCACTGTGCTTTCTGTCTCAGCTGACCTAAGGAAATGGCAATGCTCTGTTTAGCTTAACAGAACCTCTCTCTTTAAACTGCTTCCTTGCATTTCTAAATAAATATAATAATACACAGCATTCACTGACACTTTGGGCGGTGTGCCCACCTCGGGACACCTGACCTCCCGCATGTCTCTGACGAGGGGGGAGGTGGAGCTGGCATTGGAAGGCTGGTGACTGACACCTCCTACGTTTGTCTGCATTTATTAACAGGGCGATAGGCGAGAGCCACCTTTATGGGACTTTCCTCAAAAATGCTTGCCTCGACTTCCCGGGCGCTATGGGGGATGTCAGCTGGGAAGTGTTCCTGGTTTTAAGGGGACTGAGGCCGCTCTATCCACGACTGGTCCTAACCTACGGGAAAAAAAAGAAAAAAAAAAAAAAAAAAAAAAAAAAAAGGCTTCTCCCGCGGGACTTAGCAAAGGCTAACCGTTTGGTAGCGCAGTGAACTGTATGACATGCATTAAGCCTAATCTCTATTTTAAACCTTTCTCTGTGCCCCGTGAGGAGACATACCTAAGTACCAAACCCTGATCCTTCTCGGGTAACGAGTCATCAGAGGGTAAGAAAGGCCTTTGCAGTATGGGTAGTCGTGGCCGAGTGGTTAAGGCGATGGACTAGAAATCCATTGGGGTCTCCCCGCGCAGGTTCGAATCCTGCCGACTACGGCCGCAAGCTGGTGGCTTGATGTTTTTTCTTCTTTTTTATTCTTTTTTTTCACTGCCGAATCGCGGCAGCAGCGCGGCGATGGCGCGGCCACGGCTGAGCCCCGCAGGAGCCCCACAGCCGCCCCCACCCCGGCCGGGCGCGCAGACCCCGCCCCTGCCGGCGGCGCGGGGCCGCCTTGGCAACCGCGGGGCGGCAAGATGGCGGATGAGCTGGACCGGCTGCTGGACGAGGTGGAGAGGCGGCTGTGCCACCGGCACGGCGGCGGCGAGGAGGAGCCCGCGGCGGCCAAGGAGGGCAGGTTAGCGGTCCCGCCGCGGTCCCGCCGCCCTCACAACGCTCCCCGCCGAGCGAGGGGCCGCCTGGGTGTCGCGCAGCCCGTCTCTGCCTGCCCCGTGGGGCCAGACCTCTCAGGAACCGAGAATACGCGGGTTCGGGAGTCGGAACTGGGCTGACGGTCGGCGAGTGTCACCTGCAGCCCTTGTTTTTTAAAGACCCAAATCGTGTGCCAGCGAGTTTAGTTACTTCAGACAGTCTTTGTCTCCTGCGTGTACCGCAGTTTCGGATTAAATATGGCGTTAAAAGCTGTACTAATTTGCCTCTGAGTTAGGGCTGGGGATTACTGGGCTCTGTAACTGACCTCATGATAGCTCTCTGTATATAACTGACCTCAAATATCTATAAATCTTGCGATTTAGAGCAGGAAGAACTTTAGCAATAGCACTATCAAAGTTTTTATTCTCTTGATACTTCAGTCGTTTCACACAAATCACAGAATATTCTGAGTTGAAAGGGATCATCGAAGTCCAACTCCTTGCCTGCCCAGGACACCCCAAGAGTCCCACACCATGTGTTTGAGAGTAATGTCCAAACACTTCTTGAGCTCTGTCAGGCTGGTGCTGTGACCACTTCCCTGCGGAGCCTGTTCCAATGCCCAACCACCCTCTGGATGAAAAATCTTTTCCCGATATCCAGCCTAAACCTCCCCTGACACAGCTTCATGCTGTTCCCTCGGGTCTGTTTTTTTCTGTTCATAATTTTTCTGTTCGTGCTTTATTAACCATATCTGCTACAGTAAGCACTTAACTTACATGCTTTGAGGTATCTGCCTCAAATTCCACAATTTTCAAAATAGTGATAAGAATACCAGCAAGTTTGGTTCTGACAGGGTCATTGCTGACAGTACTGCCAAGCGTTCGGTGTGTGATATCCGTGCCTGCCCTCAGGCTTCTGTCCCAGACATCAGGTTTCCATCCTGGCCCTGACAGGCATCTGTGCCTGCCCTTGGGTTTCCATCCTGACCATCAGGTTTACATCCCAGCTGTCACAGACATCTCAGACTCCTTTTGGAAGGTCTGTGGACCAGAGAGGCTTGGCCAGATGTCTCCACAGGTGGACCGCTGAGCGCTTACCCAACACACACTTCACAGTCCCAGGAAAGGATCTTGAAGAATCCAATGACTAATGCAAGACCAGCAAGACCACTTCCTTTGGCCACATTACTGGACTTCCACATTGTTTGCGTAATGGTTAGATGAGCACTTAATTTTAGTCAATCTAACTACGGTCTTGAAAAAAAAAATCACCATTTTCTTCTTTCTCAGGAGTAGATTTGTCCTTGATTGGCTAATGCAGCGGTACTATAGGCCTCTCTTTCTTTGACAAAGAGCTAGCAAACAGCAGACTTGAGTGTTACTTGAGTGAAAGCAAAGTACAGGTGATCTTTCTAAATGCATCCAGTTCAGCAGGAATTCTCTTCAGAACTCCTGCAGTTGTATAGCTTGAGTAGAGACCTTCCTCTGACATTTTCATATTCCTGCTGCTGAAGCTCAACGTGAAAAATCAGGGTTGTCCAATTAATTGCCCAGTAAGTGCAGCATGGGTTATACTGTCACAGTTTTACTCAGGGTTGGAAATGGTTGGAAATAAAAGAAGCTAGCAAAAATGAGACCTATGATGGGACAATTCAACAGGGACTGAAAGGTGTTGCCCTGCAGTTTACATCTGTTCAGTCATGATTTGGATGGCCTACCTGAGATACTACAAAATTATTAGAGGAAAAAGGCTGTAACTGTTTACATTTTTTAATTCACAGTTCTTAGAATTGCTGTAGTCTTGCTGCAAAGATGAAGGCTGATTTATTTATTTTTCAGATCAGCTAAAGTGTCAATGAATGCTGGCAGCAGCGAAGAAGATCTAGATGACATTATTGATGAAATCTGTGATGACAGCAGCTTTACCAAAACATCTCCGGTGAGTAGGGGTTTGGAGAAATTCAGAGCAAGTCAGGTTCAACAATGGAAGTAAAAGCACCATAAGCTAAAACTTCTAAAGCAAAACATGAATGGAAACAAGCTGTAGAATAAACTTGGAAAATAAAGCAGAAAGGAAAATGCAGTGATCCTGTAGTGAGGAACAGGAGAGATATAAAGAGATGTTCTTACCTAGACAGTAACAGGCAATTAAAGGAAATGCTAGTTCAAAATAGAGCATAGTGTCAATGCTCAGAATCACAGAATGGTCACAGTTGGAAGAGGGACCTCTGGAGATCATCTGGTCCAACCACCTGCTTAAGCAGGTCTATCTAGAGCCAATTGCCCAGGACTATGTCCAAATGGCTTTCAATTATCCCTGAGGATGTAGACTGCAGCCTCTCTAAGTAGCCTGTTCCAGTGTTTGACCACCCTCACAAGTCATAAAGATTTTTCATACGTTTAAGTGGAAATTGTTGTACTTCAGTTTGCCCCCATTGCCTCTCCTGTCAGTGATCCCCACTGAGAAGAGTCTGGCTACATCTTCTTTATTCTTCCCTGACATACCTTCATAATGTTCTCCTGACCATTGTTTTCTCCAGGCTAAACAATTCCAACTCTCTTAGCTTATACCTGGATGTCAGATGGTCTAAATCCTTAATGACCTTCATGGTCCTTTCCTGGGCCCACTCCATTATGTCTATGCCTCTTTTGTACTGGACATAGTGCTCCAAACGTGTCTGTGAGGTTGTATCTGGACTACTGTGTCCCATTCTGATCTCAAATACAAGAGAGAGGTGGAGCTACTGGAGAACCTCTGGCAAAGGCCCATGGAGATGGTTAAGAGACTGGAATGCCTGTCATACGAGGAACAGCTGAGACAGCTGGGACCGTTCAGTCTGGAGAAGAGAAGGCTCCAGGGGGATCTTATCAATGTGTGTAAATAGTTATAGTTGTAGTAAAGAAGGGGCCAGACTCTCCTTCATAGTGCCCAGTGACAGGACAAGAGACAATGGGCATACCCTGAAACACAAAATTCCATCTGTACACAAGAATACACTTTCCTTAACTGCGAGGGTGGTCAAACACAGGGACAGTTTTCACAGAGATGTTGTGGAGTCTTGGTCTATGGAGGTTTTCAAAACGCAGCCAGACACAGTCCTTGGCAAGCTGCTGAAGCTTACCCTGCTTTGAGCAGAGGAAGGTCCCTTCCAGCTGAAATGATTCTGTGATTCAGTCTCATCAGTGCTGAGAGGAGGGGTCATCTCCCTGGACATGCTGGCAACATCCCTCCTAATGTAGCCCAGGATACTGTTGGCCCTCTCTGCTGCAAGGGCATGCTGCTGGCTCACGGTCAACTTGTTATCGACTGAATTTCCCACAGCCTTCTCTGCAAAGCTGCTTTCTGGCTGGTCAGCCCACATGGTGTTCTGTGCATAAGGATTATTCCTCCCCTGGGGAAGGAGTTTGCATTTCACCTTAGCTGAACTTGAAGAGATTCCTCTCAGCCCATTTCTGTAAGTCATTTGAGGTCCCTCTTAATGGCAGTGCAGTCATCTGACACACCAACCACCGCTCCCCGTTTTGTATCCTCTGCAAATGGCTTCTCATTTCACAGCAGGAGATGGAGATGAAGCCACAAATTTACATTCTCAAGACAGTTACAATGATAGAAGGCATTGAAAATAGATATTAATTTGGTTATGAGCAGTAGAAAATGGTGTTACTTATACTTCATAACCTCCTGCAGATTCTCTTATTTTCACGAGTGACATTGTTTTTGCTTTGCTTGTCTTTCATTTTTTACAGAGTGGCTAAATCTGAACCAACAAAAAATATTTGTATACATCTGAGGGAAAGAGAATTATGTCAGCAAATTTGTATAATTTTCTCATTTTATATCCCCAGAACTTCCCACTTAGGATCTAGAGTTCTAATATTCTACAATTCAGATAAACTCTTCTGTGTGCAGTAAATAAGACACTTTTCAAAGACTCTATCTTTTTGAATAATCTAAGTTCTTGATGGGTTTTAATGAAACAAAAGCTAAAAAACATTAAGGGAGAGGATTCCAAATTATAACTGGTTTTAAAAGCAAAGTTATTAAAAGGAGGGCATGAAATACTAAGTCTTGATTGTAAAGTCTAAGTGATCATGTGGTGTGGAATTCCTTCAGCCAGAGCTGGAAATTCAGTATGGAAAGAGAAGCCTTGTTCCTCACTTACCTGTTACTTCAGAGCCTCACAAACTTGAACAAAAAATATCCCAGAGTCCTAGTCCCCTTCTTCTGTGACTGAGATTTTCTGGCTCCTGCTTATTAAGTAAAACAGATTATTGTGACTTTGCCTTAATGCTGCATTTTATTCTTTGATTGTTTTTAAACAGAAATTGAAGTCTAATTCTGCAAGTCTCACACCTGAAAGAAACAGTGTTGTTGTACAGGCACATAGGAAAAGGTAGGTGAAAATGTTCGGGCTTGTTGGACATTGCCTGATTATAATTTCTTATCAGTCTAATAATACTGCTGCTGTTTAATCTGTGTTGACATTTCTTAAGAAAGACACTGAGAAGAGAAAGTCTTTTTAAAGAAAAACAAAGATAAACAGGTAATTTCAAAGAATTGTTAATGTGTTTTCATGTGATCAAAATAATTTATTATAAATTTATTAATTATTTAAGCTATTGAACAACGTCTTCCTTTGCCTTATGGACATGTACATTTATCAAATGCTGCAATATATAGACCCTTGTGTATTTGGCATAGAGAGTGATTTTCATAAGAGTTTGTCTTTGAACACTTTGGTAATGGAAATTTTAAGGTTCTGTAGTTTACAAGCATTTGGATGCTTTGCCTATATTTAATAAATATTTTTTTATAAATACCACATGGTTAAACTAGGAGAAATGTTGTACTGCTTTCTCCAACCTGTTTTGCTATAATTTAATATTTTTAAATGAATCCATATAGATGCTGTCCAGTGTACCTGGGCGGAAGCCTTTCACCATCTGGGATAGGAACGAATATTTCAAAAAGGTAGGAAACCTGAAAAAATATGTGCTTACTTGCTTTATCATTATTTTCATTCACAGCTGTGTTTCTGTGGTGGTACAAAATTCTGCATTTGAACAGGGCAGGACAGCCTTATAGTCATCTAAAGAAGTGTCTCCCTATAACTGCAGTTGAAATCAGCTGGTCCCTTCCAGTCCTCTGTTGTTGACCACTTGACCTTTTGTTTGTTTGAGGTGTTGAAAGATGCTTGCAAATGAGACATGAAACCAAAAATCAGTAACAAGTAGTTAAGGAAATTGCTGCCACGTTGTTGTTTTTCCCTGCCTCTCTTCATTTTTTTATGTGATGCCAAGTATGTTACTTAAATCAGTGGGCTGGTTGAAATCATCCCAGAACCTGAACTGAAGATGGTCAGAGTGCTTTGCAATTGCAGGTGAATTTAGCAGAAGTACTTTGAAGATTTATCCACAACATCCTATAGAACATTACTGCATTTCCATGTGGCATTTTTTGTAGTAAGTAATTACGTACTCAACACATACTTGGATGCTGCCCATGTGCTGTACCAGTGAGGAAGACTAAAGAGACTATATCAAGTGAATATCAGTTTATTTTATGTGTTCGGTGAGGATAGGAACCTCTGAAAACAATACATGAACATACAATTAAACCACATACCATAATTCTGAACATGCCAGAGATGTAAAAGCATTAAGATTAGGTGACATTGCTTCTACTATTTCTGAGTGAGTGCTGTACTTTAAACCAGGTATGATCAATGTATATTGTATCAGTCAGCTTCTCTGATTGATTGTTCTTCTTTGTCCAGAACGTGTGATCAGCTACGTTGTACTGCTTGTGACTTCCGTGTGTCACTTTTCAATGACTACATCTGGGATCAGTCCTGTGATTATCTTTTTTTCAGGTGTGTCTGGGGTGGGTTTGGTATTAGTGTTGTGTTTCTGTGCTTTGGGGCTCGATATGAACAGGAAAGCACTGTTGTGTCACCTAAAAAGAAGCATGCGTGCTTCCTGTTTGGGATCAGGTGGGAAAGTCTGTGGGGAGGGGGAAGCAACATCTCCCAAAATCTGTTTTCATCCATTTCTATCTCTTCTCCCATGACTCTCCATCTGCTTTTAAAAAGAATTCAAGTTTCATGGATCAAAAGGCCATCTTATTGCTGAAATAAGCAGGTAATCCATGTGATGGGTTGGCCTCTGCCAACCAGTGCAGGGTGTCTACAGTGTGGACAACATGAATGCAGACTGTTCAGCATGTGCTTTGCGCCTCACTTTCAGTCATATAGACTGTGATGGTTTCAAGTCAGATGGTTTTTTTTCCACTATCAAGTATGCTGTCATGTTCAGTGAAAATCAAATGGCTTTATTTTATAACAGATTTCTTTCTTGAAGCAAGGTTTGGTTAAATGGAGAGGTGGGATTTTTGTTTTCTGCTTATATTGTGATGTCTTTAATTCTTTAGTGTTTGAAGACTTGAAATTAAGGAGATCTTATTTCCAGTTTTTCTAAAGTTAATGCCAAGTCTTAGTGAAAGGTAGTATAGTAGGCGTGTTCCTAATACAGACATCAGATTTGGATTTCTCTTATTTTAGTACAGTCTCTGTGTGTGCCCATTAACTGATGGAAGAGGTGGATGTGTTCAGAGATAGTGCTTGCACAGTGAGGGGTGTGACAGCCAGAGCAGAACAATAATGGAGACATCAGCTCCTTTTCCATTATTTTTCCTGTATTACGTCTTTGGTTATTCCTGTATTTTTCTTCCAGTCTCAAAATTTGTATTTCTTTTTGAATACCATTATTTTTCCCATTATTTAAAGCAGCTTTAAAAATACTATGCTGCACTAGTCTCCTAAGATGAGTTTGGTAATGGGAAAGGTTTAAATAAGAGTGGGATTCTTTTATTTACCCAAAGTCAAAATTATTTTGTTTCTCAGATCTTGAAATTAATAAATGAAACAAAAAAAATAAAACCACCTACATGAGTGGCATTAGTATCAGATACTTGTAACACTGATTAAAATCTGTAATCTTTAGCCGGATACTTAGCTGTTTATTTTGACAAACCTGAATTTTAGAAAGCAAACTTTAAGATTAAACATTTTCCTTCCATCAGTAGGTGTCTGATCTCTTTTTCTAAAAATTCTTCCTTTGATACTTGTTTTGGGTTTTCTTTATTTAGCTGGGCTTGTTAATGTTGTTTTTGAGCAATTCAGTGTCCAGTAACTGATGGCCAGCAGGAGGTCATGAGAGCAAAGATAGCTAAAATGCTGCACTTTCACTTGGGTTTTTTTTGAAACAACTTGGTTTTGTCATAGCCATGCTGATTTTTCATTTGTTGTGGTTAATAGCGGCACAGGAATTATTTCTGGTTTGATGTACAGTCTACCCTCTTATGGCCGTTTGATTTCAGTCACTTTAACAATCATCCTGAGTAGCAGTTCGTAATGCAGATTTAACTCTGTAATTGTATCCATCATGCATAGCAATTTTTACAGTAAGTTTGATAAGATAAATACATTTTTGGATAATTTTTTAACACAAGAATTAACTCTGCCTGGTTTTCTTCCCAGCTCTTTCTCTGGAGGCTGACTGAAGTCTCTAAACCCAACAGATAATGTTGTTTACAAAAACATCAATCTGTAGTTGAATCTGGGAGCACAGCAACTACACACTGAGACTGCTCTCAGGAAAGGATTGTGTTCAAAACAGAATTCAAATATATCCCTAAATTCATCCATAACAGTGGTACTCAGAATTGTCCTTAAGATGTCTTCTGATTTGAAATGGCCTCATGAATACTTTTTCTTAAAAAAAAAAAAAAAAAAAAAAAAAAAAGCATAATCCTAAGCTGAATTCACTTCTTTGGCAGGAATAACATGCCTGATCTCAGTAAACTAAGAGCAAAGATGATAAAGAAGAAAGGAGCACGTGCATATGCTTGTCAGTGCAGCTGGAGATCCATTGATGAATTAACTGACCTCCAAACAGAGCAGCAGCTTCGGTGGGTTTGTGGTAAACATGGAGAATGAAGTCTTCTTGTGTGGGATACCTACGTGGGTGGAAACGGGTCTTAAAATCAATTTGTTTCCTACCCAGTTTTCTGAGAACAGATGGAAAATGGCAGTACTTAGATCTAGAAACAGATTGTAACACCCAGATTTCAACCTGAAAACTCTTTTTTTTGTTTTTAATTTAACTGTCTTGCAAGCAGTGTGGGCATTTGAATTATTAGGAGAAACAACCAACTTGGAGGCTTTCTGGAAGCTAAATGAGGTTAAAGCTCATACTCAGTAGTGTTAAAGAAAAGAAGAGGAAGTAACAGACTTGGGCAAAGCACCTTGAGACTGTTCCTCACATCTAGCAGAGAGCCATATTTCCCATGCGAACAGAATCTTGGACTCAAAATGGTGGATTGGGAAACAACCGTGACACACAAGTGTATGAATTTCTGCACAGAAGTGAATCCTGCTCTTCTGCTTTTCTCAGAGCTGTTAATGAGCAAGTGGTTGTTTATCTCTTAAAAAATTACTGTGGGATCAGCTCTCATCTTAAAGGTTTCAGGACACCCCAAAACTTTTCTTCCTTTTACCCGCCAGTAGCCAAAAACTGCAGGTGCTGAAAATTTTCTTCTAGTTCCTACTGCTTTCTTCAGAGCACTTTCTGCTGACTAAGGACTTCTACCACAATGAGTTTCTTGAACTTCACTTCAGCCCTCACTGCACAAGAGATGAACAAGTTATTGTGCAATAATTAAATATGCAATTTTAAAGAGATTCTGGAGGGTATGTTACTCTTTTATCAATATTTTCAAGGCAAAAAGGCTCAGGCTTTTAAGAGTGAGAAAATATATATCCCCAATGATGTTCAAATTCAGATTTATTTTCAGTTTCACTTAGCTTTCACTTCAGCTTCTCTTTAAAGTATTGTGTATTCAGAAAGTGTAACTGTCCTGTTTCAACACACTGCCTTCCCTCAGTAACACTGTTACTTGGTGAATTGTCTTGCTTACAGTCAACATCGCTATAGTTTATGGGCTTTTTCCTTTCATTATGTATAAATAACACAGAAGATAGATTTGAGTTTTATGCAGGGGGAGAGGGAGGAAAGAATAACCAGTCCTGTCATTTAATACACTGAAAAGTGTCTCAAAATGGGACATCCATCAGTATTTTTGCTGTGCAGTATGTGTATCTGTACAGATAAATTCAGAATTACTTACTTTGGGCAATTCTAGCTATACAGAGCCATTTCCCTTTCTCTGAAGTTTTGCTCATGGTTCTAATCTGTACATTTGTTCTGATTCTGAGCTTTTCCAAAACAATTGCATGGTCTTTCTTATAGAGGTGATTCCTGTGTCTGTCACCCTCTGAAAGAGCAGATCTCAGTAGTGACCAGAGGCATCACATACTCTGTACCCTGCTTTCCTTGTCCTTCCATGAGTGCTTGTTTTAGAACCTGCAGAGGCCCAGCAGCATGCCTGGGAAGCCTGGCAGTGCTTCTTCAGTGCTCCAGACCGCACCTTCCAGTGCCCCATGCAGCCTTGCTGTAGAGTCAGAGGTGAGTTGGCTTTGGAGAGGTACTACTTGGCATGATGGTATAGATATTTAGGGTCATGCATTGTCTTCGGTGAATTTAGTATTTCAGGCTGAAGTTTCAACTGCTGGAGTCCAAAACTGCAGGTTCAGGACCAGAGACCAGTTGACTAATGCTCAGTCAGCTTCTAGAAGAGTTCTACTTGCCTTTCTGTCCTTTGTGAAAATGTAGCCCTGGTCTGGGCTGTATGCAGGGAATGTTCCTGGGCCCAAGTGACTTTCAGATGGGCCCAATTCAGATGGGCCCAAGCGACTTTCATGCCTAGAGAGCATCACTGTTTAGCCTAAGAGAAGAACCCAACAGAAGGGAACAAGCTCTGGGGAAGAAGAAACCTGCTTTCTATTCTTCTTGAAGAATGCATTTCAAAAAGCACTGAGTTGCCTTGGCTTGTCTGTTCCAAGGCTATTTGGAACATGACCAAGTAGTTCCACAGGGTGTCTTTTGGCTAGAGTTGTACTGGAACTTGTGCCACGGTGTAGAAACAAGCTGGGCTTGCAACTTGAGAGCAGGAAATGGGGAAAATCTTAATTCCCATCTCAGGTCATGAGACCAAGTCTTACGCGACTTGGAAAAGGAGCGTGTCTTCTGTACCCTGAACATTCCCCTGAAATAATCAGGTTTATCCAAGTGTAGTTAACTTGTTTCTGGCCTGGGTTAGAGTGGTGGGATATGACAGCTTTTTGTCCAAGGGAAGTTGTAAACAGGTACAGAAATAGCGCTTCTTGTACGGGTTTTCAGAATTTAGCATATTTCTAGATTTGAGAATAATTGCTATGTCATTAGATACTATTATTTTGTTGGAAGGAGGAGCAGTATTAAGATTTTATTTCCTTTCCTTTGCTTTCTTCAGTTACATGTTATAAACCACTCCAAAGTCCTCAGATGAAAAGAATGTAAAGAAAGGTAAAACTAGAGCTTGAATGTTCATTTGATGAAGGTATTGTCAGATTGTACAAGGTTTCCAAGATGTAGCCCAGACTCTAAGTGGTATTTCTGTGTCTGTTATCTGAGATAGCAGGGATTATGTAGAGAATCCTGTTTAAGAATATGTAAAGAATTCTGTTTAAGAATGCAATTCAGCTGTTGTCAAATTAAAGTACTGGAGAACAGTGTTGCTAAGTATAAATGTGACTGTTGTTTTCCTCCAGTTTTGGAGGAAATGGAATTGGAATAATAATACTATTACCATTTGTGAAATGGGCAAGGTTAAAATTTGAGACTTTTATTTTGCTTACTGATATTCTTGGAAATTTTCTAGCCTGTCCCATTAGTCTGCAGCAGATCCCTCAAAAAAACAAAAGCAGTGAAGGATTACAAAATGAGATTCCATCAAATTTTAATGTGCTGCTCTGACTATCTTTCACTTGTTTTACCTGCGAACTATGGAGGGTGAATGTAGCTCAGAAGAGTCATTATTAACAATCTTGACCCACCATTAAATTTAACATACAGAAGCATAGTAACATTACTTATTGCAAGCTCTGCACTGTATTATATCAAATAATGACTTTTTTTTTCCCAAACACCTATTTTAGTTTTGTACTGAAGATATCCTGCAAATGCTGCCACTTGCTGAAAGACTGCCACTTCTCTTGTTTCCTGATATGTGAGTCTTTGGGTCATGTAACCAGCACATGTGGTAGTCACACAATACAAGAAGTGCTATGTTGGGAGCTGCGTATGCAAATTTTTCTTCTTGCCAGGCTCTTTTTTCAGAAGAGCTGACGTTCTGTCTGTGGTGTGACACCCGATAACCACAGACAGGTGGCAGGTGCAGTAAAGGAACGTCAGGTGCTCCTCATTTGTGAGGGCCACATCTGATGCCTAGGGTTTGGCATGTGTGCTTTGAGAAAGTTTTTCAAATGTCAGCACTTAATAAAATGAAAAGTTGGAACAAATCTGAATTGTGTGTTGTGTGAATTCTATTGTATTGCTCCTATCCAAGAGAAGCCTTATAAAAATGATGTTTTCTGTCAGAAGGGTTATGACATGTCCTTAGTACAAAAGCATTGTCCAGCTCATAAGAAGTAGTAAGTCCTGTTGTGTGTGTTTTCTCACATCAGTGGGGATGCAGCAAATAGAGGAGAATTAAGTAAGCTTTAACATTCTTTACCAGCTAACATGTGGAGAGCACATGAAATTATAGAGAGCTCATAAAGGTGGATGCATTTGCCCCATTTCTTGGATGTTTAGCAAGAATAAAAGGTGGAGGCAGGTGCTGTGCAGGGTGGCATATAGCTAAACAACTTGCAGAGGGGGGTGCTGGTAGCCTGGTGTATCAGACAAGCATTTGCTGTGGTCCACGTGCCCTGGGTCTTGCTGTAGAAAACTGTTCTTAGTACCAGGGAGGACATGGGAGTTGGAACTTGTTTCTCCCCCATCAAGAAATGCTGTGTGACTTACATTAGAGTAATAAACATAAATACTTCCTGTACCTCATTCTGAATTTGGATCCCAGGTATTCATGCTATTCAGGCAATAATTATTTCCCCAACTTAATTGGCAGTGTGGATGCGGTGAAGATACTCAGAAACCAGGTGCTGCCTCAGGAGTACTCCTGACTAATTTAGGACTTGCAGTGTCACAGTGGTGTTTATGTGTGTTTCATTCACTTTGGTAACTTCTTTTTGTGTTGAGTTAGATGTGCTTTAGAAATCCATGATCAGGGTTAAAATGTGATTATACAATCCAGTCTGCAGAGGGCAGAGCAGCACCGCTGAGTGTTACAGTTCAAGCTTCTGCTTTACTAATAGAAGCTCATACTTCTATTTTTTTTTTCTGTAATAATGGTTTACATTCAACGGACTGAGGCTTCTTGCATTTGTCTCCTACTAGTGTCAGTGTAAGTGGGGTAGCCAGATCTGTAGCAATTCCACTTGATTTTTGTGTGAATTCATCCAAGGGGTCTTCAAGTGATCCTTGACCAATACTGAAGTAGATTAACTTTTTAACTGTCATGTAAAGAAGCATAAAAAACTCTCTGTGTGTACATGTGTAGGTATATTTGTGTATGTTTATCCTCTAATAGCATCAGTAGAAAACCTGAATTGCCTCATGATTTTTTTCACCCTCCCCAAATTAATTTTCCCTGAAAATCTTAAGTAATTTTGACAAGTAGAGGTTCCATATGTTAGGACCTTCTAATGTTCAATACAAAATTGATATAGCACATCACCTAGGTGACAGCTCTTTAAAAGGAAATAGTCAAAGTCCAAAATTTAGAAATGCAAAAAAAAAAAGTTGTTCCTGTCTATGTAGGAAAGCAACATAGACCAGAAATGCTGCAGAGCAGTCTGAGATACAGCATGAGAATCATCCAAAGACCTTCATCCTGCCATCCGTCATCCATGAGCCACGGCTGAGGTTAGCGAAGTCTCACTCTGTGAACTCTCTTCTGGTTCTTTGGGAATCCAGAAAGTTTGAGTGTACAGAGCAGATTTAAAGTGGATGGAAGTAAATGGTATTTCCAATAACCAGTGAAGTTGTGTCTGTCTCTGCAGAAGTGACAAGGTGCTTTTAACTAGAAGCACAAACATATCTAAACCATGAAACTAAAGTTTGCTTATTTTACTAGTAAAATAGGGAGTATCATCTAAATTTAGCCTAGTTACACCATAGGCGAGTGATCTCTGTAACGCTTCGTTCTTTACTTACTTGATTTCTTCTAATAGGAGAAACAATTGAATTAAAAGTTTAACAGAGCAGAAAGGAACAAGCAAGGCTGAGTAGCACACTGTGAGAGGTTTCATATAGAAAAGTTTTGTTAAAACATTTTTTCAGATAAGAACTAAGCCATTGGTTTTTGTTTGCTTCTAAACTAAAGACACACTAAGTGAAAGAAATAAAAATAGCATGCTGCAGGGAGAAGTTCAAATGTCCACCATTTGCCAAAAGCAAGGACAAAACTTCACATGTGAGGCGTCCTTTCTAGGATCATTTATGATTGCAGTTCCACAGGCTGGCCCAGAAGATGGGGGTGAATCCATCCCCCCCATCCCCTGCTTCAGGGTTTCCTGCAGTATTTTGAAATCTGTTTCCTGTTGATAGGTTTCAGAGATAACATCTAACATAGATATTATATTTAGATATAAGAGCTAAGATATTCAGGGCTTGTAAAACCCTCTTAGTGGTTTATAACTGTTACTCAAATATAAGCAAAAGATACTGAAGTTGTTCAAGAGAGTTTAGTCAAACTGAAACCCTTGCAGCTTCAGAACTTTTTGCTAAAGAACTGGGAGGCAGAGAGGAGGAAAGGCATTTTCACAGCGGTCAAACCAGCACATAATATTTTAGCTCCTTAGGACCTTAAATTCCTCTGCTTAGAAAATGTGATTGCCTGCAGAGGGGAAAAAAATGTTCATTCTTGAATGGTGACAGGATAAAGTATCTATAGAATTTTTCAGTCTCTATTTAAAGGCAAGCCATATGGCCTTACTCTAAGACATTGCAGTAGATGTGATAGTGAGTATACGTGTTTTAGTTAGGAGCTTTGGGACAGTCAGTAATCTGAGTGTGCTCGGAATTCCGTGTCCTGACCGCCCTGATGTAAACAGCATTCACAGGAAGGGGGAAGCAGCTACCAGAGACAGGAAGGTTGAATTTAGCATCAAACTCCTTATCTAGGCAGAGCGGGCTGCTCAGGATGCTGATAAGAAAAAGTGTATAAATTGCTATAGCAGCCTGTGATAGCTGCCTGGCCCTTCCTGGGGAGACCATTCTCATCAGTGTAATCAGAGTACAGTCTTCCACGTGTAGATGGGTTTAGGAAGACGTTGTACCTGGGGGCCACTTATCCAAAATAGTGCTTTGTGTATTACAGTCTCATTCAGTCTGGGTTACTATCACTTGCAGGAAGAGATTACCCTGCATGCTGAAGTAGGAGGATGTGTGTCTTTAAAAATAAAAACTTTGTCACAGTAAGAGTTATTATTAGTCTTACTAGCCATAAAGCAATATAAGCCTTTCCTGAATCTGAATATGCACTGCAATATCTGGTTTAATTTTTAGATGACAGATTTTATATCAGTGCTGGCACAGCTCTCGTTCCAGCTCTTCAGAGATAAAAGCTGCTGCTGCATTGTCTTATGTGCTTTGGATCAGTGAGATGTCTTGTTTACAAGTGGCAGATATGCGGCTTCAAAACATGACTTGCAGTGTAATCAGTTGCTCATTAACATATGACGTCAATTTTCCTTTTGATTTATGTGTGTGTATATTTTGGGAAATCCATCTGCCCTGAGCCTACAGCACAGCAAAGCACCATTCCATCAATATGTGCTCCTCAGTGGCTGAAGTGACACAAAATCCTAAGATCCTACACACTGATTTTTCTGTGAATGATGAGTCTTACTTCTCATGTGTTCCCTGAGAAATTATTTTGGCTAAGATTGAGACCTGGAAGCAGTTTAAAGCAGTCTTTTAGTTGCATCTTCACACATATGTCTGAAACATCTTTCCCTTTCCCCTTCCTCCATGCTAGATTTATATTTAGTTCAGTTCCAGTGAGGAAGGCTAGAAACAAACTGTGAAAAAGGAGAGTGGTATAAAAGAGTCTACCCATGTCCTGAACAGCAATAAAGCAATCTGTCCTGGGTCATTGCAAAGATAACATTCTGGATTTGAATTGCTAAAATAATTCAAGTCAAGAAGATACTGGGGTCCATCTCTTCTGCTCGCTGAACGTGGGTACCAGACATCGCCAGTCTCCTGAGCACAGGGGGACACGGTGACACAGCTGTCGGCATTCTTAGCACCAGACTATCCAGCCAGGTGCTCTACACCAGGGTTGCTAGAGTAAGCTAAAATCTTTAATCATTATGGTTTTGCAAAAGAGTTTTTCCCTGTGGTATATTGCAAATCCTTCCTAAAACCTGGAGAACATTACTTCTTTATAAAGTATATGTTTGTAAACTGGATCATTTCCAGATGTCAAATCATTTGGCAGACCTTGTAATAACAATTCTCTGCTCTGGGTTCTCAGCCAGTGCTGGGCATGTGGTTACCTTGGGTATTTTCAGGATCCATCATAAGGCAAATGACACCTTTAAATAGGGGAAAAACAAACAGCCTAATGGGTACCTCGTGGCAGAGAGCACCTCATCAGGTTTGTCCCAACACATTCTCACGTCATTGTTCAATATGGTAACAGGCCATAAAAGAATGAAGCAGCTACTTTCCTTTTCTGTCAGATCTTGCAAGTTACTCATATTTCCCATCCTGCTGTTTAAAGGACTAAGGGCTGAAAATGAGAGTTCATTAACTTGTCTGAAATTAAATATTTTCCTTTTTCTATAACCATGCTCAAATGAATGACAGTAACATAGAAGGCATCACCTTCTGCCTTGAGACAGGACTACCCCTACAGGAAGCTCAGGCTAAACCCAGGTGCAAGTTGCTACCAGAACTCCCCCTCCAATCTGCAGGGGAGTAGGCTATAGTATACATCAAAGAAAGTGACACCACGTGTTTCCGTGTCAGCTGCCCAGTGAGTGCCAGGAGGAACAGAAGGAACACCCTTCTCTCCCTGCGGACTGATGGGTTGGGCTGTGTCTTAGCCAAAAACAGAAATACATGGGAGAACGCGGGAGAATTGAAATAAGCTAACATCACAGTGGGATTTAGGCACTCGGTGGTAGTTTTGACAGTCTTACTTTAACTGAGCACATTCACGCTTCAAACATTTTAAAATAAAACATTGCTTCCCACGCGTGTTTTGGCTCCTCTTGTTGTTTTCTTTACGGACTTGAAACTACGCTTATTCATCCTTCAGAAAAATCCTTATCTCTGTCTGCGTGGCCTGGGAAAAGCTCAGGACATGCTTGCAATGCAAACTTTGAGGAAGTAAATATAGTTTCTCAGTGAATCTAGCCAATTCAACTGTTGCGTTTGACAACCATCCTTCTAAACTTTTGATGGAGACCAAGCTCTTCTCTGGAGTGTGCAGTCTAGAGTTACGGGTCCTGATATAGCCTTGGGCCCCAGGAGGTCACAGGCCACATCTAAGGGGCCCAAGAAGGGTGACTAAGAAAAGCAAATCTGTTGTCAGCAGCCATAAATTTTCTGTGCTGGAAACTGTACTGCAGGGGAAAAAATAAGAAGTGTGGGTTTGCAGATTGAAAGAAAGGTCTGAGAGCACGGCCACAAGTGGGACAGCCACAGCTGTTGTGTTTTTCAAAATACAGAGGCAAATTTTTCTTGAAATGCAAAGATGTTTTCAGCAAAATCTTTCCACTGTAAAATATTCTGATTCAGCACTTGTGTGTAAACTATAGACCATTAATATATTTATTTGTGCACAAACATCATCACGTAAGTTGCTGCCATCCAGGTAGGTGTGAGTGAGCACTGAGGAGCCTGCTCACTGGAAAAGCATACCTGAGGAGCTCCCCTCGCTCTGCTCATTATACTCTAGGAAGTTTTAATTTATGGCACCAACCCACCCTGCCAACTACAGGGCTCCATTTTTCTTCCAGGCACCTTAAATTCAAAGGAAGGGCCTCCCAGCAGGAGCTCCTCAGTGGTTGCTGGCAAGAAGAGTAGCAGTTGAGTTTGAAAGGGGAAGAAGATGGAGAATGCTGCCTGTGAGATGAAGGCCCTTCCACACCTCCTCCTCTCCTAAATCCCACACCGCTAGTAGGTATTTGGGGCTCTACCATGAAAGAAGAAGGAGTCTGTCAAGTCACAAGTGCACTGTGCTTGAGGAAGGCTTGTCAGCAGCCAGAGAACAGGGGAAGATGAGACGGAGGAGGCGGGCTGCACTTTTTTAGAAGTTTGGGGAATTAAGACAACGAGTACTCACATCATTGCTTACTTTTTAAAATCTCTCCATAAACTGCTAGTCATTAAAAAAAAAAATTAACATCACACTTCTGAGCAAGGAAAGCAAAAAAAGATAAAGGTAAGAATTAGAATAAGCTACGGCCACAGCCTTATGACACAGATTTTTACATCTTACAGCCTTGAGAAATTATCTTCCTTTGATTCATAAAATAAATCAATGTGATGCAAATAGCATCAGGAACATAATAGTTTTAAGAGGAGTTGATGTTAAAATAAGGTATGCCAGCCCTGAAATGCCTCCAGACTGTGGTTGTGTAATGGGGATAAGTACAGTACTTCTTTGGAGCATTAACCTGAATTAAAGGATGAAACAACTGGGCGGCTGGGCACGGATCAAGCACGCCCCTGGTCACTGCTGAGGCCTTGACAGAAGGATTAGAGAAATTGCAAGATGGTCATTTAAATATAGAAATTCTCACTGAGGAGCGCAGCAGTTTTCTTAAAAGGCCCAAACTGGCTCTCAAGGCAGCCGTGGCTGTGGAGGAAGGGATTCAAGAAGGGGTTCAGCATCTACTCTCCACCACATCTGCACCCACTGCTTGGAGGGCACAGTTCCAGTCTGGCCCTACTCACCCCCCAGGTTGCAGTGGCTCTCCATAGAGCCAGGCATTGCTTTCCAGGCAAGGCAGATGGATAAAGTATTAGGGACTGATGCAAAACCAGTTTATTGTGTCTATTACGCAGCTGCGTCAGGAGTTATGTACCTAAATCCCTCTGCATCACGGCAGGGGAGTGCTCCCCACGCAGTGCTGCTTGTTGACAGCGATCCTTTCAACTCGCTCTTCAAAATACAGCAGTTGCTGCCGTGCCGTGGAAAAAAACGTGGTGTGCTCCCAAGTCACGTAGAGCCTGATCTTCAGCTGGGGTCAGGCCATGCCTGCCACAGGCAATGCCTGCCACAGCTGGCTCATCCTGCTGGAGGCATTGCTTGCTTCCTGGGAGAGCACAGGCAAGGCCACACACCAACAGGAGGTTCCACTTTAAATACGGAGCCCCTCAACTGGATTATTCCAGATTTTCCTTGGGGATCTTGAATATGAATTTAGGCAATAGCACATGCACAAATGCCAGTTGTTTGAACTAAATCCACTGGTTTTGTTTCAGTTTGAGAGATACCTCAAAGGAACAAACGTCTCTGTGTGCTTTGCAAACTGAGAATGGATTTTAAGATGCTGCTGCCTGCATAAGGCCTGTAACACACTCTGCCCTTGCAGAGCTGCCTTGTATATGGCACACAGGACAGCCTTAACCCTCCCATCTCCGTGATAACACACTAGATAGGTTTTCTGCAGGGGAAGCCCCTGCGGAAATACCGGGCTAGTATTAGCCTTCAGTGATGGGAAGACTGCTCCCTGTGTGTGTTATATTCTCAAGTTAAGAGAGGAATGACAGTCAAAGGTCTTGCCCACTAGATGAGGATTTTGAGGCTCCCAAGTGTTGGCTCACTCTTTTTCCTTTACTGCACTGCCAGCTTTCCCCTGCTGCTGACATTACTGCAGCTCTATGGTTTTGTTGCAGTGATTTTCACACTTACAACATCTTGATGGGATGAGCAGGGTTGGCACGCACATATTCCCTCAGCCATCACCAATGCTCGCTTCTGGGGACTTCTGTCAAAACTAGTTCCCAGAATTGCCATAGAATAAGATCTGAGTGAAATTGCACACCAGAAAAATCTTCCTTCGCCACTGATTAAAGGCAGCGTGAAGATGTTTGGGTGGTGTGTTCCCCTAAACTGATCATGTGTCTGAGCACTAAAACATGCTATAACTAGGCAAGGCAAGCTGGCTCTAGGACAGCTTCTCACTAAGACTGGTTTAACATGTGCTGCGGAACAAGTGACAGTGCCTTTGCTTGGTTTAGACTGTGGTGGTTACATCAAATCAGCTGAGATGATTTTGCATCATCCCTTTCAGCTCTGTCTAGAGTTAGACAGAAATAAGAAGAGTCAGACAGACTTTGATACTCTCCTACGAAAACTATTTAAGAGTCATACTTCAGGAGCTTATCTAAATGTAGGATTGCATTAATTCAACAGAAACAATTAAACTAATTGAAGCTTTTGCAAAACACTGTGCACTTGCATTTTAACCAAGTGTCATTCGTACCTGCCTCCACCATTTCTTGTGCCAGTGGTTTTTGGTGTGTGCTTTCTCCACCTTCATACACGTCACGAAAAACAGCTGAGAAAAGCAGTTTGGCAACAGGTTTGAATTCCTCTTGGATAAGCACTGGAAAGTGTCTGGGCAAATGACAAATTTTAAAAGATAAAAAAACTACTGTCTTCTTTAGTGAGCTAAATAAGCATATAGCTAAAGCCTGGGGATGAAACCCACCTCTCCCTCAGACAGCAATGCCTTGGGAGTGACCTGACCGACTGTCCTGCAGCACGGTGCTATGGAAGGGCACTCGGGGATGTAGCTGCAAAGTGGGATCCCAGCCCGCCACTTACTTTCCCTGTGCCAGGTGCTTCAAAAATAAAAGAAATCGCAGCCTCTCAGCACCTTACCTCTGCCAAACCCAGGTGCTCAGGTCTGCTGTGGTTTCCAGAGCATCGGTGTCCAGGTGCAAACCTGGGTGACCAACCACCAGCACACGCAAGGCACCCATGGCACCGGCCTTCCCACTGTCCCCTGTCAACAGATGTGCTCCTACACACAGGGATGTCCCCACACGGCTGCAGTTTGGCTTTACAGAGATCCCTCAGCCTTGCTGGCAGGTGGGAGTTGAACCAAGCTGGCTCCTCAGGGAAAATTTTGCCTGTGTGATTTCTAGTTCAGTAGTTCCCAAAGCTAAAATACAAAGCACTGAGGCTGAAGGGTTTAAAATCTGCATCCACACTAAAATACACTGATTATTTTATAGAATTATTATTACTGTATGAAAGTGTACACTTCAAATCCCCTCAGAAGCGAATGCTGGGGTAGTGACACATGGTAGGAAGGAAAAAGGCTCACAGAGGTTTCACCCCTTTTCATCCTTTAAACTGCATTTTTAAATTATAGTAATCACAGTATCTGATCATATTCCAGACTGGCAGAACCATTCCCAACAGAGTTGTTCTCCTTAAAGTGTTTAACCTTTAAATGTAAATAGATTTCTTTTAGATAACTTCTATAATTATAGATAACTTTTGCCCACTGAAATGTCCGTTCACTTTCTGTACACTCACCACTTTTTCAATTTGGCTTTTTTTTTAAGGAACTGGTTTTGCAGAAGTAAGAAAGTAGCATAAATAATCAAGTACACTTGCATTGTCTTTACCTGCTTGTAAATTAGTGATCTAACAACATGTTTAACAACCATCACTCCTAGATACATCAGTTACAGCGGAATCAATTGATGTGCTTAAATGTAGCTAAGGAATATGGGAAATAGAGAAAGAAAAATCTATCAAGAGATTGCTATAGCCATTTCCCTGATGAATAAAAGCAGTGCTTGTGTCTCTGAGCAGCACAGCCAAAACGTCAAGGACTGGCACAGTCAGTACCCGTGGGGCTAAACCTACTTCAAAACCACTCTGAAGCACATAGATTTGGGTAAAGATGTGGGTCCTCCTTCTGTGGGGTGCACAGGGGGAAGCTGCCAAGCTGGAAGCATCCACAGAGGCACAGGAATGACATCTGGAACCCTGGGATGTGAAAACATGGTGGGAATGTGGGGATGTTCGCTCAGGTGTCTCCTGCTAAACTTGCTGCTCTGAAAGAGGCATTGATGAGCAACCCCAACCTCAAGTGGGGTCTGATCCAGCCCAGCAGGTGGTTTTGCCCAGTTCCATGACACCTCATCCACAGCAGATTTTGGTCCAGCAGGCTGGCAGCATCTACCAGAGAAGGGCTCTTCAGGCCCCACAGCGTCTTTTTACACCCACCTGCCTGGTTATGAACAATCTGTGGGACTTCAGGGTGTTTTTTCAGCAGACTGGTGTCTCAGAACAGAGCTTTGGTTTTGAATAAATTGAAAAAAAAAAGGCCAAAAAAAAAGGTTTTGCACTGGAATAAAAAAATCAGCATTTCTTTGGTTTTCTTCTCTCAGGAAGACTTTCAAAAAGCATCATTTCTGTGGCTTCAGCCTCAAACCCTTCTGAGGTTTCTTATGGCCTCAGCTTCTGCAGTGTTTTGCTTCAGCCACAGGCACGTGGCAGGGTGGTGTTGGGTGCAAGAGGAATGCGAGGTGCTGTATTTAGATTCCCATTTTCTAGGTAAGTAAAGACCCGGTGAAGAAGGGACATTCCGCTGAGCTTGCAGGACCTGCCCTTCATCCCCACCAGTGAGCCACACACCCCGTGCCCTGCACTGCCCCAAGGCTTTTATGAGGCTCCTGCCTTTGCTGGTGTGGGGCATTGCCAGGGTAAATATTAAAAGAGCCACTTTGGCCTGCTCAGAAGTTCTGTAAATCATCTGCAGAGCAGTGCTGCCATGGGTGAGCTGCCCTTTGAGAGCTACAGAATTGATTTTTGTTGGGCTAATGTGACTTGGAGGGGCTAACACCGGGGAGGAAAGTCTGCATGGTTGGAAACAAAGATAAAATTAGATGAGCCTTTGACATTTGTCCAAAGTGAGTTCAGCCCAGAGAAGCCTGAGCATCCATACTGACCAAAGATGGGGGACCTTATTTCCCTCATTAGAGGGGAGCTCTCACCCCAGAGTGCTTAGAGAAGGGTGGTGTGGGCTGGCCCTGTGGCACCATGCAACTGCCTGGGCAGCTCCAGCTCTCAACCCCCATGGAACACATGCCTGGCCTGACGGCCGTGATGTTTAAAATTACCACTTCCTTCACGCTGAGACCACAGGACATTCACTGACATCCAGGGGCATCCCCTGCATTTGTAGTTTCAGCTGAATGTGAGCTCCATGGAGCCATGGAGCCTTGCCAATTAGAGCTAATCACTGTTTACTCCCTGCATTCCTTCCTACCTGCCACTTGCAGCAAGTTGAAATAAATGAATAATATTTAAATGAATAGTGCATTTGTGATTCCTAGTAATTTCCCTTGAAGTAGTTATGATGAGCACATTAACTGGTACTAATTCATCATGCTGCTTGTAATCTGGCCGGGATTCAGATGGAAGAACCTGTTTTCACAGCAGCTAATAAAAGGTGGTTTATTGCTGCCTGCTGCCAGGTGTCCTGAAGCTCCAGCCACCTTCCCAGCACAGCAGCCATGAGCATCTGCTTCTCTTGGCACATGCTTCTGGTTAGAGACATGACAATTTACAAACAGGCCAGGCTGGTTATGACTCAGCCCTAACCACCACAAACAGTCCTTTTGTTTCATCAGGGGAAAACCAGATGGAGCAAACATCTACTGAATGCTGTACAGCTCAGGTGCATTATACAGCACCTGAAGCCCAGGGATGTGTTCATAGGCCTTGCCCTAAAACAGAGTGCAGGTTCAGGAGACCAAATTATACCATGACCTTGCTTATGCATCACGCTTACAGCTGTTCTGGCTAACACAGGCACCCCGTGCTTCTGGAGTTCCCATGAGGCCAGATCTGCAGCAAGGACTGGCCCAGGAGCACTGAGGACTCTGATCCAGACCCAGGAGTCGATTTCAAAAGGGAAGCTGAGGAAAAAGGGCTGCAAGAGGTTGGGAGGATTCCCTGGTCGGAGAACACTGACAGCTCTGCGCTTACTCCCCCTCAGCAAGGTAGGAATTAAGTTAAAACCTGGCTTATGAAGGCTGTGTGGGCTCTGCTGACTCACGCCAGGATGTCGGAGGAGGGTGCTTGCCTTTTTAGCCAGAGAAATGGCAAGGCTGGGAGAGGAAGCCAGGGCTGAGATTTCCATCTCACTTTTGCCAGCACACCCAAATCCTGTAAGGGAATGCACTCATCCAGTGACCTGCTTACAGGAGCAGGGAGGGAATTTGTTTGTCAATGAGTCCCTCTAATTTGAAAGTGTTTATCTCAGTGAGGGCAAGGACAAGGGCACATGCCCTTAGGGTATGCAAAACAGCTTGGAAGTACCTCCTTAAGGCTAAAGATGCTAAGCTTCTGCTAAACCCATCAGTTAATAATAGCTAATAGCTTACAAGAAAATAAAGAGATTTGGGTTTTGGGGTCCCGGTCAAGGCCATATCAAGACCTGACCCATGGTGGCCAGGGCCCAGGCAGTGCTTCCAGCAGCAATCACACCACCAGCCACCACCTGGAAGGGAGAGGCTGGGTTTGCCCAGGCTAGCCCCAGCTCTTCACTAACAGAGCTTTGGCAATGAAAGATCCTCATAAATTATTAAGAAGAGGGGGCTGCCTTGCTTAAAGCGTTTGTACTTTTAGGCCATTATACTATTTGCCATGGGGGCTAAGAGTGAGGAATTCCAGGGAGAACCAAGGGGTAGAGAGTGGAGATGCACCCAAGGCTTTGGAAAGCACATGAAAGCCAGTAAGCCATTAAGCTATATGGTGGCTTAACCAGGAAATACACCCCAAAGCTGCCAAATAAAAAATAAAAAGCAGGAGCAGGGTAGCACTTTGCACAGAGTTGCCTACTCTCAAGAATGTAAAGGTCAGAATTCAATGCTTAAAAAGAAAGAATTTACATATAATGCACTTGGCTTCTCCTTCAGATTTGGAGCCTTTAGGGTTGTGTTTCATTGTTCCTCCCAAACCACTAACTGCGTAATGAAACCTGACATTTTTATGTACTTCATATTACTCTGAGGAGGCGCAGCTTTAGTAAAACACCAAATACATCAAGAGCCAGCAGCACCTTTTTCATGGCCCTCTGCAGTCAGCTGCCATTCTAATAGCCAGCAAAAGGGTTCCTCTTCTGTGGGCTGCTGGAGCAAATTAACCATCCTGACTTCTCTGCTGAAGAGGAATGTCGTGTAGCGTTACCAACCCCAAAAAAATGAGAGCAAACCACGAGAGGGGCAGAATCTGGTTGAGAAGAAAATTAATAACCAACCACATCATTCACTCCCCACTGCTTTTTGGGAGGCATTGCTGAAGCAGCACACTGCCCTTACCCTGGGTAAATACAGCACCATCCTGCCCACCTGCAGACAGGCACCCAGCTCTGCTCTGTGTCAGGAAAACAGCCCTGTATTGGTACCCAAAAATGAATGCACAGTGCTGCTGGGAGTCCCCTCATGCATAGCTTCCAGCCAAATTCTTGCCTTCTCCAAGAGCTCTGCTCATTCTTGGTTTCTTATCGAGTTTGTGTTGCAAGACTCAGCAATATGACTTTAGCCAGGTCTTCTGAGGAAGCAGTCCTTCTCTTCTACACATGCACATGCTTAAACAGGTTTTGAATCTGCCCACCATATTTTAAAACAATATAATAATGAAAAAAAAGAAAAGTAGAAGCCTTGAAGCCTGCAGAAGTCTTGTGAAGACAGAAATAGTAAATAAAAATCTTGCCATCACCCTCACAGCAGAATAGGCTGATAAAGGAAGCCAGCTTGCAGCAGGCATCAGGGAACCCCACAGCAGAACCCCATCTCTCCTGGCTCACACAGCTGCCTGTTTACAGGACTTCTGTAAAACTCCTCCTTGGGACAGTTACAGCATTTCAGAAACACAGGCAGCATTTCTCTTGCCCTGTGTGGCAGCAGCTGCACACAGCCCACACAGGTGCTCTCGGTACCCGCAGGCTGGAGGGTTCGGTGCAGAAAGGCCCCGGAGGACACGGTGACTCTGCACCCTGATCTGCCCTTTGCACCACGGAAAGCACAACGTCGGCGAGCTTATGGCAACGAGCAAGTTTCTCTCTGTGTGGCACGGTCTCCCTGTGACGTTCTCCATGTCCAGGTGCCTCCTGGGTTTGAATCATGAGCCTCCTGTCTGATTTGCTTCCACGATAAGACTTTCAATAACTAACTGCACGTACAATAAAGTAAATATTCAACCAACTCAGAGCTAGATTGCAGATCAAATATCTTTAAATCTTTCTTCTTTCCCTGTTAAAAGCAAAAACCCACACATGCAGCCTGCAGGGGAAAAGATTGCTCTCTTAGCACTTCCCTCTGCTCATGAGATAAATAAGCAGCTACCAGGTTTGTACTTTAAAAAAAACAGGCGAGGCGGCTGCACCACTGCATACCATGGTAATGTGCTGGGAAAGAGCCAGATGCCTGCTGAGGTCTGGCTTCTCTTCTGCACTAGCTCTTTAGTTCTGCCCTCCAACCCAGCTCATTGGCATGGCAGCATGGGCTGCCTGAGTTATCTCTGGCCAGGAGAAGAGGTGGATGCCATCTCCTGTCCTTCCCCAGCAAGCGGAAGGGCCACATTCATACAGACTCAGACCACAGAAAATCTCTACAGAGACTGTGGCTGAAAAGCCCAGGCTTAAAACAGAGGGAGGAAAGAAGGAATATGAGATACATCCTCTTTCCTGGTTGTGGATCCTGCAAAGGTTGTGGATCCTGCAAAAAGTGCCAGCCCCAGGGTAGGATGTCACCCTGAGGACCAGCCAGAAGCCAATGTCCAACTGTTTCTGCAAACTACCGTGGGTTTGCTGGGAGCCCCTTCTGCAGGGCAAGGCAATGGCTCTTGGTAAGGGGAGGCAAACTCTTCTTCTCCCACTGTTGGCCTTATTTCACCAAAAGAGGGACACAGTCCATCATGTAAAACATCTGCACGCAAAACAGCAGAAAAGGTTTGTGTCCGACCTCAGCCTGATATTCAACAAGTCGTAACTTCATTGAATGCCTCCATCCTGAGCAAAATGATACCCAGCACACTCTGCAAAGTGCTGTGGGACTGATGGAAAGTTACTTGACTTTTCTCCAGGTATGGAAACTTTTACTTATGAGAGTGAGAAACCCAGGCCTGTGAATGGCCCGTGTTTGGGGCTGAGCAGTGCTGCTCTGTTTAGAGCAGTCCTTTGTTGCAAGCAGCAAATCCAAAACACAAATGACTTCTTAAAGCTTCTCATCCGTGAAGAATTGAAACTTGAGAGACAAAAACCAAAAAGTAACCACATGCTGCTTAAGCACAGGCTTGGCTGCCCACCAGGTGTTAGTGACCACAGTGACTGGACTCTGGTGGAGTAACACAGCCCACAGCCGGGTCTCACTAACAGCTTGGCATCTCCCCTGGCAACACCAGGTCACCAAACAACTTCCCCATGGGACAGATAACAACTGACAGTCACTTACCCTAAGCATTTTATCAGGTGGGAGCTCGTATTCATGAGTTTCATAGAATCATTAAGGTTTTAAAAGACCTCTAAGATTTCCAGCGAATTGTGCATCCATGTTCACATTAGCTTGCTGTTGGACCCACAAGGATATAAAAGGGCTTTGACTGTTACTTGTACTAAGAATTGTGTTGCAAAAACAACTGGCAACACCTAAAAGCTGAAGTTTTCCTCTTTATCCTCAGTTTATAGGCAAACAGCAGAAACTGGCTGCCATTCCCTTCCCCTCCATACCTTTCCTGCTTGCCACCACAGCACGCTAGGCAGAGGGAAAAGAGCAGCCAATTGTCTTTCACAGGCGCTCCACTGTGAACCCCTTGGGAAGAAGCCTCCATCTTCATATCAGATTCAAGTGTTCCCTTATCTGCGGTTGTTCCCTGGGTTGGAAGGGTTGCCCTCCCTCACAGTAACAAGGAGTTTCATGACTCCCCCTCAGTGGAGTGCATCGAAGCAGGAACTCTGCTCAGCCCCTGCCTCAGCACAGGAAAGGACAGAAAACGGCCATAGAGCCATCACCAGGGAGCTCCCCCCTTCCCAGGGGCTGACCAGAGCAGCTCTTGCAGCCCCCGCTACCCCACCTTGCTCTTAAATCAAGCTGCACTGGAAATCTACCAAGCACAGCTCCAGTTTCTGGCAGTACCAAGCAAAGGCACAGGGAACTGCAGCGTGTGCAAGGGGAAAGGGAGGTCAATGGTGTCTTTGACAGATGAATGAATCTGAGCAGAGCAGGCAACTTAAAGATTTGGGGGAAGCTTTCTGGAGGCCCTGAATAGCTTCCTTGAAGGCTGCATCGCACACTGTGGTGTGAAATGGGCTCCACTGAACCCCAGTCACATCGCTGGGAATGGCCCATGCTCGACCTGGCCACTGCTGAGCAGGAGGCTGAGCCAGGCAGATGCTGTCTGGAGACAGGCAGGCTCTGACGCAGTAGGGATTTAGTCCAGTTAGAGCTTTGCAGAGCGTAAGCTGCACCCTTACATCCACCTGCTAAAAAAGCCCTGGCAGCCGCTAGCTGCAAGGCAGGCACAGCATGGGAAACCCTCTCCTTCCCACCACGGCCTCTTGTGCTGCAATTCCCAGCACAAGCAGTTACACAAATTGTAAAGAGGAAAAACTGATCTGCAGCGTTACTTTATTATTTAACCTTGGTTCAGCTCCCCTCCTGCCCTTACATGAAAAACTTGCCTGTAATTCTGCTTTGACTTTTCCATGCATAAAGACAGCCCTGGTTGCTTGACCACTAAACAGGTACCCACTGCCTTCTCCCCACATCCCAATACCCACAAAATACAGCTCTTAACGTCCAGAGAGCACCATTGTATGGGTCATGCACTTTGTACAGTGGAGGACTGGGGCAAAGAGGAGTCTGGTGCAACCTTCCTGGAGCCACAGCAGTGTTAAGGGTGCTCCCAGTGCACAAGCATGCTATAGGTGAGACGGATTTCCACCCAGACCCCCAGCACTGTCCTCCCTCCCCTTGAGACAGCTGAGAGTCCTGCTTCTGTGGGAAATGTGAGGTCAGGTTTGATTACCAAATCTCCGATCGAAGAGGAGAAAAAACTGCACACAGCAGAGAAAGCAAGTCAAGAGGAAAACAGCACAGCAGTCTCCAAACCCTGCCCCGAGCTTCTCTTGAATTGCCCTGAACCAGTTGTTTCTCTGTGACTCATATTCCTCTTCTCCTTTATCTGCCCTTTTTTCTTCCAAGCTTGTTAGAGAGGCAGGTTTAGGCATTCCTAGGAAATGAAGCAACAAAGGAGCCCTTATCTCAGCAGGGATGCGGGGCTGTTTCTGTAACAGTCGGGGTGTTGCCTCGCAGAGGCAGAGAAGCACCGCTCCCAGCTCCCCACCTCCCTGTCCCTGCTCCCCAGCCTCCCTGCCCGCAAGCCGGGTGACGCCTGCACCAGGACACGCTTCTTCTCCAGGGCAGGCACGAGTGTTTAACGCCAAGGCAAACGCCCATCCCACTTTGCTCGGTGGTTTCACATCTGAGCACCACATCCTCTCCCCACCTTCTGGATGGCTGGAAGTGCAGGAGCTACCACACTCCTGCCTGCACTAAGCTGCTTTGGGCATTGAGAACAAACACACTGAGGTGAGGGAAGTCATCTTCCCACTGCCACAGGCTGTCATGCAACCAACACCCACAGATGTGCTATTTTAGTCATAGGCAGGCCCACAGGTGTGGCAGTGACCATGCGTCATCTGGGATGTAACCATCCCAAACACAGCCAAGATTTTTGGCACGGGAACTCCTGGCTGGAGCAAATAAAATCCTCACACTATATTGGGAAGGCCAAATCAAAATCAAAACAGTGTCAGCTCTTCTGCTAGAAAACAAGAAGTATTTAAGATGTTGGGTAATAGTTCTCCCACCTAGAAAGAAACATGGTATGAATGAGAAGGCATGGCAGAGCAAAGGGATGGCAACAGGGTAAACAACCTTGTGTGAAAAACCTGAGTGCAAATAAAGAAAATACCAGCAACTTTTAAAATGTCTTCCTTCCTCTTTCAACACATAAAAATGTAACTTTTTGGGGGGGCAGGGGGAGGGGGGGAAGAAGGAACACAACTACACAAGTGGGACCAGCAAAACTGAAATAAAAAATCCAGTTATCAGAAGCTTATAGATGTGCCCAGCAGTTTATGATCCAATTTATATGAGGCAAAATATGCCCTTGCAGCAAAGGCAGCAAACAGTATCTTCAGCTGCATGAGGGAAAAAGTTGCCAGCAAACGAGGGAGGTGATTCCTCCCCTCTACTTGGCACTAGTGAGGCCACACCTGAATCCAGTCCTGGGTCCAGCTGCAGGCTCTCTAGTAGAAAAGAGACATGGACACACTGGAGAGAATGCAAAGAAGGGCCACAAGGATCATGAAGGGACTGGAGCATCTCTCCTATGAAGAAAGGCTGAGCAAGCTGGAAAAGTTCAGCCTGGAGAAGAGAAGGCTCAAGGAGAACCTTATCTATGTGTATAAATACCTGAAAGGAGGGTGCAGTGAGGAGGGAGCCAGGCTCTTTCCAGGAGTGCCCAGTGACAGGAGCAGAGGCAATGGGCACACCCTGAAACACAGGAGGTTCCCTCTGAATGTCAGGAGACATTTATTAACTGTGAGGGCGACTGAGCACTGGAATATGTTGCCCAGAGAGATGGTGTCGTCTCCGTCCTTGGGGATATTAAAAAGCCACCTGGACACGTTCCTGGGCAACCAGCTCTAGGTGGCCCTGATTGAGCAGGGGGTTGGTTTAGACAACCTCCAGAGGTCCTACCAGCCTCAGCCATCCCATGACTTCACGCAGGAAGCAGCAGACAGACACTGTTTTCCTTCTCCTCCCAGTTTACACACGTACAACAAAACCAAGAGAATAGGTCACAGATTTTTCTTCAGCCACGGAGTCAGGTCAGTCCCGGTCTCATGTCACTGGTCTGACAGCACACAAGACAGAGGAGCAGAACGGACCTTGCATGGCACTGTTGGTCCCTTGCTCCTGCCAGCAATTTTCTTGTATTTATTCTGTGGACCAACAAGCTCCCTTTAACCCCACGAAGGTTGCCACTGCGTGCTGTGGTGAACAGCACAAGCCAGAAATGCGGCAGGGGCAGAAGCTGGCCCCAGGCTTTAGTCACCTGTACAGCAGCACTGACACTTGCACAAGCGGCACAACCGCCTGCATGCCTGACGCTCTTCTGACAACCAAAACAGCCTCTTAACATGGGTACCAACAAAGAACACCAGATCCAAGACAGAAACTGCAGATAAAGCTTCTCAGCCAGCAGCTCTGGTGCCAGGTATTTGTTGCTGAGCCCCACCTACCCGACAGAGCCAAGTGACAGGCACAAGACATGCTGATGCCTGTGCTATAAGCAGATTGCAGTCTCTGCACTCACTCTACTACCAACTGCAAACTTTACCAAACCCGTCTGCACCCTGGGGTGATCCTCCCCACACCCTCTAACCAGCTCTGAGTTACCCAGGACTGCAGGGGCACAGCTGGGCAGCAGAGTTCACAGCATTTCTGAAGAGCTGCTGTAGAGCACCCAACAGTGCTGGGCACCCCCTTCCAGGGCAGACAGACACAGGGCACTTCAGATGAGGCATGTTCCTTCCCCATGTGTGGTTTTGGGACAGCATGGCAGGAAGTTACTTGTCTCCAAACCTACATCAAAGGAGCCTCAGGCATTTGCAGCCACTACAAATCACACACTGAACTTCCCAGCATTAATCTCTACATGCTGACTAGCAACAGCAATAACCTTTTCCTTCCCAAATTGTTCCTGTCCCTTGGAAAAGGATGACAGGGAGGGTCCATGTTAACCCTGTACTCACATGCTGCTCAAGACCTGCTGTCATCACCTGTAAACCTGAAGCCACTGGTAGGCAGCACATGGAGACTGCTTTGTTTTAGGAATGAACAGAACTGCACTGTGCTCATTTGGACTGTATTAAATATTTCCTGCAACGAGTCAGATAGGTGAGTTTATTCACAGAAAGATGAGGTTTTCTTGGACTTACCACATTTAAGTTCCATCAAGGGAAGTAACAAACCCTTTTATCACGAGAACTAGGAAGTACCCCAGAAGGTAACTTTCCTCTCCTGCCAGTTGTCTCATGTGAGACAAACTATATGCATTACTAAAAGCCAAGGAGAGTAATATTCAAAATAGACTTTTTCATGCACTCCTCTTCTCATACGGTGTTGTTTCAGAGCTGTTAAGAACATTACATAACACTCTTGTTTAAAAGCCAGGTTGATCTTTCTGACCTTTAAGTCCATCTATTCAAAAAGTTACTATATATAAACTGTCAGGTAAGATATACATGAGTAATACTTTCATAGACCTATTAAGACTTTTTTTTTACTTTTAGTAGTGACTTTAGCTTCCAGACTACAGGCCCTCCAAAGCCTGTTCCCACTGAAGCTGGTTGCCTTTCTTTCTGCATCTGGCAGTAAGCACCACAACATTTTGCGTGCTCTCAGTAGGCTGAGAGGTGAGGTCTTTCCTTACAGACAATGTTTGTTTTCTCAGTGTAGCACTTAGCTCTGTTGTCTTCCTCATTCCCAGCACAGTGTGCGCATCCCACAACACCACAGGAGCGCTCACATCATCCTGGTCACACCGGAGAGGCAGGCTCAGCCCTCAGTTATTTATCTTCTAGGGTAATACCCTGATAAAGCAAGTATGCAGCAAGCCAGGTGGGGAAGGAAGGAAATTACCTATACATTTATACAGATGGAAGCAGATATCCCAACTCATTTTGGAGTTGTCATTCTGGAGACAGCACAAGCCTGGAGTGGGGCAAACAGGTACCAGAAGGAACTGACTGCTATTTCAATCAGACCAAGCACATCCCCTTCCTTTGCTGCTGGAGACCTTTCTCAGAGACTGCTGATGTGTTATGCAAACCTGATACAAGCCCAGAGGTTAGAAGTGCTCAACAGCAGCACCAGGCTCTATAAATAAAACAGCCACCAAGCCCTAACTCTTACTACAGCACAGCCTGTGATTACATTTGCATAAAGGCAACAGCTTTTGGAGAGAAAAATCTAAACAGTAAGTCTAGCAGACAGATGCTGAAATGAATCAGCAGCAGGACACACTTGTAATAGAGCTGACCACATCCACTTTTCATCAGCAAAAGAGACTACCTAAGAAAGGTTAACAGATGCTCTTGAAGGTCTGACTGCTGAAAGATTTAAGCCCTTGAACTCATTAGCACTCAGAATATCTGAATATGCCTCAGAATATCTGAATAAAATCAGCTCTTGCTTTCTGCCTGAACACTTATTTAGTCTGGGGGTATCATCTTGTCTAAAAGGATTTGTAAAGGAGGTTTCTTTTAGAGAAGTTCTTACCATTTAATCCAGTTACCCTCTGTGTAACTGAGAATGACCCTGAACAGGGCGGGGGGGAGGCTGTGAGTGCAGTCAGGCCTCTTGGCATCACCTTGGCCTTTGCTGCTGCTGCTGTTGCTGTTATGTGTTAGCCTTCTATGCCTGCAGAAATGACCTGAGACAGAGTTTTAAAAAATACTAGGTACAAGTAACTGCGAGTTTCATAAATCTAAAACTTCATCTCAAGGGACAGATTTGTTCACTTAGGCAGGCTGAACCAGTTAGATGCACTAAGCGACCATGAAATGCCTTCTGCTCCTTAGCATATTATTTCACTGTCAACTCAACTGATTTACTCTGTTAGTTTTTCTCCTAAATATGTCCAAGTGCAGTTGCAGCATTTTGATTTTTACTCTGGGCACATGTAGTATTTCACAGACAATTAAAAATTTACATAGCAATTAATCTCTATTCCAAAGCCTGAGGTTCAAATTTCTTACTTGTGAACGAGTTTAAGAAAATGTTCAGTCCATGCAGTACAGCAGAGCTGTCTCTCACTGTGCAGCAGACCCATGGTCACTGTGCTGTGCTCCCGAGCAGCTCCCAACTCCATCACGGCAAGGGAACAGAGCAGAGATTCTTCCCAGCGAGAGCGCCGGGAAAGACCCGATGAGTCATGGGAGCCAGCGCTGGCAAGAGACCGGCTGCAGGCACAAACAAGTAGCTCAGATTTCATCAAATGAAAGGCAATAAAGAGCCAAAAGACTTTCTAATATTTACTACAATAATTTGCTGTTGGAGGGGAAAGGGGGGACATCAGTACTCTGACTCTTTTCTGACTGTATCTGCTAACAGAACCAGGCATTCTTCCCTCAGTTCAGGGATTACAGGAAAATACAAAAATCACAATACAATCCATAATCTGCTTCCACACAAACATTAACCAGCAACTACGACAACCGCCGTTTCATTTGCATTAAGAGATTAGCTAAAGCGTATCCCCCCGGGGGAAAGCCTCACATAAATACAAGGTTTCTGCTTGTCATTTTCATAATCTGCCTGTTAGAGACAGGACCTTAAAAGCCCCACTGCAAACTCAGCACTCATTAATCCACTCGCCCATTTTGTTAAACTTTGTTTCAACTGAGTAGCAGTGCTTGACCCTCAGATTACAGCTTCAGCAAATTCGGCTGCATCAAATCTGAAAGGAAAACAGCTGAATTTATCTTAATGGCAGTTTAGGTGCAAAAGCTAAAATTAGTAGTGTTTAATTAAAATCTTCAAAAGAAAGACTTTTCCCTTTCCTTTAATATTTCCAGCAAGTGAACTGTGAAGTACTGGTAAAGAGTGTGCAAAATGTTAACTCGGCTAAAGCAAACACGTACTTATTTTTCCAATACAGAATCTTCAACAGAGCAGAAAATGACTGCAGAGCCTTGCAAGAGACATACAGACTGTTGCTTTTATTTCNAAAAAAAAAAAAAAAAAGAGCAGGTTAAATCTACCACAAACAAAAAGTACACAAAATACAGAGACTGCCCTCATTTAATCACTATTTTAAGATCTTAAGAGTGCAGAAGTTTTGGGAAAAGTACCAAGTTCCTCTTTGATACCCCAAGAAGTCTTGTCCCCAGGGGTGGTCTGACATGACCAAGAGCAGAGACCTGTAGCGCTGGAGCTGGGCCACTCCAAATGCAGGACCCTCCAGCCTCTTCCAGTGACTGGAACTCTCAGTTCCAGCAACCAACACCAGTCCAAACAAAGCCAAACTTTGCAACATGCTTGGTCATACTTCTTTTAAACCGTTCCTTAAACGCGTAAGTGGCTTCTAAATCCATAACCACATTTATTTCAAAATTAGTCTTAAAACTTCTTCTGTAGGTTTATGCTCCCTGTTTATTGGTATCTCCTGACAGTGAATAAACCTGCTGCTAAACTACTTGTCAATATAAAAACCAGCTGCCCTGTTTTCTCTCACCTTTGAAGGCCCACAGTTAAAGAAAATTAAACACAGGCTTGAAGCTATACCATGTATTTGTAAATAAAATAATTTGACAGAACAAGATTACAAAGTATGAAATGAGCCCTTTCAGAAAGCTTTAACTACAAGAGAAGTCAAATGTTCAGTCCATTTTGTAAAGTTCTAAACAAGTATCACTGAGGAATATGAATATTTCCATAAAACACTTTTTTAATGCTTTTTTAAAAAGCTTGGACCATATACAACAATTTCAGATGAAAAATTCCACACGCACGCATTGGTTTGGTTACAGCTTCAGGGGTCAGTGCAGCACAGTGCAAGTTTCATTCACAGATAAAAAGATATATGAAGTAGGTACAAGTACATTCTCAAAATACAGGATGTGATCTAACTCTCAGCAGCCCTTTTTCCCACCACCAAAAGGTGCTGAAAAGCAAAACATACAGAAACCAGGGGGGAAGTCCACAAGGAGATGAACTCTTTAATAAGACAAGTTAATATTTGACAGCTTAAGAAAGAGGAAACAATTGCATAAGGAAGAAAACGATTGTTAGTCATTAGAAGGTATGTACGAGGGAGGTTTGTACTTTGATTCTATAGAAAAACTGAAGCTAGCAAGTCTCCACTCCTGAAATAGAAATACCAAAAGGTACAAAAAGTAAGCACTATTAACTCAAAGTGCCTTCTCAGAACAGCCCATTTTCCCTGCTGCAGGTCACCACTCCCTCATTTTTCAAAGAAAAAGTATATGCAACTACTTATTTCAGCTAGTCTTTCAATATATACAATCTGGCAATTTTACAGAATCTTCCTGGTCCCAAATCTGTGTCAGAAAGCGTTTTTCCCTTTATGTATTTATTTCCAAGTAGAACAAATACTCCTCAGTGCTTCTAAAGAAAGCCTTATTTTTAGAAATTGTCTAAGCTAAAAATATTGATGCAATTTTCACCTGAAGCAATGTCTTGCAAAGTTTGAATGTAGAGTGCCTCTCTATAGACGCTAAGTGCATCTTTAGCTACCAGAAATCTCATGGAGGGATACGGCTCTGAAGTACTCTGCTAATTTTTATTAAAAAATATGACTGACACTTTCAGCATACAGAATGGGAGACTAGTGCAACATCCAGCATTGATTGTTTATTCAATAAATATTTAACCCAATTATTGCCAACCGAGGCAAACAGTGCAGAAATTGTCATTTAGAGATACAAAAGTTTAACATTTTTTTTGTATAAAGTCAGTTGCTACTATATTCATACAACTATTTCAAAGAGGTTTTTCTGCTTCAAAATTGAGGTTATAGTTATAAAAATACAGAAACATATTTGGGGGTATAACATGTCTTTGCAAGTGTAACCTTTGCATTTATATGGGAACATGACACTTCTGTATTCAAGAAATTAAAATGAACACTATGATAGAGACATTTTCTGCACTGACAATTTCATGATAGTCCTTAAATACATCTTTCTTGGTCCCGGGTATACATTTAGAATGAAATAACTTGCATCTCACATTTATCCTGAGGTCAGCTGTGTAAAAAGGAAAGCCAGTTTTATAAGGGTACTTGCAGGCTTCTTGTTCAAAATAGGAGGTTATTTTTAAACAAGCCAATAAAACTCCTGGGGGGAAGAAAAAACCCAATACTCTCACCAGTGTTTTAAGAAAAAAATTTGTGACATTTTTGGGAGTTATTTCCAAAAATATATAGGCTAGCACACCCAAATGCTGTATCACCCAACTAAAATTTCAGTATGTATTTGCCAAATTTGAAACTTAGAAACTGTTCTGAAAAGAAAGTATATAAATCCCCGTGAAGAATCTCCCTAAGCTTCTCATCTCAACATCCCAACCCACACCACAGCTTCTGCAAGGAGAACCCTGCTGAAGCCTGTGGGAATCTGCAGAGTCTTCGGGTCTGCCTGCACAGGTGAGGACGTGCCATTTGGGTCTCCATCACCAACCATGGGGTGCAGTTATGACCTTGTCAAAGCTCCACTTTGAACACAGCAGTTATTTTCAATAGCACCAACAATCTCTCAGATACCAGCATGTAGGCAAATACAGACATAAAATAGGTTTTTTTGTTCCTGAATCAGCACAATTGGTACAAGGCACTGCTTGGCATAGGAAGTCATAAGTAACAGCAAAACAAGAGTTTCCAAGTTTTGTGACATTTAGGTTTGTACATTAGACGACCTTGCAACTTATATACCATGGCTAGAAAAATAAGATAGTCTACAGGATTAACGAAAACATCACCATCCCATGCATGCTCAGTCTTCCACCCTAGATCCGAAAACACCCCACATAACATATCAATATGAAACATTAGAAAGTATGGGTTGTTAAATTAAGAAAGTACATTTCATTCTCCAATCTTCCACAAAAGTCTAAACTAGACACAACTCAAGTAAATGAAGTTGGAAAACATTCTGATAACATTTGCACAGTCTATCCCTGCAGAGGAGAAAAAAAAACAACTATTGTCTAGAGAATTCATAGATTGAGGCACATCGCAGTTGAAGATATTCAGGCATATTTCATGGCTGGAACAGGATTTTTCTGAGGAACCTCACTACAGACTTCCCCAAAAGCAGCTCCATATGGTTTGAAACACAACTTGCAACACATGGAAAAACATTTGGTCCTTAATCGCTACTGTCTTCATCATCATCATCATCAGATACATCATTTAAAGATGACTTAGGTGACTGGCTGTAGGAGTCTGACCTAGAGGACTGACACGCAGTCATCTCCCCGGTAGAAAGAAGATCATAGCAGAAGTCGCAGATTCTCACTGGCTTGGAAGACTGGCTCGGGAGCAGAAACCTCTTTTCCGAGCAAGGCCCGCACACAACAAAGCCGCACTTGCGACAGTGGTGACGGCGGTTGACGGGCGTAAACTTGGCTTTCTGACAGCGCATGCACACACTGGCTTCCGAGTCCGGTACCCACACAGCTGCGTGTTCATTGCTAGGAGTCTTCCCACTTTTGGAAAGCAAATCAGAAACACACTTATTTATGTGGTTCATCCACTCAGATTTCTCTGTAGCAGTGGCAGCATAAACCGCAAAAGACTTTGTTGGTGTCTTGATAAGCCACCCATTCCGTAAGTCTCCCTCATCCTGGATGGAATCAATAGTGACGTTTTCCAGTGGGATTATGTGCTGTTTATTGTATTTCTTCTTCTGGATGACAATGTTACCATAAACAAGAATGTCATTGAACAGGAAGAACTGCCTTGCTTTGGGCTTCTTCCTACACAGTTTTGTTAGTACTCCCTCTCCAATCAGAACACGGCCAGGAATAGTCAGGGGTTGACCAGCTGCTCCAAAGCAGTTTTCCACTATACTTATTCTTCTAGTATTTGCCTCACTGTTTGCCAAGCGATCCACCATCTTTCACAAGTATCCTAAAATTAAAAAAAAAAAAAAGTTTGTTATGAGAACAGGACTGATTCAACAGCAAGCAGCCTTCCCCAAGGAAGGTACCAACCCCATATTTCTTAAAATATCTAACAGGACCTGCTGGCTGAGAGGCATTGACTTGGGCTAGATTTAAATCAAGTATTAACACCGAAGAATTTTTAGCAACCATTAGTCTTTTTTCCAAAAGCAAAGATGTTCTATGCAGCTGACAGCTATCTTTATCACACAGACAGCACCTACAGCACTGCTTTTGAGAGCCTCCAGCAACAAACTAGTTCCTCTCTAGTAAGGCTACTGCATCCTGGTTTAATACTCATACTTCTCTGTTTATCCTCCTGCACCTACTCCAGATAGCAACAGAAAGTATCATTCATCATTTCAAATTCTAATGCTGCAAAACATCAACTTAACTTAGCAGCCTGGAGACCCACATTAGTTTTAACACAACAAACATATTATGTAATTTATGTTCACATCAGAAACCACACTCCCCGAGCTAGCTCACTATTGCTTTTTTTTCCAGTGTGTAAACCTCAAGCCATGGGCCAAAACCATGCATCTACCTGCTGGAAACATTTTGTACAGGCCACAGCTTGCACACCCCCCCACGTCTGCTTTCATGGCACACTCCTGAGCCAGGAACAGGGAGTGAGTCACGGCTGGTGGCTCACCACCTGCTTGCTGCTGCCTTCATTTTGCAGGAGTCCCACGGTCCCTCCCTCCTCACCTACACAAACCACATCTGCATCCATCACACTTAGGCGACCTACAGGGGCAGACCTGCACAGAGGACAAGCCACACAGCTCACAATTGCTCCTGAGAAAGACTAAGTGACTTGCACCAGCTCAAAGTTTAAAAAAGACGACTTTAGATTTCAGAAAGTGCTAATGAACTGTATGCTCCAATTGCAAACTACAATCCCACCCTGCTGTTCCCCAAGTAACAAGTAAGATTTTTTTCTTCTAAGTGTGAGACACCTAAGGCATCCAACAGGGAACTAAAAATTAAGAAGTCACTATAGTGATTCATATCTTGGCAAACCACTCTTTAGCCTCTTTTGCCCTAGAGTTTCCCAGGCAGAATTCTGGCAAAGGAAAATCTTGCCAGTCCAACCCAGATCTGCTCCCCTCAAACCCCTCGTGAGTACAGCCATGAACCTGAACTGCTGTGCTTGATGCAACAGTGAGATATCTGGCAGAAGCAAGTACAATGGACAGACTTTTTCTCAGCACACAGAAGACGCTCCCCCATGCCTCCCACAGGGCTGATGCTCACAACACCCTTTGGACAGCCACGGCTTTGAACAGTGAAGAAAAGGAGAGCAGCAATTATTCCAGTGCCTTCTACCTGCACTTCACTACAAGATCCCACGTTGGGAAGTCCTCTACGTTACCTACTTTAATCTACACTGCCTGCCATCAATACAGCATTAGCCTACAACCAAGAGGAAACTGCGCTGAAACAAGGCTCAGACTTGATGCTGCTCAGACTCCATTGCTCTGCTATAACCTGATCCAGGCAATCTTCCTCCTATGAATCAAAGCACAGATACTTCCTTACAAAATAGGGATGAAACCTCTCATCAGGCCTCATTTAAATAAGTATGTTACCTTTGATTACACAAATCCACATGCCCAATCTTAAGTATTATTATTGTAAGTTACTGCTTTGAAAGTGTAATTAGTTTCACACTAGAGTAGTTTGACAAGTGAGCTTGCACATATATCATTACCTTTTTTAAGCTCTGCACATACTATCTTGTATCAAAGTCTGACACTCAAGACAGAAGAATCTCTAGAAGTTATTTATCAGCACTGTTTCTGAATTTTCTTTACATACCTCACAGCATTAGTTACACTACTTGAGTATTGTGTTACCTAGTTTATGGTTAGGAGAATTACAAAGGAGGATTACCAAATCCGCAACTTTTTTGATCTGCAGAAGATGAAGACAAAACACAAACCGCCAAGTAAAAAGCAGTAAGAAGGGAATGGAAAAGAAACTAGGAGCTTTTTTATGTGTACTTGCTGTTGTCCTAGGCTCCAAAATCAAATTCAGGTGCCTGACTGCTGAAGCCCAGGATCTGGAATGACGCTTAATTGCCATTAACTGCCAAATAACCATTCCCATCTAACAATATACAAGAAATAAACAGCCTTTGCAAGCATCATCACTGAATCAACAGCCCTTCAAACTTATAAAGCAAGGCCTCAGTCACAGGATCAGTCTAAAGTTACTTAGTAATCCCATGTTCCCTGTGAAGTGGGAAAGGACATCAGAAAGCAAAGGGCACAGCCCAGAAAATACACTTTTCTGCAGGTACAAATCAATATGAACTTACACTTTTATACAAATTACAGCAAGTTAAATGCTTTTGGTAGTCCACAGGGGGCAACAGTACTCCCACCCCACCCCCACAAACACAACCATACTGATGGGTTTCAAGTGAAGCAACCTCTTGGTGTGAAGTCACAGCCACCTGTAGGAAGCAGTCACTGCTCCACAGCTCCAATTCAGCCACTCTGCACTCCCTGCCAATAAACTGCAAACGCTTTCAAAATACAAGTCACTGGGGAAGAAAACAAGGGGAGAAAAAGCTAAAGGTTTTAATTAACTGTTCTCTAGGACAATCTAAGAGAAAACAGCTCTAACGAGGATCATTTAATAATCATCATGACTTGAAACCAAGACACATGACTCCAGAACTTGTGCTGAAGACTGTATTTTAAGTTTGTTGCGAAAAGAATCACTAACTGGACCTTAAGCAAGAATCCTGGGAAAGTTAAGGACTATTAAGAAAGACAAGATAAATCACATCTCCTCTAGATTGAAACTTTTTTCTATAATGGATAACATTCTCACCTGCCAGCCTCAAGGCTGTAAATGCCAGAGACTGCTGATGCCAATTCCACCTTTCCAAGGCATTAATTGTGTTTTTCCACACTAACAGATTAGACTTTTTAGAATAAGCACTCAGATGTTTTTCTCATGAGCTTTGAAAGAACTAAAAATTAAAACTCCATCTGAAATCCTACACACACTAATGCTCATACACCTTCACTAACCTTTTCTCAGAAAGGAAGTACGTTCAGAAATGGATGGGAAACTACCCAAAATACATCCTGATTACTAGTAATCATGGAACATGACAAAAATAGAGCAGAAATACAAGAGAAGACATCCCTAACTCACAGAAGCTAAAGTTAGGAGAAGTGCACCTCTTCCTCTCGTGAGCACATTGACCAAGGAGATTTAAATTAAAATATTGTCTGGACATGCAAAGGAACTTCGAACCCCAAGATGTCACAGTCCAAAAGCGAAGTTACCAATACCCAGTCTTTAAAATTTACAACCTTATCTTAAAGCATATTCAGCTCTATTGTAAGAGATAGCAGATCATCATACCCTGGAACTGGGTGGCAATATCCTCCTCTCTTCCACCTAAACTTTCTTCTGAAGTTTCTGCTGTTGGCCACCATAAGAAGCAGATACTGGATTACTGCTCTGAGGATGCAGGATCTCAAAACCTGATCAAACAAAGCGACTCCTGAATGACAGCAAATTGCTGGAAACATGCCCAAATCCTTCCCCAAGCAAGTGAGGAATAGACCAGAACCACGGGCTTCGAAATAAAAGGTTAGACAGCTCCACTTAAGGGGAGAGTATCTTATACATAGTCTCAGTATATGGATGCGGTGAAATCAAAAACCTCAAACCTATTATTAAACTTTTATCATATTTGACTATTTTCACACTTCTAGCACACAAATTCCTAAAAGTCCTGAGGCCCTTATGCAAGGGGAACTCCATTTGTGATGGACTGATAGTCCTCACAAACATCAGATTCATTTGCTGTGTCCAGACGGCAGCACAGTACTAGCTGCTAGTCAAAGCATTACAAAAAACCCCCCAAAACAAACCAAAAGAACACAAACAGATCACTTCATAAGAAAAGTAGCTACATGGAGCTACATCATAAGCACGATTGAGCAGCCTTTCCAAATAAATAAATCTCAACTCTCAAAATGCTGCAATACCTTCAGTTTGTCCCTCTCACACACACAGTCTTAGTAAGTACCTTTCATGATGAAAATGCTGGACAAATGCTTTCATTTCCATGATGAAATATGCTATTTAAAGGTGACAAAATATTTCATGACACAGAAAGCCCCAACTCTTCTACAATATACAGAACTGTCTTTGACACTTAAGTTATTTCCACTTTATTTCTCTAGGAGTTTCTTGTGAATAAACAATTCTGTTATCAAGATATCAAGATCTTGCTCCCCTATTTCAGTCCAGTTTTACACTTGTATCCTGTTGGTGAGAATAACCATCTGCAATGCAATCAAACGTAGACGTCACTGAAATTTTTGAAGAACTAACAAGTTATCCACTTACCTAAAACACAATCCATGTTGAGGAAGTCACACATTTACTACGGTTATTAACATTCCAAACTACTGCAGCAGGAAAATAATTCTATTAGGGTTGCTGTGCACTGACAAGTCACTTTCCACATAATTGTTTCTCTCTGCAACTGTATGCTGGAGACCAAACCAATGATTTCCCAGGACTCAATGCTTCTACAGGTCTTATTTAAAATAGGAGAATGTTTATTTTATATTCTAGCTCTGCTTGTGATAGTGGCCAGACTAAACTGCACAGAATTGCTGCAGCTGAGGACAGACATAAGGAGTCAACCAAAAAGAATGCAACCCTGACTGACATAGTTACACCCAATTCAATATTGACAGAAAACTTTTCTCCTACTACATTAGCACTGTAGTAGTTAGCATTAGCACCATACAGCAGAACCATAAATAACAAAGGTGCTGGAGGGGAGAAATGAGATAAAAAAGCTGTTATGGCACAGTGATGCAGACTGCATAGAGCTCAGCACAAAAACATTTCCTCACCCCAGCTCAGTGCATACTACCATCACAACCAGCACTCCCTTCAGGCTGCAGGACAGGCACAAGGGGTGTGCAGGAGAGGGACACAACCCAGATTCCCAAGTTTCTTCAGCAAGACAGCAGAACTGGCAGTGTTCCATTACTTCTGGGTTGGGCAAGAACAAATCAAGTCCAGTGTACAGACCCTGCTAACAAATGTTAACTAATAAGCATCTAATTTTTAGCATTATTTTTTCTTCAACACTCCGTCAAGGGAGAAAAATATTATTGGCCTTGTTATAATTGTCAATTCATCTATCATCATCTTTACAATTAGCTATTAGGCTGTTAACAACTACATTTAACACATTGCATTAATACAAACCAGGCAGTCTGTATTTCTCAGAGCCATGGTACCAGGATGCAGACAGCTTATTCATTACTATGAATATTCATAGTTAAGGTGACAGCTTTAAAGAAAAAAAAGCATATTTAAGCTGCTGCAAAAAGCACAAGAGCTCAGAACTGATCACAAAGAGGCCCATCCAGTCCTAAAGCTACAGCAGATCCTGGATGTTTCAAAGCCCAATTCAGTAACACAAGTCCAATAAAAAAGTGTCATTAACCACAGAATCTGACCACACCATCAGAATGGATGAAATTACATGCAGATACGGGTACACTGAAGCGAATGTAGAGAATAGGAAAGACTTAGAAATGGAGGAGTATAAAAGGAATAAAGACAGAAAAGGTAGAAACAACAGATCTAAATCAAAGCACATTATACCTTGCCACCCAATAAACTTCTAAATAGTTATCCAGTTGTCATAGAGCACCCTTGTTCTCACACCTGCACATTCAATGTCAGCAGCTATGTTACACGACGTACATTCAAATTAACCGATTTTCCTTCTTACCTAAAGGTAACACACATGCTTCATAAAAGTTTCTAGTTAAAGTCACTTAATAGCAGGCAATAGTTAAAGGTTTTATTATGTTTGACTTTACAACTTGAAGGCTCTGAGTAAAACAGAAAATTCAAACAGAAATTCATTTTGCTTCCTTATACTTAAATCACACAAATTAAACATATGAAAGGTATAGAAGATAAAAAAAAAATTTTGCATGACAGAAACAAGTAAATCGTAAACCAAAGACAGACAATAACTATCTGCAGACCAGATATCTAATGTGCATTAAATGACTAGTTTGTAAGATGACTCATTATTTGGATCTACAGAGGAAAATATCACAGTCTCCCTAAAAAGAGTTCATCAGGCAGAATCAGTCATTTAGTTACGTGGGAGTCTTTTAGTAACAGGTTTCAAGCAATTGTTATATATTATCACATCAGACTCACACAGGTTTCCTCTTGCACTTAGCCTACGCAAGGAAGACATGCTAGTTTGAATTACAGTTGCATAAACACCAACACTTAAGTTACCCAGAACCCTCATACATCCCTCACTTAAAGCTCTCTCTGAAACAGTAATATCACTACTTTTTGTGGACAAGCTTCCAGCTTATAAAGGCATCTCAGTACTGTAATACAGTATGCTAATCTCTATAAATATTATATATATTGCTCTTAAGAGGAACATTTGACATTTTGCACCACTGCCAAGTAAAACACAAGTGCAACTTGTTTAAGGAAACTTATCCATGTTTAATGCTCTGAAAATAGTTTGTGTGGAAAATTGCTGAACTAAAAACATGCACAGCACGACACAAGTGAGAAGACAAATCAGCATGTTTTAAATCTTACTTTGGCCTCACTAGTTACACCTCCTACCCTGCATCCTTCAGTACATCCAGAGAAGGATGATGCTATCGCTTGTCCTGGTTGACAAAATTACACTTCCTATGGATTTAGATCTCATCAGCTGTAATCAGAATCCAAGCATTCATGCACAAGCCTTGACAGGTAGTGCCAATAACAACAGCTGGATTAAACATAATATAGAAATATCTACAAGAGGCATTTAATTAAACTTTATTTCTATCATTCAGCATGTAAAATAAAATACTGAGAAAAATGAAGTATTAAGTATCCATCAACCCATTTTTTAATCCATTAGTATTTCATCTGATTGTCTACAGTTACTTAAATACATGTGTAACAATTAACTGATAGCTTTTTTAGTATTAATTATATATTTGCATTATTCACCATTTGCTTTTTATTAAATAGTAAAGAGACCAATTTAAGCATAAAGTTACTACCCACAAAAAAAAATTTCATGCACAAAAATATTATGTTGATAGGAGATAAGGGTATGACAAATGTTTTCTAAAGGTCTTTATCACTGCTAAAAGCTGACACGATAGCAACAACTACATGCCTGTCCTGTGCTAGAGCTAGCTGGATGCTATTTAAAACATAAGACAACAACTGTCACTTAAAGAGAAATACAGCCTTTTAACAAGCAGTTCTCTTAATGATTCTCCTCAAAAAAATATTCCCCAAACTGTTGTATTTAACAAACTGTCTTGCTATTGCTATCATAACCAGCCGGTAAAGATATAGAGGATAACCCTGATAATATACCAAAGATGTATCGAGTACGACAAAAAGCTTCATCGCAATGCTGAAAAGAGAAGAGCAGAGATATTAAAGAGACTGTATCAAGGTAGAGATGATAGCAGGAAATGAGGCAATAAGATCCCTCTGAACTTCAGCATAGTCTTTATCCAGATAATCACTTTTGACTAACCTGGTTAATGGCTGCAGCATTCAGAAAGATACTGATAGTGGGACAGAAACTTTAACTCGACTTACAGACAAAAAAAAGCCCAAACAACCTTTTCCTTATGGCAATGTAAGCTGTTCAATCTTCAAACCATTTTCCAAGCCCTTAATAAATACTGGCATTTAATAAAGTCAAACAAGCTGCAAGATAAAACACTAGAGAAGATGATGGCAACACCAAGGCTGCTTCAGATTACAAAGATGCTTGCAACCTTTTCATCTAAACACTATAAACAAACAGTGTAAGCAGCAATCAGTAGCACACTGATAGGAAAGTGGGTGTTCCTGTGGACCTCTCCCAAGTCTCATTTTATGATTCTCGTGATTTTCACAATTTTATACATGAACACGTTTTTTTTTTATTCCCCCCATGAAGACCCATCTTCCTGCATTGTGCAAGCCTGTGGAGCAATGGCTTCAGTGTGGGGAAATACAGATTAGCTAACTCACACCCTCACTGGTACATCCAGTATGACCCAGCAGTCTTAACCCTTCATTTGTCTCAACCAGTTGGCCAGTGTTGTGGCACTGACCACAGAAGCCATGCCGGAAATATGTTAACAGCAACCACATTACTTCACACCGTGCAACCTGTGAATACTCTGCCTTGACAAAACTTTAGAAACCTTCAGATTATTTCTCAGTCCAGCATCTAGTCATGTCCAACTACATCATGAAAGCAAATCCATGCATTTGTCTAGTTGGTCATAAACCTATAATTACTATAATGAACTGTATGATAGTTCACATGAACTATACTAAACTGTTTTGTTTATAACTGCTGCACATGACTGTCACAAGTCAAATCCCACTAAAACTCTTCTTGAAAGTACAGTGTAGAAATTCTTATTTTAACTGGCTGGCATCTTATAGTTCAGTAATTCTTTCTATAAATTACAGTTAATTTTTGTATAATCTAATTTCTAGCTTACAAGCAAGGACAGCTCTTTCACTTTAGTTGACCAGTTGTGTAAGAATTGCTCATATAATGTAAATCATTCTAAATGTTTAACAACAACAGAAAAACTCACTTTATTATCAAACCTGCATGGCAAGTGCATTGCTCTTCAAGTCTGCAACAGCCATTATCCAAATGAGTTAGGAATTCCTGAGTTAGGATTGCCTAGAAAGGCCAATTCTATCTTCAGGATGGAGATCACTTCTAGGTAGATCTTTCAAGATGTACGACCTTGTACTCCCCAACCCACTCAGAGGATCATCTGGGTACATAAAGTTATTTTTAGCAAAAACTATTTATTTTGCCAAGCAGTATATGTATTAGCACAGCAAGAGCAGAGCAATGCTGTTTTACTATCCAGGCTACTCGGCTGAACAGCTGACACACTCCCTGAGCTGCCGTATGCCATCTAAGTTCTGCACATCAGCTTCTGACAAGGTTCGGTATTTAACACCATAAACCTCAGCTGGAAATAGAACGCCAACTTAACCTGCTTGTAAACAGAAAGGGCAACTCCCACATCCAAAAGAGTTATAATGCTAAGTAATCATAGAGGAGACACAAAGAAAATAAAGGCATGCAGAAGAGAGCTGTCCCACCAGACATGTTTGGCCTGTTTTAAACCTGCCCTGCATGAAGGATGAGAGAAACCACCCTGGCCATAAGGCCATGTGCAGGAATGGCAGCACCCTTGCTCCAAGCAAGAAACATGTGGCACCCATCAAAGAGACACAGAAATCCAGAATTGCTGAGTCCAAAGCTGCTCGCACTATCTTCTCCTTGGCACCGACAGAAAATATGAAAGATGGAAACACAAGCAGGACTAAAAGGTTTGTACCACAGGGAAGTACATGATCAGGAGGCCTCAATGCACTCCTAGACCAGTTGGAAGGGGTTGTATTTCCCTTCTGTCCCCTGCTGCACTGGAAGTCATCCCCGAATGCCTCTTAGGGAAGAAGATACCTCACTGCAGAAGTCCAGGATGAACATTCTTGTAATAAGTCCAACCTTTTAATGAAGTCAACTGCTTATTACCACTGTCAGGCTTCTATTTACAATAAACCATGGTAGCTGGTATTGTTTTTGTCTTCTGGCATGATAAGAGACAGAGCTACTGCTGAGAAGAAACACATAATTCTCCATCCCCCACCAGATAGTCAGGGGTTGGAGCAAACAGAGCAACTGTCTAAACTAAGTTCTCTGTGTCCTTACCCATCTGCTGATAAGCTGAGCATTTCCCAAGCACCTACACAGGCTTACATGGCTCTGAGCAGCACTTTGGGAGCTGAGGTGCTGCCACATTTAGATGAGGAAATTCTTAACACTGTTCAAGATGTGAAAGAGGAGGTTGCCAGCATGAGCATGTGGAATGGCTAGAATTAAAGGAATTATTAAAAAAGTAACCAAACAAAAAACATACACAAAAAACCCCAAACCACAGCACACAGCCAAATACCCTGAAAGCTTGAGTTCTGTAGAGGTGAACAGGCAGGCCTGATCCACCATGAACAGTGCTCAACTTTGATAAACTCATCTCTCAAAGCACAGAAAGCAAGATCCAGGCAACTACAGGCATAGCAAATACTTGAAGCTGTGAGCATACTAAAATGGGGATAGCTAAAAAGGCTGGTATTTTGTATACCTAAAAATTATGTATTAATAAATTACATAACACAAGTGTGCCCTTTAAAATTAATTAACAAACAACTGACTAGAAAAGGCCAGTATTCAGATCAAATCTTTGCTGTCATGGGAAAAAAAACCCTAGTATTTTGACTTGCCATTTGCATCTATTTAGGAGCACTAGCAGTGGTTTAGCTTAACTTCTGGTGCTAGCAAACTGCATCTTTCATCTTAACCAAAGCACTGGGGACATACACCAGAATATGGTTTCAAAACTAATTTCCACAGATCTGATGTCCAAGAAAGCTCAAGTTCCTTCTGAAGTTTTCCACAGTTCTGAGTGGATAAAAGGCATCAGAAGAAACACAGATAACAGATCAACACCTTCGAAATGTGCCTGAAGAGTCAAAGGCAGAGGAGAGCAGCCTGGGATCCTGCTTCACCTCAAGAAGCTCCAGGAGACACAAATCCCATCTGCTGGGCCGGTGCCTAAAAGATCACTTGACCGGGCAGCGATACCAAACACTGGAACGTATTTTTGTTTACAGATTAATGTTTTCCGACTCCAACTGTTTAGCTGCTGGGAGAGTCTCTCGCAGCAAACGTTACTCTCCAGTTTGGCAGCAGCGACTTACCCCTCCCTTCCAGGCTGCCTGGACAGGCGCCGGGTGTGCCCCTCCCATCCGATACACGGCTTTTCAAGGGACAGCTTAACTGGTGATAGCTCACTTCGGCAGCACCGGGGCACACATCTGGACATCTGGGATAGCAAATTACTTGACAGATATACGCACTTAACATTAAGTGGACACTGGGTGAGTGGAAAAAAAAAAAGAATCAGTCAAAAGGACCTGACCAATTTCAGAGCAAGCCAGATCCTGCTTAAGCTTTGTCAACCCAGCACAACAAAGAGAACCCACTGCATCAACATTTTAAATTTCAGAAAAGACCTACTTAAATTATTTTGGGGAGGGGACACAGCATCATTAGTATAGAAAAAAACGGATCCACATGCAGCTGTTCTGCAAGAACTATTGCCAAATCCATCTTGCAAGCAATTTTCCAAAACCAGATTGGCTGTTGTGGTTTGTTGTTGTTATGGATTATTACAGCACACATGGAGGCAACTCGCTAATGGCTATCCAGACTGTCTCTCAGTCAATGCGAAAAAGAGGATTTGGTTTCCAGTGACTGAAATAAATTGTATTTTTCAGCATGCTTCTTACAGCAACTTTAACTGACACGTACAGAACATTTACAGAAAGATCTCTATATGCATCTCTAAGACAGAAGTATACATTAAAAACAGCACCTCCTGGATCTCAGGGCACCTGCTTGTTTTAGCACCTGAGAGCTACCAGAACAGCTACATGTTCCAAAGAGCTTCATCAAGTTAACAGAATTTATTTTTCCTTTTTTTTCCCCCCATGAACACAAACCTGTGACACACCAGCCTCTTCACTGGCTTATGTCTTTTTATTATGCACAGGTACTTAAACAAGACAGTGTTGGGAAAAAAAAAAAGCTTCCTGTTTTAAGTTTTCTTCAGTTCACTTTTATTACCATTATGAGAGAAGTTACTGACTTTACTAACAGTCTAACAAGGACTAGAAGACAGGTAATAATTTACAGCATGACCAAACTAGAGAGAGTTACCAAGCAGTCAGAGCCTGACAAGAGCCATTAATTTTCTACAAAGTACTACAACACAAAAGGACTTTCATTTTTAGCAAGCCATGTTTTAAACCAGAGCAAAGTTTTCCCATGGAGTCTCACAATTTACAAGCACAGCAACATAACCACATCATTGCTATTTCATTTTTATTATATCAATTTTTCTTCACGTGCATATGTTCTTTGAATCCTGTCATAGGAAAAGAAGCTGCACAATAAAGAGGTTTATTTTACCAGCTCGTAATTTTAAGCATTTCCACAAAACTAATCAAGATACAAGCCAAGTAACAACACTCAAACTTCTTTTGTCTGACCAGGTACCTCAACTTTCTCCTGCTCCTGACCCACCTAAGCCAAGAAATTTCTACTTTAAGAGGTAACCCTAATAATACTGTAGGAATATTTTCAGGAGGCCAGGCAGCTGATCACTACCTAACAGGATCAGACAAAATACTGCTGGAGCACATTTTCAGTATTATAGTAGGAAAAACAGAATATACAGACATACAAACTCATTCAAATTCTTCACTCCTTAATAAAAAAAAAGTTCCCAGTAACTTCTACCACTAGTTCACCAGCAAGAACAGACTAAGGACAAGTATGACTGGTTGCAGGGAATCCTTTTTCTACTATTTAAAACTGCTGAAAGAAGTTGCCCAAATTGGTACCAAAAATGGCTCATGCCCCAGTAACCATGTGCAGGGCTGGCATCAGGAGACCCCAGGGGCACAGGAAGCCAAAACACAGCTTAGGGCTTGGAATCAAACCACATGTGATTTGCAGGAAACTTGATAACACTGAAGTGCTGCAATCACGGACCTGTCACTGCTGATCCCCAGCAATGTTTAAAATATATTTATCCAGCACTATTTAAAAACACATAAGCCAATAAGCCAAGGGTTGAATTCTCTTTCTGAGCAAGGGACACAAGACCCTTATGTCAAATGCTGCTACCTAGTGACACGTGGGTGAATGGTGAAGGTCTAGAAAACCAACATCTGACAGCTATTAATAAAAGCCAAAAGGAAAGCTTTAACAATGATACCATAAATAAAATTTGTCAATCTTCAATGTAACCAGCTTTTTAAACATAACCTGTGTGTTAAAAGGGCAGTTCACTTGCCTCGACACTGTTAACCTAGATCAGAGAGAGGGGTGAAGGGGGAAGTAATCACTGTCACACACAGCTTTCAGAACAGAAGTACACTGAAAATCACTCTCAGAAGTTTTACATTACCAAGTATTGACAGCTAAGTCAGGAGAAATTTAAAACAGAAGGAGAAGGGTAAAACCAAGGAGTCGTTTCCTGAAAAAAGCCCTTAATCACAGCAGCTTACTGTAGGTGGTGGCCTTCCTGGGAAATGCATTCACCAGCCCTTCTTCCTTTCACTGCTTGGCAAATGTGTTTGATTCATTTTAGTTATATGGAAAGCAATTGGAGTACAGACTATCTAGAGGACAACTGGAAAACTGCACAAAGGTTTGCACTGAAGTTCACCTGCACAAAGAAAATGCTGACAACCTGAATGGCTGTGTGTATGGTACACGGTTAATTTGGTTAGCAAATTATGTGTACACTTTAGAAATGCAAATGTCAAAGAACATGCTGTAACTTTTCCCCTTTCAGAAGGCATACTAAGTACTTAAAAGCAAAACAGTTACCTCTTGATGATATGCTGGGGGCACAAGAAGCATTTAAAGAAAGCTAAAGTTGATAATAAAGATAGTAAGATCATATATATCACTATTTAGCAGCCCCCCCTGTGTCTGTTTGAATCAGTAAAATTTCTCAAGAGATTGCCTTTCAACACAGTAACTAACTGCTTGCATGTCATCTTATTACATTCACCCACATTTTTACATCCCCCATTACACTGGGGATTGGAGGGCAGGGTGATGCAGAAAGAACATTCTTGTATTTGAAATCCTTAACTTTCAACTGGTTTTTTTTCTTCTTTTACAGTCTGACAAAATGCCAAAATCCTGCTATATTACATACACAATATGCTTAACACTGTTTTACTATAAAATATAATGATGCAAAGAGAAAAAATAGAAAGTCATTCCCACTTCATTTTCTATATCCTTAAATTGTTTACAATCACTAATAAGCTAAAAAAAAACCCCAAACAAACAAAAAATCAAAACATTATGATGTCCAAAGAAGCAGTACTCTTACCTATTTATGCAACTAAAGTCAACATAACATGAGTGCATTTTTGACTGTGTAGCAGTAAAGTGGCAGGCTGAAAAACATGCAGTACTCTTCTATTCAATAAGGCTTCTGCACAATACTACTTATTTTCATAAAAGGAGAATCTTTGTCCTACAACTCTCAATCAAGCCACTTCTCATGTGCACAGACTCATTTGTTTCAACAGGACTACTCATGCGGCCCTGAATTTGCAGGACTCTTACTAACACAGCTGTCATCACATCTTACAGTTCATGACAACAATAAAATAATCTTCAGTAAACATATTCTACCACACCTATCTACAGGGTAGTTTTTCACCCCCCTCAACTATAAAAACAAGTCCTCCAATGAATTGTGAGGACAAAAGTTATCCCATAACAGCAAACTTGGCACTTGCTGCATTAGGGAGACAGTTTTAAATACATGTTTTTATTTCAGAAGTCTCTATTTGCCTGTATGTATTCTCTTTTGGAACAATCTCCGGATTATCACACTTTCATCCAACTACTGAATTAATTCATGAAAGTACTAAAATATACATATACAAGCATGTAATATAAATATAAAATAAAATATACAAGCATGATCTATAACTTTAAAAAAAATACAAAAATTAAATGGAAAAGTAAGCTTGAATATTAACAGAGCTTGAAATAAGTCACAAACATACCTTTACAATTTGAGGCTGTAAAGAATAAGGTTTCATTTCCTAATAAAAAAATCAAGAATTTAAATTCCTTACCTACCATCATGTAAGAATCGTATCAGTTGTTAATACTGGGATTTCCTTATTTGACATCACCCACTAAAAAGTGCACTTTAAGAACAAAAACTGGCATGCCATTTGTTTGCTTGGACACCACTTACAACATTTTATCTAACAGACATTTTCAGAAAATCAGATCTGCAAATACTAAAAACTTCAACTCTGCCTTATCTATGTGCCATGCCTTGACCCTAAGCTTTTACTTAAACACCTCTAGCCCTCTTTGGTGAAGACAAGCCACTAAAAATGCTTGTAAGTGTATGAAAACAGTGTTTGTACTCTGCCATAATTGCTCTCATGGGGCTTTTTGGCAATGCTCTGTCATATCACGCCTCACCTGAAATTGCAGTTCCATCTCTTTACTGCTCTGAAACTGTCCTGCATCCACTAACCACAAAAGTGAAACTTACAAGCCACCATACCTTTTGAATAGCGCAAACATTTTGCCAACGATAATTTTTGTAAACTAAAGGGCTTTATGATACTATGGATAGATCCTTCTGCCACTCCGGGCACATGTCTAATTATTGCAGTTAAAGCTCAGCCCTTGATTTAATGGAAATAACAGAGCTCTAGCTGAAGAATGATTTCATCACTGCATCTGATGAAAGTTTGCATCTAGGTGAAAAGATACCACTCTCCTTCTACAGAGTATGACTGAGGAAACTGAACCAGCTTCTCCAGCTTAAAATTTCTACACACCGGTTTTCATTTACCATTTAAGGGACTTCCTCTATGTGGGCTTCTATGTAGAGCAAAATTCAGACACTCCAAAAAGGCACACAGCTGATTTGCATTCAGAAGCAAAAATTTGGGACTCAGGCTCATAACACTTCACTTTCACTGTTGTTTTCAACATTTCAAATTGGTGGCACTAAAACTCTTGGGAAAGTATTATTTAAGAAACTGAGCTGATATAAAAGACATTTAACAACACGGGGATTCCTATTACCCACTGGGATTAGTCAACAGCATTTAGATTAGAGGCTAAAAGCAAGAGCACTGCCTTCTGAGCTAAAGAACCGATTCCCTTCTGCATGCTGATGACTGCACACAAAGCAATTAATCTGCAGGATCTCAGCACCGATTACACTGCTGTCTTTAAATACTTCCCTTCTTTCAGACAGGCATCTGTAAAATAATTCAATATACAAGTATCAGAACTTAAGATCTGAATATTTAAGTTCTCCTTATCTCAGGAGAGAAAGAGGAATTTGCTGTCTCAGTTCTGAATCAGATTCCTGTGTTGTGGGTCTGGTTTTGCCTACTGTATTAACCTCATCTGACCTTAAGCTGTTAGGCACATCGAAGCTTCAGATATAGTGTTTCTCAAACAAGCATCAACCCTTTCAGTAACTCCTATCACAGCCTGAGGACAGCCTGAATTAGAACTTAATGATGCTTCTGGAACCATTCGCATCAATTCAGCCAAAAGACAATCCTTGATCTCTGGTTAAGGATATAACAGGTCCTTTTGGTTATCAGCAACTATTGTACTGATGCTTCAGGTCAAAACTCGAGTTACAGCTATTTCCCTTAGCAGGGACAAAGCCGATGCCAGGACGTGCTGCTGCTCAGCAGACTCACCCATCGCTTTCTTGCCATGATGAGCAGTTTTGCCATTTATAAATATCGGTGCCTATGAACATAAGTATTTCGAATGAGGCAAGAGAAAAAACATGCGGCTGTCTTTTCTCGAGCTACTTTCAGAAAACAGCTTATGATCCATACGTATCTCTGGCAGACCAGTTACATTCCCCTCAAAATAGGCGAATTTCATACCAAAAAAAAATAGCACCTTATGCTCGCAGCCGCACGACTCGCGGTTCCGCTGGTTTTTCACCACAGCGTCAACACTTTTCGGGCGACTCGCTCCGAGAACGACACGGAGTTTCACCGGGCGAGCGAAGGGTCGGGAGGGAGCGCGGCCCCACCGGCCCGCCGGGGCAGGAAGCGCCCTCCGCCCGCCTGTCCCGTCCCATCCCGTCCCGCCGCCTCACGGCGCCTCGGCGGAGTCACGAGTCGAGGAGTTTCGGGCACTTACGTAACGCCGCGGGGCCGCCGCCGTTGTTTCTCCCCCTTCCCGAAGACGAACTCGTTTCCAAGGCCCCCCAACTCCCTCACTGCCCTGGAACAACCCAGCGCCCGCCGCCGTCGCTTCCTTCCCCAGGTTCTTCCCGCCCCGCCGCCTCCCTCCCTGCCGGCGGGACGCGGCGCTGCCCCAGCTCCGCGGCGGGACAGCGGAGCCCAGCGCCGCCTCCCACCGGGGAGCACCTTCCCCCCCAGGCAGCCCCCGGCTCCCAACATGGCCGCGGGAAAGCGGCCGGAGCCCCGGCGGAGAAGGACTCCGCGAGGAAAGTTTCCCTCTCGCTCCCCGGCCGGTCCCAACCCAGGCCGAACCCCGGCCGCCCGGAACGCGGCCGGACAGCGCTGCTCACCCGATACACCCCGCTCCGGCCGCCTCCTGCCCCGCTCCCCGCACGGCCGCGGTCATACACCCCGCGCCGGGGGACGGGCTCCGGGACACCGCCCGGCGGGGCGGGGCCGCCGCCATCTTGGGCGGGAAGGAATACCGCCTCAGCCCCGAGCTGCCCGGAGAGCCGCCCTGAGTGGGGCGGCCCGGCCGATCCCGACCCTCGAGTGGCACCTCGTGGAAGAGGGATACTCCGGGCACGAGACCTGCCTCATGGGGATTTTTAAGAGTTTCTATTCTTTGTGGACGATCGCGGGTTTGTGCTCGCGCCCGTGGCTCTAAGTATACTCGCCCAGAGGTAATTCAGGATAGACACGTTTTTAACTACCTCTCTTTTATACAGCACACGGCAGGAAAACAGTAATATGTTTCAGTCTTAAGAGTTGCTGGTCAGCCTGCAGAAACTGTGGCAGGTCTGCTAGAAGGGCTCCCACCACAAACACTCTCAACACAAGGAGGCACTTCTATACAATTTTTTGTGTCTGCGTATCAAGTCATCCAGAGCAGTATTTTCCAAATCTAGCCGGCTGCTCGGCTGCTAACCTGATCCTCTAGGATTACCAGCCGTTGATGCATGCTACCAGAGGGGAAGGTTGCTGGGGAGGTTCTGAAGAGCTGTGGAGCAAGGAGGGGTAAGAGGGTACAGCACCATTGACTTCTATGGTATTGCTCTGATGCCAAAGTCTGCGCTGGAAAATGGCCCAGTTTTTTTTTAAAAAAAAATCACTTACATGTAATATGGCAGTTTCATTTTTCAAATTTCACATTATTGGGCAATAATGCGGTTGGCTTTTCTGGGAATTAAAAATAGGTAGTGGGGCTTTCCAGTAGTAATCATGAACCCGCTGAACTTTCTGACTTTCAACTGAATTTTCTATCCCAGCTCAGACAGGGACACAGACGAGAACCACATCACTGAGCTGGGTTTCTCCTGCTGTGGAAGAGGGACACAAGAAAGGGAGCAGGAGATGGAGGTCTGAGCACCCTGCAGCATGACAGCCTGGTCTTCCACTTCTCCCTCAAATCCATCCAGTCAGCCTGAGCTGTCATATAATTATTCTTAATGTACTGATTTACATAAAGTGTGGGCCAAGCTGTTTAACATGAGATTTTTGGAAACAGGTGTTTGTGTCTGTTTAAGCCACAAATCTGAGTGTGTGCAGGAGGGTGTATTTGGCAGGTGCTTCATGTGTAAAGAATTTGGGCACAGCCAAAATTTAAATTGGCCACCAGTGTCTTCATTTTGGGATTGCCAGTTGCAGAGAGATCTTCACACTACAGCATCTTTTATGTATGGGCTGGGCTGGTTCTTGCGAACCAAAATGATCACTTCATGTTGTGACCTTCTGTAGATTTTTACTTGCCCTCTAAATCAATTTCTTGGCATCAGAAGCAGCTTCATGGCTAATTAAATTTTCTTTCATGCTTACAAATAATTTTGTAACTCCCGGTCAAGTTAAGATGCAGCAGAAAGTTAGATACAGGAAAGTGAAGCAGTCCTAGTGTTTCTGCCTGTGTATCTGTGTTTTAATTCTCTTCATGAAGCCCAAACTGACATTGTCTTCTGAAAGGTTTGCAAAGTGTAGCTAACAGCAGCGAGATGCTTTTTGTACCATATATAGTCATGGAAAATTAGCACGAGACCTTAACTCCGTTTAAGAGAAGAATTAGTAACCTGTTGTCTGAGGAAGGCTGGGAACTAAAAATGACTTAATGTTACCATGCAAAGAAGCTTTAGTGCTATGAAAGCCTGCCATAATATTTTTCTGTTATCTTCCTGTATCTTTAGAATTCTTTTTTTCCTACTAAATGGGATTTTTTTTTACAGTGTTCAGCAAGAGGGGAAAATAAACCTGAAAACGGTCTGTGTTTGCAAATCCTCAAATACTTGTTCCTAAGTCTATAAAAAAGCAAACATTTGACCTAATTTTAAAGTAGTGTTGAAAAATTTGACTAAATGCCAGTGATTCTTGTTTTGTGTTCACTATGTCAAAATGTCCCACTGATCATGTGTGCCAGTTTCAATGGGGGGGTTTTGTATTTGTCTATCTTTGCTCTTAAATGTCAACTTTGTATCTTTGTACTGCAGAAGCAATCTTGCAAAAAACTGGCTTTACAGAGAAGACACATAGAAGGCAAAGGATGGAAGATCATGGGGTGTTCTATTGGAAGAAGTAGACACTGATTTATTTTACTATTTCACATAGAGTGATTATTTAATTGTAATTTTAATTTAGCTGAAAAAAACTTCTTCCAAAGCACAGTGTAGTTTAAAGTAACAGTTATTTTTGCTCTCTAATTATAATCTTACTGTCACGGTTACATCAGAGCTATGCTTTAAGGGTAGAGGAAATATCTTCTTCAGGAACTATGAAATAGCAGTGATTATAGCTGCAACACGTCTTATACTGTGCTTCCCAAATTGCCTTATTATTTTTGAATGGACACTGTTTACATACAGCTGTTTCAGGGCTTGCATTTTCACTTCAAATCTTCACATGGATCATATGAAAATTGAAGCAAATCTGTCTGGTGTCGAGCCAATGCAAATACATGTTTCAGTAAGTATTTTTACTTCATCATGTCAGTGAGACATTTGCACTATTTATGAAAGCTTCCAGTAATGGACTGTCTACAACTCCCTTGGCATACAGGTTTCTCTCAAGCAATTTGAAAATTGCTGTGAACCTTTCCTTCGTGCTGACATCGAATTTCTGATGGAACCTTATTGAGGTTGCAGTTTCCTTTAACATATAAAAATGCTCCAAAATTTTCAGCACTGTTGATGGGGGGCTGTTAGCAGTAGTAAAAAGTAGTTTTAAGAAAATTAAAAAGTAATATTTAAAAAATTGATAGAAACCAGCATATATGTACATTCAGAGGTTTACTGTAAGGTGAGATTATCCTTTAAAGGTGTCTTGCCTTTAAAAGCTGGAGTTGGAGATTTTTTCCTTTAGAGTTCCATGTACAATGAATTACCTACTGGTAGTCAACTGTAGTTTGTTTCATGGAAGTCCACTTGTCTCTCCCACAAACTCTTTTTTCAAATGCTCAAGTATCAGTTTTACAATTGATAGGACTTGCAGCTAGAACCTTGCAGCATTTGTTGTGCTTGAGCTAAAATAAGAATCTGTCCACTTCTTACACAGCTGAGTTCCGTGTTACAAAATGAAATTATTAGAGATTTAATCATTAACTTTATGTATTCTTGGTCAGCAAAATTCAGTCATGGTATATTGAAATAGGACTCCAAATGCTTTGCTTTCAATAACTTTGAAGAGTGTTACAAACAATGAAAAGAAAATCTTTATGTCTTTTGCTTCTTTATTAATTGAAATTCATTTTGAAGCAGCACATAATTGGCTTTTCTAGCTGATGGAAATGTAGAAATGTAGAATACCTTCACAGCTTTAGATTACCTCTTCTTTATCACCCACAAAGGGAGACCCAACCCAGTAATTTAAAGCTTTTTAAGGGGGAACTAAATGCTTTACTCTCAAATCTTGCCTTTTGTGAAAAGAGGAATGAATATGCAGAACTGGTGATTTCGAAGTCATCCTGGTCTCAGATTATGCACTGGAAGTTTGTTTGGCTCCTCTGTGTTGTAAAGACACCTGTTAGGTTGTCAGAACTTTTGGAAGTGTCTTCCTGGGATGCTACTATCTTTTCTCAATGTTTTGTACATACACATTATCCTCTTCATGAATTTCATTTGCTGCCTTGTTGAATTGTGTAGGAACACTTTTGACTTTTCTCACACTTTAGCTGTTACCTCTGTCTTATCCAGGGAGTGTTTTGCTGAGAAGAGCAGAGCTGTGTGTGTTTAGGGATGGGGGTTACAATAGGCACTTTTCCATTACGTTTTTTTCTTGTGATTTTTTTTTTTTTAATTGCAGAGATTTCCTATTCTATGGTACACCAGGGACTGGAAAGACACTGGTAGCTTTTGCACTTGCTAATGAATGTAGCCAGGGGGATGGAAGAGTAATCTTTTTTTATGAGAATTGGTGTCAATTGCCTCAGTGAAAGGGTAGGAGAATATGAATGACAGTTTCATTTATTATTTGAGCAGGTAAGGTTGAAATGTGCCACGTGTTCTGTCTGAGTTGTAACTAGTTTTCTGTGGTCAAGAAGAAATTATTTTTCATGTTTTGTCAGGTCCTTCCACTGAAATGGGATTGCCAGTGTTTCCTTTTCCAGTGGGGTTTTTGGAGGCTTGAAATCTTGGGATGTATTGGGAAATATTAGTAAAGCAAACAAGAAAATTTTGCAAAGCACCGCCACCCCCCTCAAAAAAACCCCAAACTAACCAGTTCCAGTGCTCTTGGAACCATAATGTTTTTCATGTATTTTCTCTTTCAAATAGTGCTGTGTTCCTGATGTCAATATTCCTGTTTTCATTGTAGGCCTACCAGATGTGACCTTCAGTTATTTTCCTTGATAAGGTCAATGCTCTTGCTCACATATGCGCCAGCAAACAAGACCAGGTTCATAGGTAGGACATGTCTTGTATCTATGTAGAAGGTGCTTGATCTTTGTGAAAAGAAGACTCAACCTATTTACCTTGATGTGACACCTTCATTTAACCTGAAAACTAGTAATTCAGTGCTAGTGAACTTCAGATGGTTTTAAAATGAGAATTGAAAACAATTCACTAAGCTTGAAATCAGCCCAAGGTCTGTGTTATCTTATCTGTATTTAATGTCTTAAAATGAGTCTTTTGCAAATCAATATCTCATCATTAAAAGATTGTCCTTTTTGAAGGATCAGTGGAGAAGGTTATGTGGAACTGAAGAAAATTTACTAAATCAGTGAAAATCATATTTTTCTGTTAGCTCTGTTGTAGGAACACTTCTGACACTAATAGGTGGCTTGGCCTGCAGAGAGGTTGTGGTAACCAGAGCCATCAGCAGACTGGATTCCTTAGATCCTGCTTTACGAAGACCTGGATGCTTTGCACGAGAATCCGCTTCAACTTGCCAAACGAAGAGGTCAGAACTTCAACTCAGCCTTAGCGTTTATGTGGCAAAGTCCATCTTTATAACAAACCCCTGTAACAAGGCAGCATCGCAGAGCAGTGCAGGTCTCCATCAGCAGTGTCCAGCTTGGACACAAGAGGGCTGTCTGGAGGCAGCATTTGGACACAAGAGGCTGTCTGGAGGTCTGTGGAGGCCAGACCTGGTACTGGATATATGTGAGTAAGATGATTTCAACAAGTAGTTAATTCTCTGATCATTTTTGGTTTCACTGTGACCAGTGATGGAAATGGGATGCTGCCAGACACCAAAATGTTTAAGAAAGAGTGAGTACATGAATTACTTATAAAGTACAGCTGTAGCATCTAGAAGGCAAAAAAAATGGTGTGCACACAAGAATTCCTTTTTGGTAACAAAAGCTTTGATCAAAAGGCCGGTGCTGGAGCAAATTAACTATGTTGGGATGTGATGTTCTTACTCTTACTTACTAACAGAGGTTTGGACTAAGATGTAAAGTACACTGCACAGGTGCAAGGCTTGGGAACCTTCTAGTTCATTGGCAACAGCTAAGCAAAAAAATGGGTATGTAGCAACCAAAAAGTTTTGGGATGGGGGTGGTGTGAGGCGGACATAGTGTGCAAAAATGGAACCCTGGTTTTGTGTTTTTCTTCTGGCTATCACTTATACTTCTTAGCACTTTTTGTAAAAAGGATAAAAGGCTTACTGGATTGAAGGCCAGTAAAAGTGCGCTAAACAGCACATTTGGCACAAACATTTGTCTCCAGTTTTTATCTGCTTCCAGGAACAGAAGATGAGGTGCCATGAAACAGATCTAATACATGATTCCCTACAGTGGAAGAATTCTAAAAATCTGCCATAATTAATCAGGAAATACTTCAGAGAAAATCTTGCTAAGATCAGAGATAAGGATAGGTGACATTTGACATTTTCTGAATGAATGACAGTAGTTTGAGTTATACTTACTCTTCTTGATAGTAACTGTAGCAATTAGGAATGGAATGCTAGGACTGTTTTCCTTGAATGAACTGGCAGAAAAGCACATTTAATGAATTGAGACTGTCACCATGAAATTTTGCTAAATTGCAGAGAATTTAATGAAAAATCTAAGTTTTCAAATAAGGCTTTTAATACAAATTTTTCCTCAGGATCATTAGATCACTTATGAAAACTCACTGTTGATGGAAGATGTACATGCCTTTTATTTCACTGCAATCCCCAGCAAGGGTTTAATGTAACAAGTTGAGAATTAACTTTCCTGCTTGAAAACACAAAGAGCGTATTAATAACTGACCTTTAAAATACTTAAAAGTATAGAAGATAAGAAAAGTATTTGTATTGAGGTGGGGGCTTTGGGGGGTTGTGGGTTTTTTTAAGAGAAAACTTAGGGCAAACGAAAGTTGCAACCATTTTGTTTTCAGGCAAGAAAAGGGATTTTCAAAAGTCACACATGAGACTAGACCCTGAAGCCATTGGACAACTTTCTTGAAGACCTGGCTGTGCTATAAAGGACTGTGTTGGTGAAATATGTGTATTAACAAAAAACTTTCAAGGAAGAAAAAAAACCAAACACCACACGATGCCATATTTAGGTGACAGGTGCATAAAATTCCAGGCAGGACTTTCAGATGCACTTCAGGAGCCACAGGAAGCAAGAAGTTCTCTTCCCTGGGAGTTGGAATGTGGCACATGACAGCAAGCCAGCCCATTCCCTGCGCTACACTGAGCCTGCTCTGAAGGCTTTCCAGGGGGAAATTAGGAGCTGTTCCCAAAGTCACTGTTGGTTTTCCACCCTTCCAAGCTGCCCAAGAGATGTAAAAAGTGGGGCAGGAAGGACTCACAGGACTGCCTGTGCTCGTATGACAGCAGATGGTTGGCCAGGAACATGCTGTATGTCAGGCGCTGCAGGACATAATTGATGAAACAAGTGTTCCCCAGATTTTGGAGGCCACCTTCAGCATCTCACTTTTCCTGCCAGGCCATGGAACTCTTCTGTGGAAGAAGATCCCATTCTAGCAGAACCATTTCAAGATGGAGGAGGACACTCATGGAGAAGTACCACCACTGCAATGGTTGCAATGCCTTGTTTTTGGATCCATTCTTTCTTCCATGCTCAAACTCTCTGCAGAAATCACAGCAATTTTATTGTCCCACACTCCTCAGTGCTTCTTGCCGCACACCCTGTTCCTGCAGCGGTGCCACACAGGACCTCCTGCTGAACCCTATCTTCGTGTCTTCCTGGAGCTCCCCTGCAAATTTTCTTCAACTTCTGGATTTCTCAGTCCCACAGTATCTTCCATAAAGATCTGCACTCAACCCAGCTTTCCTGTACCAGCACTCTGTCTTTTGGGACTCAGCGCCTGCTCCAGAGGGCAAGCCTGGAGTAACAAGGTTAGTCTGAGTCTGGGGGTGTTCCTGCAGCCTCCTCGTGGCTCCAGTCCCATCCTGTTGTGTTCAGGCAGCACATGAGAGGACACAGCAAAGACTGTGAAACCAGCACCTAGAAGCTGGAAATTAGATCAAGGTGCTCCAGCTCCCATTGTCCCTGGACAGGGACAGTTCCTGTCCTCCCTGTCCACAAGAGACAGTGCATGGCGTTAAAAAGCCGCTATGGGATGGTCCTGGAGTGACTGGGAGACACTGAAAGCAACCAGGGGAGACACAAGGTGACATAGGAGCTTCTCCAGGGATGTTGATTCCAACCCAGGGGCCCCAGCATCAGGGTGACCTCAACCCCAGGGACCCCAACAGCCCATGCCTAGAATCCCATGCTACATCCCAACCTGCTGCCATCCCCCCCATATACACACCCCTTTGGGGACCATACCCTGGCGAGCTCATCCCAGCACCCTGTGCCTGCTGAGCCAGCATTCCTGAGACCACCCACTCAACCAGCACTGTTACACCACTGTGTCCCTGCCTTCATCAGTAAATGCTGGACTGGTGCCAGAGGGTTGTGTGTTTCCTGGGTGTCCCCATGCACTGGCTATGTGTCCCCCGGTGTCACGTCCAGCCATCCATGTCTTGATGGGTTTGTGTGTCCTATGGATCTGCATGCAAGACTAGCACACATCTCCAGGGATAGAAGGACTGATGAATGAGAAATTAACTCATTTTTTTATCATCTGTCATTCTGTAAAGTGACAAGATTTCACCTGTTGATCATCTTTCTCTTTGCTCTTCCTTCGTTTTTTCCCCATGTTTGTGGTTTTGGCTCTTTTCCAGTTCTCTTCCACTTCCAATGTGTTGCTTCCTGTACTGCTGCTGCTCCTTTTTCTTTCTCTTTTTCTTGCTGCCTTGACTCTCCAGAGCTGGCACTGCTACTCTGCCTTCCAGCTTGACTCTTCAAAGGCTGAGGTTCCACTCAGACTCTTTTGACTTCCGCACGTACAAAACAAATTATATTAATTCAAACGGTCACCTTCTCCCCGTGTTTTTTCCTCCCAAATTTGGTCTGGGTTCTTTTTTTTCCTCTGCATATGCTTACACCAAAGCTTCTTTCAGCTGCTGATATAACGCCTGACAACACGTGAAAGGTTCTGCTTGAAGGCAGGACAGCTGCTGCTTTGTGAGTGTAGAACACCCCAGAAGGGTCAGTCTGCTTCCACTCCCTTCTAGCCCAGAGCTATTGATGGATTTCCACTGGTGTATACTGTCCTCTGCTGGTACCTGACAAGCATTTTTAACGTTTATTGTCCAAATCTGTGTGCTCACTAACTGCACTGTGTGTTACTGAGGATAACTCTGATCAGAATATTGACAACAGAAATGTTATAGAAGCTCAAGAGGAAGACTTTAACTTCAGCATTTGTGTGTCTTTCATACTCCCAATCTGCAGATTTACTCACTGAAAAGGTCCCTCTGTCTTTTCAGCAGAGAGAGATGTTCCTCAGATTCTAGTAACACTGTTCCGATACCTGTCAACAATTAGAATCATCAATAGTTTTTAGCCAACCCAAGGAAGTTTTTGGGGGTTACACTCCACTATAAACCCCCATCTATAATTAATGTGTGAATATGATCTGGAATTGAGAGCATGAAGCTATCAATGTTCAATAGTGCCAGAAATTTCTGGTACACAGCAATACTGTCCGGTTTGGGGATTTCACTGGTGTAACCTTTGAAGATGTTGAGCTGGCTGAGTCTGATGTTTCAACCACTCTCTTTTCCATTCTCTAGAACAATGAAGAGTCACCAATCTCCAGGTTAATGAATAAACCATATTTCAAAGCACTCCAGATTAAACACTGACATTTTTGAAGGCTAAATCTCTTTTCTATAGCCATTGCACCAGAAGAAGGAGGAGGCAACAGTTTTCCTTCTGCAGATGATCACTAGATCAACTAAGAAAATAGCTCAGACTAGAAAAAATAAATTTTTGACAGCTAGAAATGAATTTTCGTTGCTGTTACTGTTGTTGGCCTGAACCTGCAGGTTCGATTGCAGGACAGTGTCGTGTGCTCATGACACCTCACCAGGCTGTTGGTTGAGGATCCTTGGAAAATCATATAGAAACAGCTGACAGTGGCATCTCTGCCTCACCTCTGCAGCTCAAACACCTTCTCATCTACTGCCACTAAATGGAAGCTTTCGGGATTTCTAACCCTCCCCCGCCTGTCTTTAGAACACCTTTGCTTAAAGAAATGGTCCAAGTCCAATGGGTTCATATTTTCTATCCCACCATGTTACCTCAGCCACTAGCTTCTCTCTGGGGGAAATTACTGACTGGGAGAGAGGTCAGGAATGCAGGCCAGTAGCACTGACATTCCAAGGCATAAAATGGCTCATAAAGAGGAGACTACTGTGAGAGGGTGGGAGATAGGATGTATTTATTACTTGCTAAAACTGCAGGCATTTAAAAAATGAATTTATAATTTATTTTACTCACACAAGTTTACAGTCCTGGAGAAGTGTCATTGTCATAGAGGTTACAGGTAGGGCTGGCTCCCATGCCTCAAAGGCTCTAGGAACCCACCATCTCTCTCAGTGATGTTAGGACCATTTATTCAGCCATCTACAGCTTTTGGGTGGAAAAGACCCATCAGGACCCAGAACCAGAAAAATGAAATTATGTCCTTTTTCTGTGTTGGTAACTGCAAGTCTGACAAAGCAGGCTCAGCAGGGACCAGCAACTGAAGGGGCCTGAATCTGACCTACGTAGAAAATTTAAAGTAACTTCTCAGCGAATGTACTTGATATAGTTAAAGATTAGAAATAAAGACCATCACTCCAAGCAAAAAGTTCACTGTAGAACTGTAGTAAGATCGTTATATAAGCCAACAGAAACATTCAGTCTTCCTTTCTCTATTACCAGCCAATGAAACTGAGTACACAAATAAGTCCTATGGTTATATAAAATATATATAAAATATTAATAACATTTAAATGATCATATATACAACCTCTAAGTAACTTCTAAGTGAATACTGCTAAATTCATTTTCCCTTACTTGGGAGAAAGTGAGAAAAATATGTATTTTGAGAGGAAAACTCTTCAATTGGTGTTTAATACTTCATGCAGCTCAATGGACATGGGATGGTTTTAAATTATCAATTCCTCCAGACAACTGCAGTCATATAAAGGTGTCAGGGAGACAAGCACTGACCCCAGTTTTTCTGGCCACATGTGTGCACTGCCTCACACACACAGACCACCACAACTCTTGCAGCATGTGAGGTTCTCAGGACATCACAGCACATGCATTATTTTCCAAGTATCAGAGTTTATACAGTCTAGTTTCATGTAAGGGCACCAGCTCTGGCCATTAAACAACTAGCTTTTAGTAAAAATTCGTAACAATTAAAAAGGAAAGAACATCCCAAAGAACATTTCCATGAAGGAAATACTGAGAAACAAAAATGGGATTGTTACTACTCTTGTGATCTTTGCCTAGTAGGCAGACCCTACAAGGTAAAACAATACAAAGCATACAGAATTAGCTAAAACTAAACACAACAAACCAAACAGAGAAGCTTCTGTGCTTCTAAGTAATCAAAAAATGGTTACTGTGAATGAAAGGACAAAGTCAGCAGTTCAGGTGAGTAAAGGAACCATAAATAACTGGAGAGCTCAAACCTTTCTTTACATGCAGACATTTGAAAACTTTGAAAAGACTAAAGCATGCCAAAAGCAAGGGCTTGTGACTTAAAGGTGCATTTGGTGTGGTTTTTTTGCTTTATTTTTCTGATGTTTTGTTTGTTTTGTTTTCCCCTGAATTGCATTGGTTTCCTAATAGGAGGGTTTGATTTGTTTGCTATTAATGCAAGAAATTGTATCAATTCATTTTGTGATCAGAGGCCAAATATGCTTTCAGGAACAAGTCAAGCTAGTCTGTCTGCAAAGACAAACCACCAAACAACCCTAAAATTCCTGTTTAACAAATCCAAAAAGATACTGTTCTGCAGGTCTGAGGCCAGTTGTTTCCAAATACTTTATTTCTAGGGTTTGTGTCTAAAGGTGAGATTCTGAACTTCAGTTGAACAGAACTGTGACTGTGTTTCCATTATGCCTTAGCCAAGTGCAGGAAAATAATCCATCAGAGTATTATGTGTAACCAAATGATGTGGGTTTTTTCATTATTACTTTGTTCCATTCTTCACCATGATTTTACAGTCTGCTGACTGCAGTGTGCCAGAAGTGTGCCAAGACCCTGACCCTGTCAGATCTTGCCAGACATCAACACCATTTCTATTTGGGTGCCAAATTTCCTGAAAGGCATTTAGAACCTGGTACGAAGAATATCATTATGGTATAGGAGGAGATGAATGTCTGACGTGGAGCAGTTGGTGAGTTCATTGGAAAGAAGCACTTGGAAAACATGAGCAAAATCAGAATGGGCCAAAAAGCAAGATAGAGGATGGACGTGCTTTTTTCTCTTGAGTGAACCAGTGGAGGTATTTCATGTTAATGTGTCAGAAATGCAGCTTTAAACTGAGAGACTGCAGGTCCAGGTTAATACAGGCCCTGAATGAGTCTTCAGAGGAGAAAGGAGAAATGCCAGTCAGAGGCTGAGGAAGAGAACGTAAATAAACGAGGGAAGAAAAAAAATGCAGAAGAGATGTCTGATCTTTGATATGAGTGGCATGAGAAGGAACAGAAGGATTGTTTTCAAAAATTTGGTTATTATATACAGTTTAATGAGGTCTCTATCCCAGGAAAATCAGAAGGGCACGACTCCAGCAAAGTCTTGTCCAAGTATGACCAAGTTTAGTTCTCATCTCAAAGCCCAGATAACAGTCACATTCACAACTTAATGATATTATTACATTTTTTCCCCTCTTCTCCCTCAGATATACCTTACCTTGACTATCCCAAAGTTAGGTACCAACTCCCATGATGGAATCGTCCATGGAAGCAATTCTAGAAAACTATTTTCTGCAGCAACAGGCAGTACCATAGCACAATGGATGGCAACTGCCTCTAAGACATAAAAGCTGACTGCAGTACATGCTCAAATGCATGTTAAAAACAGTTTAATCACCATCCCCTCCACTTCCTGCATGCTCCATTGCAAGTTCCTCTGCACCTCAGGTGTCAAATCCGACCTGGGGCCCTCAGGGATGTGAGGAAGTGACAGAGAGTGATGATTCTCAACAGATTCCTAAAATACCTGTGTGAGGTATCAGCACTATCAGGATACATTAAACTATTTTACAGTACCTGTAATAAACATTCAGTCTTTTTTCTCATCAGTCTTAGACAGTGTCCAGTGAAACACTACATGTTGCCAGAGGAAAATTCCTTGGAAAAGAAGGAAGAACATAGTTCCTTTCTTCCCACTCAGGCGGCTGGGTACCCTGAGGACTGCTGGTCTTACTGTTAAAGACAGTACCTCTGCTTTTTCCTCATCACATGTTATAGATGGGTTTTTGGAGACTGGTCACTGAACTAAATTTGAAATTAAGGGGTTTTTGGTTTTTTCATGAAACACTACGTTTTTATGAAAGGCCTTGCTGCAATAATTTTTTCAAAGGTAATTGAGCTCAAGTTGTCCACAAGAAAACAGTGTGGGAGGGGAGCTGTAGCTGTGAAAGCTGGTTTGTTGGTTTTTTTTGTTTTTTTTTTTCCTGAGAGCTACTTCTTGATGTAGAAGTGGCTTGTTACCTGCTATTAGCTCAGTGAGGAGAATTACAGAGTAAACTTGCCTTAACGAGTCAGAATTTCCTTCTTAGTTCAATATAAGTGGTTCAGATAACTGTGCTCTTCCTTCTTTTCCTAGGAAAGTTCAGTTTGCATCCTCTCAATATATTGCTGTGGAAGAACACTAAAATGTCAAAGACAACTGAAAAATGGGTCAAAAAATGAAAGAGAGTGATCCTTGTGGCTACGTCTCCTTCTGGAAATAGGAGTATCATATTTCCTAAACAGTCAGACCTAAGTGAGGAGAGTGAGGAGTATCATATTTCCTAAACAGTCAGACCTAAGTGAGGAGAGTGAAATGCTGGATTGCCAAAGAGCTCTAAGTTCTGAAGATGAAGGTTCAAATAGCAAGTGAAAGTCAAACAGGACCTTTAGCTCCTTTTTTCTTCCTGAGGACGGTTACAGTATTTACTAGGTTTTAGCTTTCTTGAATCCATTGTTACTTCTGTTGTGTCTCTCCCAAATGAGCACACAGTATTTCTTGTGTAATGCTGCTGCCCCTCTAGTTATGCTGGCCAAACACGTGGTTTTTGGCAGCTGCTGGTTTTTTGATTTTGTAGTTTGGTTTTCAAAGGGTACCTAATTGAAAAATAATCTCTTGGCTTTCATTTCTTCCATGAGTAGCTTCCCAGTAATAAACAATGTAAGCTAAAAAAGCTGTACTTCAAGCAGCGTGGACACAGAGTCACATGTGGAATAGAATAATTATGTCCTAAAGTTTGCAATGCAAGATGTTTTTCCTAAACTAAATTACTTGGAGTTCTACCCTACAGTGCTGTAATGGCAACATGACTATTTTCCCTAGTGCTTTTTTTTTGTATCCAAGTTTCTCATTTTTATGGAGCAGTGACTTTTGCCAGAAAGTAGAAGTCAAGCATTCCCTACTAAAAAACTGGTAGCTGTTCTGTTACTGCAGAGAGGTACTTATTCCAGGTATGGGATACTTCATTGATACTGTATTCCAAATAAAGAGAAATCCTGACTTAAGACATTTGTGTCACTGCAGATTTGCAGATACACTCTATGACTCATGCAAGATGTTCTCAGGCGGATGTACAATCACAAGTATGTGATGGGAAAGCAAAGAAAATTTACACATGGGGAGTATTTTTGGATTACCCTGACCTCAGAGTAAGTCTGATTTCAATTTTGTTAATACTAAAGTGGGACATTTTCTTGATACCTGTACAGTTGCAAATCCAGTTGGTCGTTAACCAATGCCAATTCAAACAATTATGGGAGGGATATTTAGCTTGTGAAATGGACTACGACTTGTTTCCACAGCTGGTGTAGACTGTTCTCTTGCTTTTAGTCAACTACATTGTAGGAGACTGGTTTCTCTTCCTAATTTTTAATGTAAAAGGGGTTTTTAAATTTTAAAATAGCCAGCTGACAACCTCCTAGTAATGTTGGTTATTAATGTCTTAGCAGTTTTTATGATGGATTGGGGTGGGGTATTTCTGGTTTGCTGTTTGCATGTTTTTATTTAATAGGAACCAGAAAAGGACTGATTTTCAGCAGTGATGACTTTATACCCGAAGTTTAGTGATCCAAAGTTCATACTGGATAAAATACTAGTACCTGCTTTTCTCAAGTTCTTTCAAAATCCAGTGTTAGAATTGTGCATTCATGGAGTTACATGTTATAAGGTTATCCCGGTCCCTTGTAGGAGAGAAGCTGCCATCCTAGGCTAACAGTTGGGGAAAGGGTCAAGAATGGGCCTAGCTACAGCTTTGCATGGATTGGAGAAGGCTGGAGAAGGACCTGCCCTTCAGAGGACATTGCTGTGAGGAAAATTTGTGAAATTGCTAGGTTGAAGTGCTGGAGCATGGTCAAAGCAGAGGAGGCTGCTGTTTACCTGATATGATGAGAAAGAAAGTATCACAGAATCATTTAGGTTGGAAAAGACCTCTGAGATTGAGTCAAACCTTTGACTAATCACCACCTTGTAAACTAAACCATAGCACTAAGTGCCACATCCAGTTGTTTCTTGAACACTTCCAGGGATGGTGACACCACCACTTCCCTGGGCAGCCTGTTCCAATGTTTAACAACCCTTTCCACAAAGAAATTCCTCCTGATGTCCAGCCTAAACCTCCCCTGGCACAGCTTGAGGCTGTGTCCTCTTATCTTGTCGCTAGTTGCCTGGGAGAAGACTCTACAGGAGAGTGATTCCTGTTGAGATGACAGGGCTGCCTCAACTGTCCCGACTCAGCACGTTTGGAACAAAACATGACCAAGTGCAGAAAGACGCATTTGTAATGCTTGCTCCAGATCACAAAATAAACAGAGCGAATGTGCAGCTGGCCTGGTAGCAGCAACAGAGCCTAAGCCTTTGCTCTTCATTTGGCAGGAAGAGCTGCAGTGCCTGCATAGGAATTAAACATTTTCTTTTCACCAGACTTCTTTGCCACATTCAGAAACACCAGTGATACAATACCGCAGTGGATCTGAGAAGTGGACAGAGCCTGTTAAGATTTTACATTAAGAAAACAGCCAGTATGCTCCCAGTCCAGTACATACTGATTCTTCTTGGTTTGTATCACCTTGATTATTCTGTCTCTAGTAATACAGAAACCAGGACCTGAGCTGACCAAATTCAAAGAGAAATGTCTTACTCGGGAATAAAAAACTGCAGAATTAACCAAGATCTGTATCACAAACCAATTTCAAACATGTAAACCAAAATCACCAAATAAAAAACTTAATGTCGGGTTCCTAAGATTTCTACCATGCTGACAGTTTGTGATAAAAAAAGCCACAAATCTTGTTCACAGAAATTCATTATGTAGCATTTTACACTAAAATACAGGATGTTGTTACACAGCTAAGCATCTGGGGAGTTTAGCCCCCAGTTTAAAAAAAAAATCTCTAAGAAAAGCAGCTATTTACTAGAACAAGGATGAGGGCAGAACAAACTACCCGATTTGTGCAATTGAATCAAGTTGAATGTTAGGAAGCATTTTACCATACAACAAATCAAACAGATTTACCTTGATCCTAAAAGATGCTGAGTACAAAGCTACTAGTAACTTCCCACAAAAAAACTCCAGTCTTTAGAGAGAGAGAGAGGACTAAAATTATCTGAAACATTCAGGAATATGTTTTCACAGTACCAAAGAAAAGGAATTCAGGGAAGCCACGTAGGAGTGCGTCCTGAGAGACATGCTGGATACTGAAAAGGGGCAATCGAACCCACACTGCAGTGACAGCTGTGGGCAACAACAGAGACAAGGACACGAGGAAGATACAGCCAAACTACGAGCAGAGTGAAAATGCCAGAGATAAAATATGTATTTTATTTTATCCAGGCTAATCCATACATAGTAATGTATGGGCTCCCTTCCTTGGTTACAAAGCTATCCTCCCACTACCTATAGTCACTTCAGTGCTCAATCTCAACATACAGTTAAATAATTTCTGCTAAAGCTTTTCCTGACAGTTTTCTTGCATTCAAATATACCTGCTCATTCTTCCAACTTTCAAGCATCATCCCTACTTGAAGAAAGCCTGCTCCTTGCACTAAATAGAACTACTTAGCTGATTTCTAGGGCATTTACTGTAACTGCTTTTGGGCACAAACAAACAAAGCAGTCTTTTTTCTTTTTCCTTTTCTCAGCAAAGAATCCAAACTGTCAGAAGTATCCATTAGCACAGTGTTTGGCCAAGAATTCTGTCATATTGCTGTTATTACAGGAAAGACAAGAAAAGCAATCTCAGACAAGGACATATGACTTGGCAGACATGTGAAAAAGAGATATCAGCTTAATATTCCAAGAAGAAACTTAACTACTGCCAGCAAGCTGACAGCTACAGTTCATGTGCATCTGCTGTCTCCCAGGAACTGCATTTTGCAGAAGTGTGAGGTCAGACACTTCACAATTCTAGCAAGTTAAGACATTAGAGAAAAAAAACTCAGCACTCTGAATCCATATGAAAAAAACCAAACAAACTTTAATATGTTTTTTTCCAAGATCTAATATACAAATACAATGGTAATAATGTACTCTTCTTTTGTAAGCTTGGATGAAATATATTGAAGTCCACTTTTCGCATGTTATATAAATAATCATCTAAAGCAACCTAGAAAAGAAAAAAAGCTTAATCCAGATGGTGCACACAAATAATGAGGCATTAAGTTTAAAAAGCAATACGTGAAACTGAGTAAGAAACTGCAAAAAAGGCTTGACAGTTTGTGCTATTAAATGGTAGTGTAATCATCACATTTCAGGCATATAAAAAAGTCAAGTTTTGTGAAGAGAAGCATTATCTTTTAGTAGACCAATCAGCAAATTATGAAAATAGACAGGATTTGGGGCTCTTGCATCAGAACAGCAGTCTATGAATATACAGACATCTTGGTTGGAATGATGTAGTTAAAAGAGAAGGATTATATGTGTTGATCGAAACTGTAAGGTTCTACAGTCAGGCACACATTATGATTTTTATGAGTTTCAGGTGTTACATTCTCCCAAAACAGACACATGAAGTAGTAGTTAACCATGCTTGATTTGATACTCTTCACAAATGTATAAGCACAGTAATAAGTCCATCACTTAAAGAGTGCATATATCACACCCACCGTACAGAAAAAAGCAGGATATGCCTTCACAGGAACTTTCTTACTGAAAGATCTAGCCTAAAAGTAAATGGAGTAAAGTGGGAGGGAAAAACAAAACACAAAAAAAAAGTACTTAGCAGAAGAATTTAACATTTCAGATTAAACATCAAGTACTATATACAATGCTTAGAGGCAACAAACTGTATTACGAGCATTATCCCTTCTTATTTTGACATCCTGAAACTGTAACGTTTCATTCCATGAAAGCTGTGTACAAAAGTAGTTACACCAACGTATGTAATACTGGGAGAGGCTTGCTAAAACACTTACATGATTTGACAGACTTCCAAGACTACATACTATAAACCAAGGTAAATTAGCATCCCGTGTTCCAACAAAGTCGCAAGTAGCATCTGGTTCAGTAAATCCAGTTTAACCTTTTTTTCCCCCCCCAATACACAGAAATGATGGAAGACCAGAAATGCCTTTTTCTGAGTGCATCTTTTTGGTTCAATGTTGCCATCAGTCCCAGAAGCCCAGTTGTAAAAGCTCTAGTTACATTTTTAAGACATCGAAATTATCTCAGTTCCTCAGTATCTACAATAAACATCTAAAGCATGGCTGAATCAAATCTGCAATTTAAACTCATATTCAACTCAGTACATCTAACAAAGCTGAACAAGTTTTCCTGTAATGCCTATCTATAAAAACAAAATCCCTCCTTGTTTTGCCTTTTCTTACAGGTTAAAACAAACTAACTCTCTATAAATACTGATAAGAACGTGTGAGTTTGTTAGTTTAGTTTTTCATGGACCCTTCCAGACAACTGAGAAAAACAGCCTGAAACTTTAAGAGGAAAAAAATTATCAATCTTTTCAGAAGACAAGTTATTTTAAAACTTTGAGATGTAATAAAATGTATGCATATATCTATCTCTAAAATAGAAGAATGTTCTTCCCTGATCTAATGCTCTGCCCTAATATTATTAATTGCAAGATGAAAAAATAAAGTTGTCTTGTTTTACCTTCTTAACCCAGAATGGGTCACATGTCATTCAGAAGGCATTTTATCTCCCTTGGTAAGCTGAGTCCATAATGATGTAGCACAACTGAGACAAATGCAAAAAGCCGAAAGGGAGACCCTTTTTAACAAGGGGAATCGGGGAAGGGGTGCTAAAGAGAAAGAGGGAAAATGTGTAAATGTATTTGTATTTATGTGAATATTAAAATGTGAAATGTGTTTTCAAAGGGAACACTGTGGGACTGAGAGAACAAACATTTAGATGCTTTTATGCTGATAAAACACACAATTCCTAAGGAAAACTGCAATCTTCATTATCATATTTTGCCATCTGCTGGTCAGCAGTTGCAGTGTCAGAAGACCTGACCATACTCCAGAAACCTTTCTCCCAAGATTAAGGGCCACATTACTACAATACACTTCATGTAACATGGCTGAGACTCCACTCAGCATTTCAGATTTATGTGTCTTCTGGCTGTGGAACGGTGGTGGTAACTGTTACCCTCATCCTCTAAAATACATGGTTTGTGTAACAAATGCTGAGATTGCTGAAACCTCTCTGCAGCTTTAAACTTTACCCTACCCTGTAATCCCAACTAAAACAAAGGATAAATGGCTGGAAAGCCTCAGGCAAAACAAAATGGTGATTTTATGCAGCAGAACAAATGGATTTAAAAGTACCAGCCCATTAGATTCACCTAAAGTCCTGAAATACCCTGCAAGCGCTGCCAGCAAATGCCCATTTCATCCATTAGGGCAGAAAAGTATCCTTGTCTTTGCATTAACAAAGACCATCTGATTATGAAGGAGGCCAACACCCTGTTACTGCTGCCAGTTATGGCCAGTTCAAGTGCTTTGAACACTGTAGAGTTCCTTCACTGTCAACTATGCACTGATGATGGAGACTAGAAGCAAGTATTCAGAGAGAAATTTTTTTAAAATTTAATTAAGATGATACAACCCATCCATTAAAAAAGGGGGGAGAAAAAGGGAAGGAGTGCCAGGATCAACATTCAGTTGGATAAAATGCTAATGCTGCCCTAATCTGGTTTCCTTGTGTTTATACTTTTCTCTTTAGTCTCCAATTACATGATCACATTGCATATTTTCCACAGGACCCTCCCAGTGCATAACATGGGCAGGGCTCTAAGAATGAAGTGGGAAGAAAGGAGGCCTGTTCTCTTCAGAAGTTGGTAGCTCATATTGGGAGCCAGGGGACCAATGCACTGTGAATTATTGAATTATCTGAAAGGTTCTGAAGAACCAAAGTCTCTTCCTGCTTCTGTCCCAAAGTTTCCATACAATTCCAGCAACCAAATTTTAAGTATGTGGACCATAAATACACATTACTCATTTTCCATGCCTCCCATCCCTGATATGAGGCATTTCAGGTCATGCACTTGGCATTTTTCTATGCCAAAATTGCAACTTAAGTCAATGGGGTTTAACACTGTGCATTATGGGTTGAAGGGTAGAGAATCAAAAAGAAGAAAAAATCAAAATATTTCAGCTTGAATAAAGATAATAGACAGTTTTGATGTTGTACTTTGTTCCCTGCTTCTAAATGGAATAAAGTTTTCTTAGGCATGTGACCACAAAAACCGAGACATCAGGTTAAACAACATGAACAGGAATGCCTTAAATGCAAATTATAATTAGTGGATGAAAATTAGAGCCGAAGGGTACACAGAATCATAGAATGGTTTGGGTTGGAAGGGATCATCTGGTTCCAACCATCCTGCCATGGGCAGGGACACTTCCCACTAACCAGGTTGCTGAAAGCCCCATCCAACCTGCCCTTGGACACTTCCAGGGATGGGGCATCCACAGCTTCTCTGGGCAACCTGTTCCAGTGCCTCACCACCCTCACCATAAAGAATTTCTTCCTAATATCTAATCTAAACCTGCTGTCTTTCAGTTTTAAAAGCCATTATCCCTTGTCCTAAACGCCCTTGTAAAAAGTCCCTCTCTGGCTTTCTTGTAGGCCCCTTTTAGGTACTGGAGGGCTGTTACAACACATACACATTATTAACATAAAATAAAAACATTAATCAGCTCAGTAGGCACTGACTGAACAAATCAGGGATGCCCCATTGCACCGTCAGAAAAGAGGTGAAGGGCTCTTCTATTTCTATTGCATAAGATACTGTGATCACAGTTAATGCTGTAATTGAGAATTATATTAATGGGGCAAATGTAGAGATAAATCTGACATTTCTTTACTCTGAAGTGGTATCTTTCCAGACCACCTTGACTGGAAGCACTGGGTGCAATACTCAAAGTATACATGTACATGTACTTGTAGACGTAAGAAACTCTTTGCAGCACTTTGTTTTCCAGATACAGGCAGACAAAGCACTGCCAATAAAACATTCTTCTGCTTTTGTACTATGCGCTAGCAAGCTGCTCAGAATGCAGCTGGAATAAAAGCATGAAAGAAAAAATAGAGTAGGACTCTGCAGTTCTTCAAGGCCCATCATCCACTGTTCCAACCAAACAGACTTTGCTAATTGACTTGGCTACATGCCAAGAAAGAAATAAATAGAAAGCACCTTTCTCAACATAGCTTTGGGCATGGCTGGTCATGTTAGGGAATGAACTCCTCCCTCCCACACACACTAACCAGCAGTTAAAGGCAACAAGCTCTGTTTTCCTGGCAGGCATTCCACTGTGCTGTGAAATACCATGTGCAGATGTGCTTTCTATGGTGCTGATCCCATGCTGGCACATAGCTACATTTATAAAAGCCTGCTTAAAGTTTCTTTGCAGTAATAATTCTTTTAGGCAGCATTTATATATATGAAATTGGACCTGGCTGTGAGTAAACTGTCTCCTGTACATAAAGATAATATTCATACAGAAGTAGTTGTAATATTTGAATGTTTTGTGTGGTGGGATTTTTTTTAATGTAAACTCTCAAAATAATAAAAGGCAAAATACTTGAAATTAAGTATGCAGCTTTAAGTCTTCTAACAACAAATGCTTTGTGAAGACTAGCATCAGTTATGTTTATTTAGATAAATAAAAGGAAAAGAATCTCACATGTTCTAGATGAATATGGGCCTGGCTGGCGATGTCATAAATTACATCTCTCACATTTTTCTCTTGCTTGCCTCTTATGAAATCCTCTTGTGAAACTCCATGCTAGACATAAGAAGGAAAACCAAAATCAAAAAAGAGAAAAAACCCTCTATAAATATCAAGTTTCCATTCTAGCTTCTCGAAAACCTGTCCCAGCAACAAAGATAAGGACTAAAGACTAAAACAGCCTAAATGTTCTACCATTGCTCTTTCTTTCCTTTTTTAATTCCATGTCTTCTGGTCAGTCACTTGGAAAAAAATTCAAGAGAACAAAGAACAATTGGTACAGACTCTCTGCACGAGTTTGCTTCCTAAACTTTTGTGGTCAGTAAGATAACAAAGTCAGATTTTAAAGTTTGGGGGATTTACATCAGTTTAGATACTCAATTTTTAAAACCATAATCCAAGAATCGACATTAAGCAGAAGAAAGCCAGTAACAGCTAACACAGAAGCCATGCTGGCTTTTGAACCTTGAGATTGGTATGCACATCCCAGGCTTGCAAAAAACGAACCAACCAACCCCCAACCCACAAAACATCAAACAAACTCATCTCCAAAAACCAACCAAGCAACAAAACCCAGAACCACTGGAAAACAACCCTTCCAAACCCCAAAAAGCCAACTCCAAACTTATTCTTTGACTGTAGTGACCAATGTTAAGACAGAATATGGCATATTCAGAATTGCACCAGTTGTCCACTCCTCTTAACAACACTCAGGCATGTGAGAGCTGTATGACGGTGGGCAGAAAGGCTCCATGGGAGGTACAGACTCAGGAGAATTCCGCAGTTCTTGCCTGCAGCTGAAATGCTTACAAGATTGTCTGCACAGAAGGGATACAAGCTGTTTTTACAGTCACTGCAAAACACCTTCCATAGCAAGGAACGGCTGAATTTTCAGGCTATGTTTGAAAAGCTGAAAACTTGGAAGGCTTCCCATAACATGCAGTCCTAGAACGGCTGAAAGGAGAGTGCAATTCCTTTCTGCAGTCTTATAACCCTGACCTATATTAGTAGCTACATTTTTTGTAGCTACCTACATTAGTAAACTTCCAGTCCAAACTTTTAATTGTATTGAAATTATATTCAGAAAGTACTAACATAACCACCTCAGGCATCACCATAATTGCATAAATTTTGGTTAAGTTGAAAAAGAACAGCATTAACATTTGAAAATAAAAACTGGAAATGAAGGAGTAACAGCTGAAATGCCTACAGATCAACCCATAGAATATTAATGAAAAATTCTGAGCTTTAATCCCATTTTACCTAAACTGCAAGATCTGCTAAATTCCAATGCAAATTTGGTGTACAGTTTAAATTGGAGGACTATACCATCTCCTACAGAAATGTATGGAATATAAGTCAAATATGGAACAAAAAAACCCACAAACCACCAGCACATTATGAAAACGTAAAAAAGAGAAGCACAAGAAGATTGTTCAGAAGTAAAATTTCTCACAGTGCTTCCTTTATGGTGACAGGAAAAAAAGAACAACCCAACAACCCACACCCAACTCCAAAACACAAAACCCCAGGCCCCATTCTGTTCATGCATTTTTATACATTCATGGAAAAATTCCTGAAACCTAAAATACTACTACATTTAATAATAATAATAAACAAACAAATCCCAAAGAGAAATCTAGAGTTTCTTGAAGGTCACTCCTCTCACTTCCCAAAAGATATAAAACCGTGACAATGGCATATTAGTAGGCCACAGCAGAAAGAGTTAAAATAAAAAAAAAACCATACTGTTTCTTTCTGGCATAATAAATTATCTCATATCTAGCCTTGAGAAACACAGTTAGAAACACTACACTGTTCAGTTCCAGACTATTTGCTTCTCTTACCAACATACAAATGTCCATGGGAAGAAAGACCTTTTGTCTTGTACAGTGATACGGAGTTGCTCTTAAACAGGTAACTATGCCTTGTGCTTTCCCAATGTGACTGGCTGCATGGTCAGCATGGATGTCCCTCACACCTAAAATTGCAGAAACAATACGTTTAGAAACATGCAGTCAGGCCTTTTGAGGGTTATGGTCTTCTCTGGTGTGTATCACAGTCATACTTTAGGAAAGCTATGTGCACTGGTCCACAACAGAACTGTCCATGTGCATAAACTGCCTTGAGATCTCATCTCAGAGGTGCAAAACAGCAAGAAAATTCATTCATTTCCACATTCAGGAGCAAGATGCCTCTTGTTGCAGTATCTGTAAAGGGTGCACTTAGCACAGCAGCATCTATTTAGATATAACACACTGGTACACAAACTCATTTTCATTGGCATATCCTCTCCCAGGATAACAGTATTCCAAGAACTGCTTTTCCTGCCAGAAAACGTCATTCAAGTGTGAGACCCCTTACAAGCATTAATGCTTGCAGTGTGGTTTCATGATTAGATGCACCTGATTCCTCAGTGTAGTGAAGCCAAAGAAAATGATCCTATGCTTCACCCCCCAAACCCATATTTCTGCCCCTCCCCTGTGCTGACAGGAGCAATGAGGCAAAGTGAATCAGATCACCAAAACAATGGAAAAGTAATGTTAGTTACTGCACAGTCAGTCACACAACTCTGAGAATTGTGAACGGGGGAGATGAGTGGGGCAGAGCAGCACCATTGCTCTTCATGGCAAGACCATCCAAGCTTGGCTTAAAGTGATTATAAAGCTGACCCAGGATAAAATGAAAATTTAAATTAAAGTTTATAAAAACTCTAACAGAAGCAGCATTCTACAAAGAAAGAAATGAGGACAGAGGAATTACAGATCAATGTAATTGATCAGAAACTGACATCTGGAAATGATACAGGGGGTACCAGAATCACTGCAGAAGCCTGTCTGGGTCTTCAGTGAGTCCCAGAAGCGTCTATGAAAGAGTGACTGTGTGAAAGACTGAAAGAGTGACTCTGTGAAAGACTGAGAGAGTGAGTCCCCAGACTACAGGGACTGATTTTGGCAATGGCAGCAGAAAGCAAAGTGTGGCTTGGAGGAATCAATGGATATTATTTACTAACTACTTAGGCAATTATTTAGAGAGCACAGTTATTAATATTTTTAACTGACAGGAGATGAGAGGAAGTACCAGGACATTGGATGACACAATTACCAGTGAAAATGAGCTTGACAAAATACATAACCTGAAATCAGCAAGAGTAAGACAGCACTAGTACTGGGAGAGAGACACACTAATGGGAGAATGGTCAGGAATAAGGAGTCTAAAAAGCACAAGAAATTTAGCAAACATGAGCTGAATGAAACCAGGTCCACCTAGTCTAGAAAACCCTGCTGATGGGCAATACCGAGAAAGGGGCTGTTTGATTGGTTTCTCTATTTGTGGAAAAAAAATCAGATATTAACTGTTTAATATGCAGTGAAGGAGACTTTTGCTTCGATATTTTGTTACAATTGTATATTTAAGAGAAGCTAAACATGACAGTGGAACACTTGAAATATCCAGAGTCTTCATGCAGATTTTCAAAAACAGTTTTATCTGATTTGTATGAGGAATGAGTGATCCAAGCATGACTAAAATTATTCAGGATTTTTCAGAACGGATGACACTGGTATTCTCATACTCCTACATTTCTTCAATCAGAGGTTCAGAAAGACACTTGCAACATTTCACTGGTTTCCTACTGAGGAAGCAAAATCAGATGTTAAGAAGTAAGTTCCTCAATTCTTCCAAAGAAGAATGTGCTCACCATCTCTCTCATTTACTTCTCTTTTTTCAGTATTTGCCTTTCATCCGACTGCTCTGATAAGCAAGAGGAAAACATTGCTACTACAATACTAAACACTACTAAATAATAATAATAATAATAATAATAATAATAATAATAATAATAATAATAATAATAACAACAACAACAACAACAACAATAATATTCACCTTTTTTTTTCATACAGGGAGTACTTCCATAATGCAACAGACACCTAAATGAAAATTACCCTTTCCTTCACTATAAATGAACAGTTCTTTCCCAGTCTGTGATTCTTACATTAGACATGACACAGATAGTAGCTCTTGATCACAAGGATCATCTTTGTTGCATTTTTTCTAGCTATTCAATTAGTGATAGTTAACCTGTTTCTAGGAAGAGGAGAGGATCCAGAGAGATCCAGATCCTATTCTGACAAGTAGGACAATCCAAATACACTTAAGAGCTGAATTTACCTCACTCTATAAGAGGAGCAAGAACAGAGAAAACAAAGCGACAAAGAACAGCAGGAAACTGCATTTCAATGAGCTCTGCACTGAGCAGCTTCCAAGGAAAGCACATAGTTCTAGGACAGCTGCAGTACGATTCCACATTTATGGCTCATCATTCAAAAGCCATCTGAAGTACTACCTAGGACAACTTTTACTGAAATTAAACTCCAGAGGAAAAAGAAAGGGCTTTTTGAAATACCAGTAAATATTGTACTTGCACTAATGAGTCATCAGCAAAACCTAGAAAGGGGAAAACACCTACCCAGCATTTCCAAGGTGAGGTACAAGAGAGCACTCTGAGTGTTCTCAGCGTATGTTTCGAGCTCCTGGATGTTACGGTACGCCCTATCATCCAAATTCTTCTCCTGTAATATGAACACGGAACTTCAGCAGAGCATAAACATAACTGCTGTTCACATGGGCTTATTACTACGGTCACATCAACCCAGTGCACTACCAGAAAAAAAAAAAAAAGAACAAAATTGAGAGACAGAGAGAGAGTGTACAAACTCAGAAGCAGCCATTAAAGGTTATAGCAAGTCTAACAAATAGCTATGCTCAACTGCAGCCAAGTCTGCTTATAGGAGCAAATAAAACTTTTTGCAATAATATGAAATCAGAATTCTCCACAAAAAAAGAGACAGCCGAAACAAAACATCATATGGTATTCTTACACTATAGGGTTGTCAATTTTAATATTTAATTTGCATCTGAAGTGGAGAGAAATTTAGATAAATAGGAACGTATTTTTTAAAAACATAAAATAAATCCATGAAATGCACACAAGTTTCAAAGTTATGTGCAAACCACAGATTCACAGAATCATAGAGTGGTTTGGGTTGAAAGGGACTTTAAAGATCATCTAGTTCCAAATTTCCTGCCATGGACATGGAAACCTTCTACTAGACCAGGTTGCTCAGAGGGCCATCCAACCTCAGAACACCTCATAGAGAGCCTACAACCTCTCTGGGCAACCTGTTCCAGTGCCTCACCACCCTCACAGTAAACAATTTCTTTCTCAGATCTAATGTAAACTTAACTCTTCTTCACCTCAAGGCCTTTCCCCCTTGTCCTATCACCACATGCCCTTGTCAAAAATCCCTCTCCAGCTCTTACAAGCCCCTTCTAGGTACTGGGAGGTGTCTAAGGTCTCCCCAGAACCTTCTCTTCTCCAGGATCAACAGCCCCAAATATCTCAGCCTGTCTTCACAGGAGAGGTGTTCAGTCCTCTGAACAACTTAGTGGTGCTAAAAAACAATACATTCAAAATAATAAAATACACCCAAAAATATAACATCCTCCAGCATTCTTCCTGTCCTAGCAGCTTCTGTGGTTGAAACATACCACTCTTAAAGACTAAAAACCAGTCCTAACATTAAGAAACTCTAAAGTCTTTCACAGAAATGACCCTCTGGAAGTAACTGACCATCAATTTGCTCTGTCTATAGCTTTATGAGACACTAACTTCAGCAGCAAAATTAGCTTAGGAGATTCCTGCACTCTGCTTTTCATTCTTGTCCTTGTGTCAGAGTTTGTAGCAACATCACTGTACCAGTGATATTCTTAATCTTGTTTTTTCCCAGAAAAAAAAAAGGCGGCTATTTTAAACTTCATGTCATTTGAATGCTCCAATTTACACCACTGATTAGAAAAAACTCTACAGCCATGATAGGGAGTAGCATGAAAGTGTGGCAGAAGGATTCAGATAGGTCATTTAATTTTTGAGATTTTATATCCACGTGAACTCACAAACTACATCAATTTAAGACAAAAATAAACAAAGGATTCTATTAGCCATTTTGGCAGGAAGAACAGAAACTATGAAGAGTAGCATCAAGGGAGAATAAAAATATAGCAGTATCATTTTTGAAGAGAAATACTACTGTCTGGAAAAGATGAGTTACATAAGCTTTTGTTTTACACATAAACACATAAAAATAAGGAAAAGAAAACCCAAATATGACTAAAGCCAGAATCAGACTCTGAAGGATAAATACTTACCCTTTCATCTATGATCTTCATCAACCACATTTTAGTCAAGTTATGCCTTTTGACAGCCTGCAAAGTATCAAATAAAATCTCCATGTTAATGTATATAAAGTGATGCCAGCACTGCATTCTGAAGGCTGAAATCCATTGTAGATATTTATTACAAGAATTGTATTCAGTGGGTTAAATTAAAGTGGCATGTCAGTGGAAAATGAAAATCTTCTTCAAATACAAAAATTTTCAACTGGCATTTACTTCAAGTTGCTGCACACAAAACATGACATACCAGACATCAAGCCAGCTAACTAAAAGCATTCCTTTAATTTTTTTTTTTATTTATTTATTCTTGGAATCGTATGTTCCCACAAAATATTTGCAGATAACTGTGTTCACTTTCCAAAAAGAACAGAGTTTCCTCCAGAGTCCAGCAATAAAAATCTTTCCTTTATAAATTTTCAAGAAAATGTCAGTACAACATACCAATGCATACTGTAAAGACAGAATGCTAACAAAGCAATATAATATTATGGGTTTGTTTAAAAAAAAATCTCACAGCATCTCATATTCATGCATTCTTCTTTTGGTTCTTATCTTGTACTTGACTTCCTTCCTGTGCCACTTCATTCTATCAACTTACCTTCAATCCTCTTAATGACACACTTAGTATTTTTCAGAACACACTGTCAGAAAGGCTACAGTCACACATATGAACATCTATAAACAAAACTTACAGAGAAAATTTCTCACAATTTAGTCCTTATAGCTCACTTTCAACTTCTTCTTTGAATCCATCATATTAGTAAATGTTTTTTCAAGGTTTGACAAGACCAGATCTTGTTGATTCAACAAATTCTTCTTGAGACAGTACTTGGTACATGAAAAAGCAAATTTTAAGTTACAACTACAAATGTCAGTTTTGAGCCTCACTTGTTCACCTTGAGTATAATTTTGTAAATTAAATCCTTGAAATACTAACAGGTCAAGACTTAAAGGACCAAAGTCAATTATGCTAAATTACCCAATTTGTACATTACATCCATTTTGAGTTACCTTTGTTCAAACACATGGGTCCTCATTTCTCTGAAGTTTTAAAAATTGGCTTTTTCCACAGAAATGAACGGAGAATTAGGCCTCACTTTTCAAACATTCAAATGGACAGAAGAGTAAGATCAAGCATCATACAGTTGCTGTGTAAGTTTATATTAAAGTCACCAATAGCTGAGCTATTAATAATTTAGAAATACTACTAAAGGCTATTTATCTACTTTATTAGTGCATTAAAATTTGGAATTCAAATGCAAGTATTCTGGGATATACAAAACTTCAGGAACACCTTTAATATCATAAATTAAATTTATTCTGGAAAATCACATTGTCCTCATATAAACTCAACAGCAACAGAAGAGTATACACAGAATATGCTGTGCAAAGACATGCTAATTCTATTAACAGCTCTCCAATACTTGTGAGTTCAGGTGTCTTTCCAAATCCTTCTTTCTAAGAATTGCAATGACATTCTTGGATATTTGTGAAGTTGTGGGTTTCAGACAGGTCACTCTTGGGGTATTTGCTGAAATATGGAAATAAAATCCCATCTTGACTGCAAAGATCATCAACTCACATTGAACTGTTAGGTCACTCCAGTGCTCTGCAGTGCTCAGAGCTATCAGAGCTCCTAGAAATACTTTCTGAATTATTTTTCATCATCTTATTTTGCAAGCAGTTCTGTTTGGATTGTATTAGATTGGTCTTCCTTTATAGGAATCACACATGAGGTGAAATCTCACCAAAGACAATTCTTCCTCTTCAAAATCAATTTTCTGTTTTGTGAGAAAGGAGTACGACTGGCAGCCTTAACTGCTGGAAAGGCTTGCAATTGGTATCCCAGTATCTGAATGACTTATATTTGAATGCCGTACTGGTTTTGGCTGGGAGAGAGTTAATTTTCTTCACAGTATTTTTATGGGGCTGTCTTCTGGATTTGTGCTGGCAACAGTGTCATTGGTTAGAACTGATGCAACACAGCACACACAAAACACTGACATTATTTCCCACAATAATATTAAATTTAAGCCAATTTTAGGACAAGAAAGGTATATTTTACCCTCCACAATTCTGTAGCAACGGGCTGATGTGGTGGGTTGTCACTGTATATGTCTTCCACGGCGTCCCTCCAGAATTGCATCCGCATCAAACCTGTAGTCTTCTGAGTTATGGAGTCTTTAATCTGGAAAGGATACATCTGGAGTGAAATTCAGTGTCTTTAAGACACTTGTTCTAGCTATGCTGAAAAGACAGACACAGGACATTGTCAAGCTCAGCAGGGAAAGGGCTCAGTTCTGAATTGACATTTATTCCTCACAAAGCTTAGGAACACTACATAGAGTAAAAACAAAATCTTCACCACAACCTGATTTTAAAACCTGTAAGTGCCAGGCAACTCTCACATTGGCTTTCTTCCCAGAAGGAAAAAAAAGCAGTGGTGACAGCAGTGAGAGAGGGCATACCACAGGTTGCCAGAAGCACAGCCTACAGAAGCTGGTCAGGGGTTTTGCCTGGTCAGCTCATTTCCTGGATCACTCCTTTCTAGCAGGTATTGCCAACTTTCCTGGCGGCTGCACTGGCAGTTTCTGGCCACCTAGCAAAGGGGAGAGACTGCAACCACTCCCCTCCCACAACTCTCTAACAAACTTCCCTCCTGGCAGCCTTTTCATCACCTTGCTTCTGCCAACAAAGATTTGGTCCTGATTGTATCATCCCATTTTTTGACAGATCTTCTACAATCAGGATTTAGCTGCACTTTAGGCATTCACTGCACATGAAGCCAGGATTTAGATGCAATCACATAACAGTATCAAGAACCACTGCCAGTTTGTTATAATTCAATTTTAAAATGCACGACAAATTAAAAAGTCAGAAAAACTATACACATAAACAAAGCAATAGGGGCAGGCTGGCTACTTTCTGTGGGCCATTCAAAACTGGAGGTTTGTACTGCACTATTTATTCATTGCCCTTGACAGGTATAAAAGTTAATCTTGGCAAAACACCACCTACTACAGAAAGAGTACCAACAAGTGTAATTTAGATTATCAAAATTGTTATTTTGAATTTCCAGAGTTCACAAATATAATTTAATACCTGCCTGAGCCAGTTCCACATTGAAGGCTCTCAAGGCAAAAGCAGAGGTTCGAGATTCCGCAGGCAACAGCAGAGCAGACAGAAACCCTTCATAGTCACGCTTCCTATAAAAGAATCAAAATGCACATTTGTTATTTATAGCTCGAAGTCAACTGGTGTGCTGTTCCTTAGCACTGAATTCCTGAAAGAGCAGCAGTGAGTTATAGCTCAAAACTCTGACTTTGCAAAAGTAGCAGCTTTTAAGCTTGTTTTAAAATAAGACCAACTCCAAGAGAGAGGGGAGGCTGTCTGAACTCTCAGTGCACCTCTGAAATCCAGATCTCAAGATATCTGGCTAAAGGCACGAAGCAAGGCTGTGGCAGAACTGCAAATAGAATCCAGATTGTCCGACTTGCACATTTCTGTTCCAAACATGAAACCGCATTTCTTTAAAAGATTGTGCTTTGGAGTTTGGCAGAGGACTGCTTGCTTAACCATTAAGTTTTTGTTTACTGGCAACTATATTCAAAGCATAAAACCTCCGGGAGTTGGCAGTTTCGCTGCAGGTAACTCATTGCCAACCTGGAGTGACGTGCCTTCGTTCGGCCACGTGGGTGTGCCACAAAATTAAAAACACAGTGCTCAGAATCATAAAGTACAAAATCACTCCAGCTAACAAAAGCACCTGACCACCTCTGAAAAGCTAAACTGCTTGTTTTGAACAACATTTTTGTGTACTTTCTGGTAAGCCTGAAACCTGATTCTTCCTTAGAACAAGACGAACTCCCAAGTTTGGCCTGGAGAGTGGTGAAGCAGGTTGTCAAGGAAAACACGTGTACTCATTTTCATTAAGTTTGCTGTTCTTGCAGGTACTCATATTTCTTTTGAATATGATCTTAAAATAGCAAAGCCAAACTAAACCCAAGGGTTATTAGGGTTGCTATTTTTATCATCAAACAAAAAGAAGTGAAGTTTAACAGAGGTACTTAACCCTACAATACTCAGCAGCTGAAAGCTAGCAAATGCTTCTTTTCCACAACTGTTGTCAAACTCTTTTAGACCTTGATGCAAATCCAGAAATATCAACCAAAAAAATTACAGTTTTGAGTTTTAGTATGCTTTAAAGGACACATTCACATTACAGAACAGATGCATTAAACCTCCCTCAGTTAAGACACTTTCTGAAAAGTATTATCAGCTCAAAACCTAGTATTTTTTTCAAAATTAATTGTAGAAATACCCAGTATTGCCCACCCTAGACAAAGCTGCAAGGTTTACAGCCACATTTTCCCAGTTCCAGTCTGTCTGTGTTGTTCACACAACACAGAACCACCTCTGCTTTCCGAAAGGAAACAAAGCAATGCGTTACACAAAGTACACAGCAACACAACAGAGAAAATTGTCTTCCCTCTGGTAATGGTGTTGACATGGTGGGTTTTTAGTTGTTTTTTTTTTCAATTATTCCAAGCTTAAAAATTTAGTGTAGCAAATCCATTAAGCCTCAGTAAAATAAAATTCATATTGCTATAGATCATGTTCCACCCCAACCCTCTTCATGTATTAGTGTAAGGAATGAAGAAAGGAGGGAATGACCTTAAATCAGGTATTGAGTGTTTTTCACAGTTTTCAAATAAGCATAAGCTTACATATGAACCCACAGACAGAAGAAAAATTAGTAATAGCCATTACTGAACTTCCATATAATGAATTTATAATAAAGGTATCAATCCACAAACTTGTCTTTGAGACAGTAAGAGACATAAAACATACCTATAAGGGAAACATATTTTTAGTCAAATAGCTTGTAGTTAATTTAGATGTTTAACACAAAAAGGAAGACCCAAGAGAAAGGATATCTTCCATATTGCAAAAACAAATATACATTATTAAAGCGTAACTCAGTTGTACTTCCTAATGTGTTGGAGACTCAAATTCAGAATTAGGGAGTTGCTGACACTTGCATAGCCCCAAGTGTTTTATTTCTGTTTGAATAGTAATTCCTTCCACTAATTTTTCATAGTTTATTATTTCTATGCAATATATGAGCTACTGGGAACAGCAGCTTCAATTAAATGATGCCAAAAGCATAACTACCTTTCATTTTACTATTTTGAACGCTTGTGTATTTTTCTAATTAGTCCTTTTATCATTTAATAAAAATACATATTTAAAAAGTTTTAATTCAAGCACCTCATTGGAACCTAACTATTCTGTTCACAGTTGCTTGTTACTGGAAACATTTTACCTGCAGATGTTAACTTTACCTGTACACACAGCCTCTGGTCTCCTGAGGATCAGGTAAACAAATCCCGGGTAGAACAACTAGGAAAAGAAAGCTGTATTCTGGAAATCATGAAAAATGCAACGTGGCTGTGCATTCTGGTGCATCTGTACAGGTCAGCTGCTTGGTGCTGCACTGAACATTTAAGATTGTCCCATTTCTTTCCCTTAGTTTTCCTATCTCAGACATTACTGCAGACCACACACCTTTCTTTAAAGGTACCAGTTTGGAGAAAATAAACCTGTTCCACTCTTCCTATACACACATGGAACCCTTTTCCCAGCTTTTGTCAACCATCTGGAACAACAGTATCAGAAAGGAAATTACGTAGGTCTTTACTAAGAGACTTGTTTATCATCTTACTTTACAAAGAACTGGACTCTGAGAACTACAAAGCAGCCAAGGGGCCCTACAGATTGTTTACAGCCCAGAATCCAAGAAGGAAAAGTGGCCTGACCTGGAAGTGTCAGAGCTGCACTCCTGCTCCTCTTGGAGCATTTTAGATTTGACAAAAAAAGCATGTTTTGGAAACACAGCCTTCCTCCTGTTCAGGATGGAGAAGGTACTGAGCTGCTCCAGCTGTCAGAGGGGGAGGGCACTGCCGTGGGAGGCTGCCCAGGAAGGTCGTGGAGTCTCCCTCCCTGGAGACATTCAACACCCACCTGGACACGTTCCTGTGTAACCTGCTCTAGGTGACCCTGCCTGGGCGGGGGGTTGGACTATCTAGCTATCTCCATAGCTCCTTTCCAACACAAAGTAATCTGTGATTCTGTGTGCAGATTGAATCATCCACGCAGCCTCAATATGCGCCTGGTTTCCATGCTCAAGACACGGCGTGGTCCCGCCGACCCACCGGCGCCGGCCACACCGGCTATTTTCGGGGCCAGGAGAGCCCGAGGGCGGCCTGGGCAGCNCCCAGGCTCAAGACGCGGCGTGGCCCCGCCGCCCCGCCGGCGCCGGCCACACCGGCTATTTTCGGGGCCAGGAGAGCCCGAGGGCGGCCTGGGCAGCCGGGGCAATCCCAGTCATCCTTTCCGGGAACCCGTCAGCGTTCCCGTCGGGTGGGAAGCGCTGCCGAGCCTTCCCGGGCCGGACTCNCCGGCAGGGGGCGCCCGCGGCCCGGACGCTGTGGGGGCGCGCGGCTCTTTGTGCGCTGCGAACGGCGCCCGGCACAGGCCGCCCGCGCCTCGGCCCTCCAGCGCCTCCCCAGGCGGGTCCCTCCCTCCGCTGCTCCAGAAACCAGGCACAGGGGCTGGAAAGCGGCCCAGCGGAAAAGGACCTCGGGGTTCTTTTCTGCAGTTAGATGAACGTGAGCCAGCGTGTGGCCATGTGGCCAAGAAGGCCAGTGGCATCCTGGCCTGTATCAGCAATTATGTGGCCAGGAGGACCAGGTTAGTGAGAGTACTCGGCACTGGTGAGGCCACACCTCGAATGCTCTGTCCAGTTCTAGGCCCCTCACTACAAGAAAGACACTGAGGTGCTGGAGCATGTCCAGAGAAGGGCAATGGGGCTGGTGAAGGGTGTGGAGCACAAATCTGATGAGGAGCAGCTGGGGGAACTGAAGGTGTTTAGCCTGGAGAAAATGAGGCTCAGGGGGGACTTTAATGCTCTATACAAGTGCCTGAGAGGAGGTTGTAACCAGGTGGGGGTTGGCCTCCCGGGTAACAAGTGACACAACAAGAGGAAATCGGCATAAACTGTGACAGAGGAGGTTTAGTTTGAACATTAGGAAGAATTTCTTCACAGAAGGGGTGATTAGACATTGGAATGGGATGCCCAGAGAGGTGGTGGAGTCACTGTCCGTGGAGGTATTTAAGGAACGACTGGACATGGCACTTAGTGCCATTGTCTAGTTGACATGGTGTATGGTCAGATTGGGCTCTATGATCCCAGAGGCCTTTTCCAACCTAATCGATTCTGTGATTAAGTTTTTAAACCTGGTGCCCAAAAAACTCAAGGAAGCTGAATTGTAAGAGCCTCCATTTTGGGCAGCGTGGCTCAGGAGCGGCTGGTGGGACTGGGAAAAGCCTCAGGCTGGTGTGCTGTGTGAGGGAGAAAGGCAGAGCAGTTCTGCCCAGGCAGCAAAACTGGCCCCAAGGCACCACCCTTGGTAAAACGTGGTGTTAAAGGTTTGCAGCAGAAGCCCTATTTCCTCCTCTTAGTTGGCAGAGGGGTTCCTCACTGTACAGGCTGGCTGGACTTTATATCTAGAGACAGAATGGCTCTGTTAGCCATGTAGTCACGGACAGAACAGTTGTGCTTCCTCAAAATTTGGCCTATATGAGGATAGGCCAGCAGATTGATACAAAAATGCCAGCATGCTTAAAAGCAGTTTCATCTTAAAATGGCACCAGCCCAATGTATTAGTAACTACCCCAATCTAGCTCTTGCTAAAAGAGGCACAACAGCAGTCTGGCTCTTCTTTCTATTGCCAGCCATGCCATCCTCTTCCTTGGTGCCAACTTTGAGCTTCATTTTATAGTACAGGGAGTTAAACGAGCAGAAACCCATCCACTGCTCACTTTTGTTTTTCATGAGTTCCTTTCCTGCCCTTTTGGTGCCTTGAGTTAGTTCACTGCATGGTCAGCTGAGCAAGGGGCTGTGGGCTGGGGAGAGGGTTGGGTCTCCTGGGTTGTGGGCAGTAATACATATGTTCAATAGCGTAGCTGCAAAGTGAAGCCATGCAGCAAATATGGGGAGAGTTTTGAGTGGGCAGTGATACTCAAAGAACAAGGCATCTATTTGGAAATGCCTTTATTTTGTCTCACAGAGACAAGGAGGAGAAAGAGGTTAGGGATCACGCTTAAACATTATTTATTGTTTAGTGGCCCTTGTGGGTTTACTCTGAGCCTTTCTTCTTCCGTTTTCCTCATCTCTAAAGTTCTCTTTGTCTTGAAACTCTGAACCTTGTTTTAAACCCTTGCTATGCCTTGAGCAGGATTTATTGTTTGTCAGGGCACCCAAAGAAGGTCATTTAGCTTTGGGTGGAGGTTGAAACTGCTGTTGTTTAGGTTTTCATGGAGAACCCCTAGATAAACGAATCCAGCTCTTTCAGTTGCTGCCAATTCCTGGCAGAAGGGTTACATAAACATACTCTAAACCTCAAGGGTATTATAAATAAATCTTATAAAATATTAACTTTTTTTAGTCTGAAAAAAAAGGGTGCTAAACTGATTTAAACTCATAGTAAGAAAAGAATAAACCGGTTTATATAAAATATTAATCCCGACCTTGTTCTCAGTGTACTGGCATTTGTTTCTTATTGTTCTGTACCTTTACTGTTCTTATTAAAGTACTTCTTTTTTCTTTAAACAAATATTTCAAGTGTCACGTGTAGTTATTGAAAAGCTTCTTCAAGACTGTATAGATTCTAGTAAGTTAGCTTTTTGTGCCGTCAGCTCAATGGGAGTAACATTTTGGCTTAATGTTTTAGTGAGTTTTTAACACTGTATATAAAAATTGAAGCTTTGTAAGGGTCATCCACAAACTTTTTTTTGCATTATCTCACTGTGTTAAAAAGCACGTTTCATCAGCTTTTTCAGTATTTCTCTCAGAAGCTGGGCGGAGACCACTTCTCTGATGTGTACCTACTGAATATTTTGTCCCACTGACTCCTCAGACAAGACTGAAATCCTTCGGCAGCAGTGCTAGTGACAGCAATGGCTGGTTTAGGCAGAGATAGTTCAGTTACTACTTTAACCTGGCATTTCTGGGAAAAAAAACAAGTTCTGTGCCAAAGAAGTACTGATCAGTTATAGCCAACCCTTGTATAAGAACATCCAGATAGTATTTGTCAACAGAGGAATGAGAAAAAGAGCCCCTCAGCCATCCCATTGGCCAAACAGAGGCTGAAGTTTAGGAAGTCTACATGTACTCGTGCTTGTATCACAGAAGTCCTCATGCAGAGAACAGAGCAGGGAAGAGAGGGACCTGCTGCAGAATACCCAGTGACTGGAGGCTGGTGTGTTAACTGGGACATGGGAGACAGTCACTGGGATTCCTCATCTCTAGCAATGGGAGCAGAAATATGGACAGTGATCTGACAGGTCTATTCTCTACACTCACATGGCCAAGGATTTATTCTACCTGTCTCATTTTCCTTTTCTGAATAATCCCGGATTCATTCCAGTATCAGAGTTAAGGAAAAATCCGTGTATACTAACAATGGTGTTTCCTGTTGAGTTCCACGCCACAGTGAACAGGCATATGCAGTTATTTTTACCTGAACTACTAAAAGTATTCAACCAAAAATCTTTGTTTAAAGGAAAACACTAAGAAAATGTGTTTAATGGTAGTCATTTCAGTCCTGGCCAAAGAATAATACATTAATGCATGTGCTAATAAGCACTGGGCCACTTTAAAACACATTTTTCCCATTTTTCATGCTTTAAACATCTCAGTCTTTAGTTACAAAGCAGATGAAAAGCTGCCATGAAGGGGTCCCAAAGGACATTGCAGTGACGGGGTTTATCTTTGCTACTGCAATTTTATTTTTGGTATATTTCTCTGTAGATAAATTGCTGGTAAACTTTTGTTTATTTCTTGTTAATATTGTGCTCTTTCACTGTCCAGTTTCAAGCACAAAAGAGGTTGTACGAGGTGGTATGCTAAAAGCAGTGGGAGACAAAGGTCTCGGTGATTTATGGAGTGTGAGAACCACTGCAAGCTTCCTTGGCTTTGTGCTGGGGACTGGGCTGGAGCGACTGTCCTGCAGAGGGGAAGGAAACAGCAATTTTTCCTTATCCACTGGCACTTTTGCCAACCATGGACACACGCCACTGCACTCAATAGGAATGGCTGCTCATCTGATATTCTCAAGCCTCCTGTGGTTTTACTTGGGAGTCAGGTTTACTCCCATGACATGAATGGATCTATCAACACACTTTACATACACCATCAAGTAAAGGCCAGATATTACTGACTTCCAATTATTTCTGATTCAGACTGCATGCAGACTTTGAGTGAAACAGTGCCATGCAACTTTTTGATACCTATCTTTTGTTAGGATAGTCTCATCTCTTTTCAGACAGCAGATTAAAATAGGACTTCTACAGAGAGTAGTTCAGAATAAGGAATAGCTCAGCTAATGAACTTAGTCCCTCTCCTTGCTGTAGGTTACTGACTGTTTCTGATCAGGAACCTCTCCACAGCTGTGTCACATTCTTTGAACACACAAACACACGGATGCAGAACTTGGGGCCAAGTTTTCAAGTTTTTAGTGCTTTATAACTGCCAGCTTCCACTTTGGAATCAGAATAAGACCTTCAGAATTAAGAAGCCTTTGCTATTAATCTAACAAGTTCCTTCAAAAATCCTGCTCTCTGTGGGACAATGTACTCTCCTCAGAATTTTATCTCTCTTTTTTCAACACCCATCCTAAAATTTCCATATTGCCGTGAGAAGAGATGACTTACTTGGCCACCCTTGCACAGGAGCGCAAGCCCACACAAACACAGTTTGGTTCCATGTTGTTGCCTGGTGTGACACGCTTACAGTATCCAATGCAAATACAGTGAGTATTTGAATGGAGTTCACAAAGTGTGTGCTTTTAAGATAAAGTAAAGCCAAGTCCTTCTGCTGCTGCTTTGGATGCAAATATATTTGTAATGAACTCCTGGTTTTGTCTGTATCCCTTATCTTGCACCTGTTATCATCCTTGTTGTAAAAAGCTTAGGAGTAAGCTTGCCAAATGATACGCCCCATCTGTGCTACCTGGATAAACAGTGTTAGCAAGAAACATGCAAACTGAAAAGCCACAAGTTCTTGACAGACAGGTACCAGCACTTTCTCTCTGGCTAGCAAGGACAGGGTCTTTGTGTTCTTTCAACAAGTTGCCAACATTTTCTTTGAAATCTTGTGAAGTTGTTGGGATGGAGATGAGAGAGAGAAAGAGAGGAAGCTGAGAGTGTGCAAACTTGTTTGGGGCATGCAGATGAAGTCAACTGCAAATATAATAAGGATTTCGGTGGAATTCACCAAGTGAATGTTTCTTCACCAGAACCTAAATTGAGCTAAATGTTTTGTCTGCTGTGTTGAAGGCAGGTGTATTTGTTGTGTACACTGCTTTTGTTTATATCTCTTTGCTTGGACCCCTGCAAACCAGACTAGTACTCAGAAGGGTGGAAGGTGAGTAATGAGAAACTGCATCACTAGGACTTGTCCCTGACAAGCCTGGAAAGAAGTGACAGCAGATACAGAATGGTGAGAGAGGCCTCAGGCATTTGGGCAAAGAGGCAACAACAGTAGAGAGAACAACTTGTTCCAGAACCTTATCATGTTCTACTGAGGTCTCCGCACTTCCCTATGTTTTCCTTTTTAGGAATATACAGGAGGGACCATTACTGAGTAATTAAAGCACAAAGTTGGCAGCTGGGCTTCTGAAGTCCTGTAATTGAGTTCCTGTGGCAACACATGTACTGTATGCAATGGTCACCTCTGAGAGAGGCTTACACTTCATGGTCCCTGGGCCAGGTCATTTTAACTGACTTGCATCTTTAGTGTTCACATCTAAGGGCCTTTTCAGTGCACAGGACACATAACTACTGCATATTAATGGGGACACAGGATGGTATGAGAGCCGTCCCATTTGGGAAAGGTCCCCAGGCATGTGTCCAGCTTTGCTAACTGAGGCAGAAGAGATGAGACCAGCAGCACTTGCTGTGGCTGGATACAGACAGCTCCCTCTTCTACTGTTCTTACTCTGCCTTGTGCTCCCTGTGTAGGCATGCTGGGGCTTGTTACTTCTGTGTGTTAGAATGAGGTAAAGGGTAGAACTTGGCATCAGGAGTGACCTGCAAGGGAGTTTACCTAGTGCCATTTCACCAAAAGAAGAGACAGAACCCACATTCCTTTGGTTGCCTGTCATATGGGGTCTGTATGTGCAAGAGCTAGGAAGGATCCCTCACCTGATCTGCCTGAGCCTTGTCAGTCAGCAAGGATAATTCATAACCTAGTTACCCTGGCAGAGTCCAAGATGACAGCGTGTTTTGGCATTTGGATACATTCTGCCAGGCACAAGCCAGGAACTTCTGATGTCTTCTGCTGTTTAAAAAACTGGTGGCCTGAGGGGATCCCTTTTTAATATGGTCAGTTCAGCGTAACCCCTGACCTGTCCAAGAACTTTAACCAGGCTCCAAATTTGCAGGCTTGAGTGTGCTGCCAGGCAGCTGGGCAAAACATTACAGGTTTGCTGGCAGTGCTACAGCAACCCATGCACCCTTGCTGCCTCCAAGGCCCTTGTAACAGCTTGTAAAAGGGCTCAGAAAAACTTTCTGTGCAGAACAGGCACTCCTAGGGTGTTGCAGACCAGGCAGTGTGCCAGTTGCCAGGGATGAGACAACGCTTTGGGAAGCTCACCTCTAACCAATAACTGACAGCAACATGTTCAAAACTTGTAAAGCTATAAGGACAAAGACAGATTCAATCCACCTTGACTTTTGCTCTCTACCTCACAGTGGCAGTCTCCTTCCCTGCTCATGAAATGAAACTAACCTCTCCTCCTCTCTCCTTCCTACGTCCCAGGCCCTCATGACAGGTGCTGGCAGTCCCAGGGAGAACAGGCTGTAGAGCCAGCTGCTTAGCAGAATGCCCCAAATCCTGCAAGCTTCTTTTTGAAAAAAGTTTATTTTTAAAACCGATTGTGCAAGGGTGCAGGGTTGCCAACACAACTGAAATACCCTTAAATGATCTGACAGTTTTATACAGTGCAGGCCATAAGGAACAATTGTAGGGACAGTACTGCAGAATACAGTGTAGAGACACCTGCCTAGGCTCCTGAGACTGTGCACTATTTGTTCTATTTATATTCATTTTAAAATGGTTGCTGAGGGAATATGGGGTTTCCTGGGATTGGATCATGAGGTGAGTAAGGGATGCTGATGTGCCAGAGGTGCTGTGGCAGCCAGCTGTACTGAGATAATGCCACATGCAGAAGCAGGACCTTGGGTGTCTTAAGTATTTTTTCTGACAAAAACTTGGGCACTTCCAGCTCCTCAGATCAACAACCTGGGCCTGACTGTCCAGTCAAACTGATTTCTGCCTAGTCTTAGGTAACTATGTCCCCTTCTGAAACTCAGCCTGGTTCCCTAGGGGTCGCACAGAGTGCTTCCACCCTGTCACATTGGTTTGCTCCGTCTCATAGTGGGATCCCACTCTTTCAACCGTCCACATGAGCATTCTTACAGACGGTGTTCTTACTCCTCAAAGAGAATCCCTCCCAGCTCTGCTTGGACAAAGTAATTTGTCAGATCCAGGGGGCCTAAGAGAGGGGACACACTTGGGCAGAAGCCAGGAGGATCTTCTGCAGAGGGCTTCAGGGCACAAGCATACATTGTGCTTGTGCATACATACAAATTTTGATACTGAAATTTGCAGTGGTAAGTAGAAACAATCACCCTCAAAAGTGTTCCTTATCAGGCAACCATAATAACTGGCAGAATAGAGCATTTGCTGGAAAGAATGAGATGCCTAGCTACTGCCCTGCTTTTCACTTCCCCACATTTTCTGGTGATGTGGAATCTCAAAGCATTTCTAAAATAACTTTTAGAAATCCACTCTTTTCAAATCCACAAACACTCCAGTTCTGAGCATTATAAATGGTCATGCTAATTAAATGCAGCTAAAATAGTGAAAAGAGTTGCAGGGCAGACAAGATCAATGACAAAACACCCTTAGAGAGCACAGAAGGGGAAAAAGTACTGTAGAAAGGTGATTTATGGTGATTCTCTGGTTGCTGAAACACAACAATTATTGAGAATCTTAAGGAGAAAGGAACTTTAGGTTGGAAGATTGATGACTAAAAACGATGGGGAAGTAATCCTTTCAGCACCAGCATGGCAAAGCTTCGGTTCTGGGAGGCAGGTCAAAGTCGGTCAGCGCTGGCTCTGGAAATGCTTAGCTGGGGAACTTCTCTGGTTGCTTTCTTACACCATGTTGCCTCCTCCTCACTCCCTCTTTGATAAAGGGAAGCCAGTGCATTTTGATGTTGTCATTTCACATTCAGCTCCACAATCTAATCCTATCCAAAAGCTGCAGCACTAGGCAGCCTGATGCAAGGGTAAAATAAATTGCTCCAACATGGTGATTCGTACTTTAGCCTAGAGTTAGGAAGTTCTTAAATGTAGGTGGCATTGGGATTTGGCATCTGTGAGTGTAAAGGGTCCTTTTGTCATCTTTTATCCTATATAAGCCACTATCACCTTTTAACATAAAGACATTTCAAGGTCCATCTTATACAAATACGCACTTGTGAGTTACTTTGTGGCCCCCAGTAACTGCGTGAAAAATAAAGTGAGAATAAACTTTTATTCAAAGTGACTTTTTTATACTTTCCTATAGAAAGTCGTTCCTGCCCATGGCAGGGGGGTGGAACTAGATAATGTTTAAGGTCTGTTCCAACCCAAGCCAATCTATGATTCTGTGACTGTATAATCTGAAAACATTGTATGCAACTATTGTCACTCCATATTCTACACAATAAGTAATATTCCAGCCTGACCAATAAGTCCATTGCAGCACAAGATGAGAATTGGAAAGAGCATGTTGATTTTCGAAACTTTTACATTTCTTTTGGATTAATGGAATTACATATTTGGACAATTGTACTGTTATGTTTGGACAGTTATTTTATGACCATCACAGGCTGTAATTAGACATAGTTGTCTCACTTTAAAGATATAATTTTCTTTGTTTCAGGAGGTTACAGACAGCAATTACTGCAATTGGATGGTGTTTCAATAGCCAGTCTCAAGGAAACTCCTATGATGAGTCACACCATCAGCAAAACATATCAAGTGTGGTGTTATAATGTCACGTAACAGCAAATCAGTGTATTTTGCTAGTGTTTTAATGACAACCGTCTCAAGTAGTCCAGGTTTTCACAAAGTGTTTGTTATTCAGACATAATGATCTGGGTTGCAAAAACACCCTTGGAGGATAAAGCTAATAAAATAAGCAGCTAGTTATTACATACTTCTTAATTTAATTTTATTGTGTGGAAAGTAGCAGTTTTCTTGCATGAGAAAGGCTGCTGTTGCCTGGAAAGTTTCCATATGGCCCTGCAGCTTTCACACTGCTCCAGTCAAAGGTGTCAATCAGACAGTTGCTGCACTTTCACTGTTGCCAACCTGTGCATCTCTATGTACTTCATAGGTTGGCATTATTCAAAAAGTGATGTATAGCTGTAAAGTATTAGTCATTAATCTGGCACCATTTAGATGTAAAGTATTAATCTCATTAACCCTTTACATGGTAGGTTTACATTCTCATTTCCTTTTCTTGATAGCAAGATAATGTTTGCAAACAAAATGCAAGTTCACTTTTTTCTCTGTTTCAGAGATGCATTTCAAAAGTCTCCTGTTGTGCTTCTTTTCCTCAGAGAGTAAAGCAAACCTGCCCAGCTCAGCAAGCCACTTCACTGCTTCTTGTTCACTGTGACTAACACAGTTACACCAGAAGGAGGTTTAAAATAATTTCGTTAGCATTTGGAGCATGAGGTTTGTCTTCAGCCAGACCTCAGACTGTGCTTTCCACAGCATTTGGATCACTGAAATACCCTTATATAAGCCTAATTGACACAATTAGAAGAACAACTCCTTGCAGATGTGTGTTGCTGTAGCAACCTGGGGGGACAGCAGCCAAAGTGCCCTCCATATTTAGCAAAAGAATATTAATCATAATAGGTAGAAGCACTTTATTCTTTTTGTAAGGCACTTGCTCAGAAGGTAAGTGCCTTAACATGTCACAACAAGGATCACTGGAACAGAGTTCAAATAATTTGAAGGCAAGCTAAAATTCTCTCAGTAGTAACCAAAATTACATGGAGACAGAAACATAGTCAAATGTTGCCAGAATCTTCCAGAATATAGGTAGAAGGATTAGCTATTCAATGCTTTGATTCCACTGCTGTAGGAGCACTGGAGGAAAAAAAACACGAAAGGCATCCTTGGAAGCAAAAAGAGGCCTACGTTGCTGAGCTCATCTCAAGTTTATCCTACTGAAGACCCCAGTAATTCACTGGGAGCACTCTGGGCAGACTTTAAATTACCGGCCACCTCCTTTGTGTGAGAGGGACTCCATAGTGTTGGCAAGGGATGTGGATATGTATAAAAGCGTCAGTGGTGCTGGCAGCACAGTGAAATGGTGGCAGATCTCCTGCTTCCCATGTGGAAAGAGTGGGAACAGCTGCTTTGCAGAGTGGATCCAAATGGTTTGTTCCTGACTCTGTCTTGCCTGTCCCAGTAAAACTGCACATCTCATCCAAGCATCACGGTCTCTTTGAAGTGTCAAAAGGACCACGTGAATTACCCATGACTTAGGACTTGTTTTTGTGAACTCTTTTGCTTTGAAGCCAATGATAAGTATTTTGTCTGGTAGGATTGTTTGCTCATAGTTATTAATTTAATACAGTTTTAAATTTTGTCTTCATGTTTTTGCACCTTGAGCAGTCACATTGTGTTGCTATGGAGTACAAGAAAAACCTGAACTCAGCCCTGACTGGAACTGAATAATGGGATTTCCATTTCTAAGATGAAGAAGCAAGTCACTAGCATGAATAACCAAGCAAGTCTGAAAAAAAACAAACACTCATCTTGTGGATGCTCATAGAAAATAGAGATGAAAAGGTATCTCAAGAAGTTATCTATACCATCCCACTCTTTACAGATGGATAAACTTTATCTCTGTCATTACTCACTAAGTTTTACTGATCTCTTTTAAAAAGATTTTCAATCCCCGGGCAATCTTGCTTAATGCATTACTAGCCTTATTTTTAGAAAGTTTTTCCTAATGTCTAACCAAAGTCTATTTCTGCTGCAATGGAATGTCTTATTAATCCACAATATCTTTATTTTTGAAGACTGCGCTCACATTTCTGTTAGGTTTCTCTTCACTAGAGCCAGCACCCCTGTTTGTCCAGTCTTCCCATGTAATTTGTGTTTTTCTGGAACTCTGATCATACACATTGCTCTCTTCTGTAGCCTGATGAATGTTTTATCTCTCCCAGGCATGGTGGCCCAAGACAGGCTTGCTGAGCTCCTGCTGATCTTTGCCAATACTGAGGAAAGTGGAAGAATCACTTCATGTATTTTTTTGCCTCTATTTATATTTGTACCTCTCAGTATGTAGTTTGCTTTTTTTGAAAGAGTATGCAGCATCCAGAATATTTCTTCAGGGCTGCTCCCTACTCATTTGCTCCCCAGTCTGTGTTTTTTGCAGTGGATTACTCTTGACCAGACATAAAAATATTGAATTTCCTATTCTTAAATAGTCTCTTATTTTTTTCACTAACAATCCATCTATGTAGTTAACTGGTGTGAAATTGCTTAGTTGAATGCTAAGCTTATATTTCTTCCAACTGACTTTCAAATTTTTTTAAACTTTATCATGCTGGTTTATGCCTGGGATCTATAAACCTTCAGCTTTGCCCTAATCATAGTCCCAGAGCCCAGGTACAGTATGTTCATGTGCAGCCTGGACGTGGCCCCTCCACTTACCCTGTTCCAGGTACGATGGTGTGATTGTAGCTGTTTGACCTGTTGCACCATTGGAAGTTCAGCTTGTCCTGATAATAGTGCAGTTATGTTTACTGTCCTTGCAGCTCTGGCAATTACATCTCGTTACACCATTTTAGTAATTCAAACACTGACATTTGAGTGATACTATGTCCAAAATTCAGGCACAGAAAAAAGGGTGCTTTCAACTTCAGTCTTTTATTTAGCTGTTCTCTTGAACTGCCTGTTTTCTCACAACACATTCCACACTCTGTCACAACCACTCATTGTATTTTTCCAAAAACCCTGGAAGACACTGTAAGGCCCTGCTTCAGCCAGAATTTTTTTCATAAAAACCATTTCTTATACTTCAGCACTTTCACTACAGCAGGATGAAAGACATATCTTTAAAACATGTCGGGTAGCATGTCTTGAAGCACTGGCACAGGTGAGGCAAATGGTTCTTAGCACATCAGTTGTTGGGGCTGAGCCGTGGGAAATATCAGGTGCTTGGAGGCCATCATTGTCAAGTGGTCACATTCTGTCATACTGTCATTCATGGCCAAGAATGTGCTATTTTGGTGTATATATTTAAGAACTGAAGCATACTAACTTACTTTCTCCATGTTTTGGACTTCACACCTGCTGAATTATCAGCTGGAAGAATATCCCAGGAGCAGCTCTACTTCACCTTATCCAAGAACTTTCCAGCATCTTACAGCCATTTGAAAAGTTTTTAGGCAGCCTAGAGTAAAAAGGGTTAAGTGCAAACACCTCTCTTGCATCATCCCAGTGGAGTGCCTGACTGCCTGACCCATCCTATGTATGAGGAACTCAGGCACAGTTACGTAGTCTGCCCAAAGCCATGCAACAAGTTAACAACTAAATCTGGAGCTACTGGTCTCTCAATGTAATGGTTGGACAAGATGACCTTGCTGGCAAGTTTTACTAAAACCTTTGCTATCTTCTGGGGAGTTATATTGTTATGTAGGCAAGCTAAACCTTTCTGTGAACACTAACTTTTCCAAACTGGAAGGGCATGTGGAAGGGACAATCTGCCCCTTGCCTGAAGGCTTCAGTAGCACAAGTCTTGAAGAGACTGAGACCTCATAAATTCATTATTGTGCAGGACCAATTTGAAATGCTATCTGAAAAGATGGCTGTAATACCAGATCCTGAGCTACAGAGGTTCAGGATGCAAGGATGACGCTTGCACCTGGCTCCTGTGAAATGCTTAACCCCACAGACAAGACCTCCCATGCTATTTATTCATTACAGCCACACTCAGCCGGCACAGAGTGCTGGTGTTCATGTGTGTGAGCTCCGTAAGCATGCATATATGCTGTAATGCACTGCATAAATAAATAATGAAATACACAAAGACACACATACATCTTTGTATATATCCCACGTTAAAATGGGGTTGGAACATACAAGCTAAGGACGCTGTGAAGTATTGACTGCTTTGTTACAAATGCAGTGCCTGAGACCTGGGTGCATGAAAGGTCACATCTTTTTTATCCACCATGATCACCTCAGCCTCCATTGCAATATAGATTATTTGTTATTCTCTCAGAAGCATTTGGCCTTTATTTTTTAATCAGTTGGGACTGGTCTGAGTTATGTTGAGGAACACTGGGCTCAGTACTTGTAGGAAGCATCCATGGCTGAAAAGAATAACAATGCAGAATTACGGTGTGTGGCTTTGTACCCTGAAAAGACTAGAAATCTTTCAAAAATAATGGTAATTTACAATTAGATGGAATTTTACAGTTGAAATCCAAGCACATCTAAGCATATGATATGATTCACATTACTTGCTGCTAAACTGATGTTGCTAATTCTTTTGTAGCTTGTCACAACAGAACAAAGATAGTGGTCTCTATTTTAGGAAGCATATGAATCAGTGGGAGAGCCAAAAGGAAACAAATGGATCACTGGTGAGACTAAAAATGCCTCAGAGATGTGAACAGTGTGTCTGCTGACTCTGAGGTTGTGCAGAAAAAATTCAAGGAAGGGTTTTAAGCATGGCTAGCCACACAAAAAAACCACATGTTTTGAGCTGACGGTTTAAGGAGGAAGTGGCCTTGCACACTGTCCGTCCTTCCTACGTGATTTAAAACAAAGATATGATACAGACAGAGACTGCTTATTCTCTCACCGAACATTAACTGACAATCTTTAAAAGGCAAATCCAGCAGAGGAAAATAAATTATATGACCACGGCAAGTTCCTCCTAAACAACCTGTAGTAACAACCTGATCAGGCCGACTTGCCTATACATTGACTGTGGGGTGCTGATCATCCTAATATCACTACTGAAATGAAGAAGAAAAAAATGAAGGGTTAATAACCATAGTAATAGCCCATCAGCATCTGAAGCATGCAAGAACTTCATAAATGTAACAAATACATGTTCAATGCCATAGTCAAAAATTCACAGGTCATTTCCCCTTTGGATGTTAAGAACACTTTGCTTGGCTGTGTTAGGTGGGAGGTTTGCTTCTGGAAAGGCTCTCTAATCACATGGCAAAGAAGAGAACAGTAGAAGAGTGTGATTCCTGGCTGTACCCAGAGGTACAACAGGGTCTTTTATTACTGAGTGCTGAAGGAGAGGACAGGTTCAGGTGAGAATAGTGAAAATACACTGGACTTCTTCTAGTACAAGAGACATATATGAGAGTGGACAGACAATCCCAATGGAAAATATTTGATGAATGCCTCTGGGCTTAGGAGAAAAATCATTCCCATAATGACAAGAAGAGGCATCTGTCTCTGGCTCTCTGCTGGCTGGCACTGTAGTACAGCACTGCCTGCTGTGATGCCCAACACGCTTCAGCCCAAGCTAACAATTCAAATGCTGCCACTGAAGGTGCTCTAGAAAAAAGCAGAGTTATTCAGACCACTGAAATCTATACTGACTTATGACAGGATTTTTATTGTGACAAGAAGAAAAGTGGGTCTAAAGCTTACCATTATTTTTTCAATCTGGCTAGGATTTATAATGGCTTCCTGCCAATGGCAATTTGAAGGCAAAGTTATACCTAGTTTTGCTCTCAAACAATACGAAAAGCACGATTTGCATTTTGACAGTTTCTGAGGAAAATGAGTTTTTTTCTGAAATGCACTCTGCTGAAAAGGGCAACAGATTGGATGTTTTAAGGTAATAGTTCTTCCACAGAAAATGGAATCCTTCAACTTTTTCAGTCTGTCTTAGAGGATCATATCCAGTAATTTGTGCCTCCTTGGATCTTGCTCAGCCAAATCATGAGAGTTCTAGTCATGTCGAAGTTGTGTTCTTGAATTCGCTGAATTCATGCTGTAAAAATACAGTAACAGGTCTCTAACACCTGTTTTGCATAAAAGTCTGGAAAGGCCTGCTCTTACTCAAAATTGTAATTTGCTGTTTGGGAAAATAGCATTAGAAACTTGTGACTTACAGCAGGAAAAATCAATCTGTCATCTTGAAGCCAACATTGCAGAAATCTTTGCACTAAATAAAGTCAGCAGAAGAAGAGCAGTAAAGTAAGTGCCTGTTCTAGTTGAGACTGATGTTTAAATCTAGAAGTCCACTTCAAAAATGGGATTGACATTTGTACAAGCACACAAATGTCAGACTGTGCTTTTTTAGGCTTGGATCCGTTTAGACCATTCATGCTTTAAACAGCAGGTTTGAAGTATTTGTACCTAAATTTGGACAGAAAAGTTTGGGCTCTTTTGAACAGTAGCTAGTATCTTTTCCATAGGAAAAACAAACAAAACAACCAAACCAACACAACAGTATTTCATTGTGGTTAATCATAAACTTGAGATATTTTTAAAATTAGAAACCCTGGCTGTTTCTGCATAATGCATTCAGTAGCACAGACCAGGATCTATCTGACAGCTGTGATCTTGCAGTAATACACAGAATCTCGTCCCATACAGCACAGAACTTTCTGCCACAGCCAGATGGAAGCCGTTGGGCAGAAGGTTTTAGGCTTTGTCTTAATCAGAGTTAAGTTCAGAGCATCGGTTTTTAACTTACCATTAAACTGAAACTTCCATTTTGGTAGCTGTGCTAGACTGACCATAAAACAATAGCACACATCAGCAAAGGTGACTGGTGTGGAGGTTCCTGTACTGATATGCCAGGTTCTTTCTGCCTGGGAACGATGGATGTGTTTATGCAAATCACGCAGAGAGATATCAAGCTGTTTGTTACACATTGTTTGGAAAGAATTCTTATTTATCTTTGTCTGGAGGATATATCGTGTCCAAAGTTTAGAGGGAGATTATTATTTTAGTCTGTGCAAGCTCTGTTTGGTGTGGTTCCCTCCTGCTACTCAGTGTTTCTAAAACAGAGATAGATCTGCATTCTCACCTACCCTTGAAACAGGCACGACTGTGGAGTAGGGCCTCTCCAAGAGGCACAACACATGGCAGTGCTTTGTTGTAAGCTCAATGCACTCATTGTAACTTCTTGTGGTAGGAAGGTCACTCTGTACTCCATGGCTAGACACATATTGTGCCTGCTAAATACTGCTGTAGTATTTCATCACAGTGGGAACCCAGACAATAGGTCATGCCTTGCATTAATGTGTAGGATCTTGAAAAATCAATACAATTCAAATAACAGGGGACTGCTGCCCAGTCGTTAACTATTCCCAGGACACACAGAGCAGCAATGGCTGTTGCCATTAAGCTGCCACTGTGCACACAGAAAGTACAATGTGCTCTCTGCTAACTCATACCAGTAAATCCAGAATCATACATGGGCATGTGTTATTGGAAATATAAACGGTTCCCTTGCTCCAGAGATCTCTTCAGAATACTTTCTGTAATACAAATATAAATGTCAGATTCTTCAAAGGAAGGCCAGTTTCTGAGTCAATTTTTGTGTCCAGCAAGCCCCAGACCTAAGTGACTGTATCTCTTTTGCTGAGGGCCTGATCTAACAGCCATTCAAATCAATAGAAAGGCTAATTGATTTGAAAGTTTTTGGATAAAGCATCTAAGGCCACAACCTGCCCTACTGCAATCACCAGAAAATTTATCATTGACCTCAGTGAGTACAGGATGAAATACCTGGGCTCTTGCTCAGCAGGTATTTGAGTCCACACACATAATTTATTTAACTGTAAACCATTCATATGCCTCAGTACTTGTCAGATATGGAACAAAAGTGTGATGGTTGCCAAACTGAGAAGAGGGTAGCTTTCAGAACTGCCTTTCTCCTGCCAACAGCAATGATATTTGAAGGAAAGAATAAGCAAGTTCATTGTTTCCACCATTTTGTTACAATAGAGAAGTAAGAAATAAGTGAAATGAAAAAGAAAGAATTTGAGAGCAACACTACAGAAAGAGGAGAGCTTCTATTCCTTCAATTACTTCTCAGGGGACTTTCAAAAATGTAAACAGTGACTTTTTATCTTCATTAGGAATCTGAGTCTCAACTACAACCCAAGCTTTCCTAGGGCTTGCCTACACTGGAAAAATACATTATGTTAATTGATTAACATGGAATACTTAATATAACAGTCAGTATAAACAAAGACTAAGGCTTTGACATTTTTTGTTGTTGACCCAAGGTAACCTGGCTGCCAAACATGACAGTTCTTGTCTACACTAAGTGGTTTGTATCACCTTAATTAACGTGTTTTAACACAATGTAATTTTGCAATACAGATTAGTCCTTTGGGGCATTTATTCTGTACATTTAATTTTCTGTCTCGCCTATCTTGAATTTGCAGATATGCCCTGCTTCTCCCCTCCCCCTTCTATCCTGAAGCCACTATCATTGAAAATTGAAGAGACTTTGTAGGCATTCTCATTTCTTGCTTCAACTTACAAACTGAAAGCACAATCAAATACACTATTTGTTTATATCCCTTGATAGCTGATGTTATAAGAATAAAGTTGATCTTATAATTCAGGAACTGCTTGTTCTGCATAGAAAAATATCATCAAATACCAGCTTATTGAAATTTTTGCAAAAATATTGCAGATTGTACAACTAGCCATTTTCTTGGTTGACTCACACAGCCTATTCCCAGCCACTGCAGCATTTTTCCAAAATCTACTTTCCCCATTTAAGAAAATGAAGAAGAAACAAACCAAACCAAACCAACAAACAAAACCAAAAAAAAAACCCAAAACCGAAATAAAAAACAACAGAAAGAAAGAGAAAGCCAAAAAGTAGACTAAAAAGATATCATTAAACATTTAGGTTAAAAGATCAAGTTTATCTGGACTCTAGACATACTTATGCTGCACACATAGTATTTTATTACAAAATGTTATTATTTTGTAAGAAACCAAGTCCCTCAGCACTACTGAAACTATGAAAAATCCTAAATTCATAAGACATGATGCATGTAAAATGCTGTTTGGCTACATATCACTGGTTCATTTCAGCATCCTCTGAAGGACACACATCCTTGCCCATCCAGCACTCAGTGCAGTCTGAAGTGACTATTAACTCTCTGATATACTCGGTTATATTAAGTGACTGAAGGCATGCAGCACAGCCACACCAGCTCTCCCGTGCTGTAATTTCACTGCCTGGAAATTTCTTTCTGAGAGATGAGCAGCTAAAAGGAAAAGTGCTGCATGTACATTCATTTTTTTCCTAAAAGGATAGGGTAAGTGATCTAATGCATGAGTTTTCTTTACATCTATGACTTGGAAACTTTACAGCCCAGCTAAGGTGCTTCAGCCTAATAAATGCTGAGGGATGTGATTCTTCTATACTTTGCTCCCATAAGGCCCCACTTGCAGTCCTGCATCTAGTCCTCAGCACAAGAAGGACATGGATCTCAGTACAAGAGAGATACGAAGTTCCTGAAGCAGCTCTAGCAGAGAGCTACAAAATTGGTCAAGGGACTGGAGCATCTCTCTTATGAGAGAGCTGGGCCTGTTCAGCCTCAAGAGGAGATACCTGAGAGGGGACCTCAACAGCGTCTATCAGTATCTGAAGGGAGGGTGTCAAGAGGATGGAGCCAGGCTCTTCTCAGTGGTGCCAAGCAATAGGACAAGAGGCAATGGGCAGAAACTGATGCACAGGAAGTTCCACCTGAACATGAGGAAAAACTTCTTTACTGTGCAGGTGACGGAGCACTGGAACAGATTGCCCAGAGAGTCTGTGGAGTCTCCCTCACTGGAAATATTCAAGAACCATCTGGACACAATCCTGTGCCATGTGTTCTGGGATGGCCCTGCTTGAGCAGGGAGGCTGGACCAGATGACCCACTGTGGTCCCGTCCAACCTCACCTGTGACCTGTTGGAGCAAGTTCAGAGCAGTGACACCAAGATGATTGGAGGGATGGAGCACCTCTCCTGTGAAGAAAGACTGACATAGTTGGGACTGTTTAGCCTTGAGAAGGCTCCAGGGAGACCATAAAGTTTTTCACGATGAGGGTGGTGAGGCACTGGAACAGGTTTCCCAGAAAAGCTGTGGTTGCCCCCTCCCTGGAAGCGCTCAAGGCCAGGTTGGATGGCGCTCTGAGCAGCCTGGNCAGGCGGCGGCGGCGCCCATTGGCGGAGGCGCGGGGGGGCGTGGCCGGCGGCCGGTCCGTCAGCTGCGCCGGGCCCTCACAACAAAGGGCTCCGCGGCGTCGGCGCGGCTGCGGGGCTGGGGTGATCGCGGTTTGGGTGAGTTCGCTTTGTGGGGAACTGCGGGCACCAAGCACGTTGCCGATGTCCCGGGTGTGATGGTCTCCTGCGGTCTGAGCGTTGGAAAGCAGCAGCAGCGGCGGAGCTCCCGTTTTTCTGTGCTCTCATCTCGGCTTCTCTCCCCTGGGAGGGCGCCGAGGCCGGAGGGTTTTGGCGTTGTCCCGGCTGTCGAGCAGCCGGTGGTCTCGTCCGCCCTCCGGCCAGCCTCCGGAGCGTAGCCGGGAAGGTGCGCAGCTGCTGCGGGCTCTGCCGGGTCAGCCCCGGCGCCGCTGGAAGCGGCTGTGTGGAGCCTCCTGGTGGTGGTTACAGAGCTGTGAGCTGAGGGCGCGGGGGGATCAGCAGCTCGGCTCTCTAACACGGGACTGCACAGGGATTGGGAGGTGTCTTTTTTTGGTTGTGTTTTCTTTTTACTTAGCACATACCCCGTCTCCTTTGCTAGGTTAGAAACAAAGAAAAAAAAGGAAAAAATACTTTTCTAAATGCAGCGATACTGTATTGTTGACATTCAGAGGAGATGTGCTATCTATAACAGCCTCTTAATCATTACTGTAGCTGAGTCAGTTGTTCCCAGGCTTGTGTTTTCCTGCAGCTGACAGTTCCTGTCTAAGAACTCGAAAATCTCTCTTGGTCTCTGTCCTGTTTTCCTCCCCGGACGATAGCCCTTAATAACAGCCTAACTTCTCTTTTGCTGTCTGGCTTGCACAACAGCACACAAGCGTGGCCTTTTTGAAGGTGCTTGTCCAAAAGGATGTCAAAGCATCAACCACTTTCTAAATGTGCCGTGGTTTTAAGCCCAGCTGGAGATGAAACCAGGACAAAATGATTCAGATGTTTTTTTGGATCCTCCTTGGGGTGGGGGAAGGGAAAAATGGGACAAACTGCTTTTGATCTACAGAAAGTCATTTGTGGGTCAAAAGCAGAGGTTTGTTTAGCTTACATTCTCAGGAACAGTGATCTGTCTCTTACTTGTTAGAGGTTAATTATTTTATGTTGCTGTGGTGCCTCGGGAGCCTTACTAGAGGAGTGTGAGCTCTCGTCTTGCTCCACTCTGTGCACAGAACAAAAAGACAGCCTCTGCCTGGAGGTACCTCCAGGCTTGATCTAGGAAGGAGGCAATACACGTGTGGGAGTACAGGGAAAGCCAGTGCTGATCAGCAGCCATGCAATGTCTCCCTAGTTAGCCTAAAGAAAAAACAAACTCGTTTCTTCATAGGCCTGGTGCCAAGAGTTAGGGAAGGATATGGAAGGTAACTGGAAAGATACAGGCTTCAAGCTTTTGCTTAGAGTTCATTTCCTTATCCCTAGTAAGCTCTGAACTGAAGCACTAAAACCTTCTCAAGAAGGTGCTTAGGAACACTATAGGCATTTGGCATTTCCTTAGGTAACCCATCCAGGGCTTAGTGACCTTAATGGTTAAAAGTGTTTCCTGCTAGTAACCACTGAAAGTTGAACTTTGCTACAGTCTAAAGCCACTTGCTTGCTCTGGATAAAAGAAGTCAAGAAATGCTTGTCTCTTTCTTCACATAATTGACTACTGTTGTAATTTTTTCCTTCCCTCTGTTAAACTTTCCCATTCTTTAAATTTTATTGATTTTCTTTAGACTTCTGATCATTTTTGTAGCTCTCTTTAGGAGAGCCCTGATTTTTCATTTTCCGTTGTGGTCCTTAAAAATAGACTTGTATCACTATTGCAGCTGAGTTGTTTCTAGTCATGTGTTTTCCTGCAGTCAGTTGTTTCTCTTGAGGAACTAGCGTGCATAACTTCTTGAGTTTCACTGTAGCTTTTCATATTGCTCTGGAAGACTACTTTAAATTCTGCTGCTATCCTTTTGAGCTGTCTGAATAAGGAGGAAGCTACATAAATGTGTACAGAAGCAGTGCTGCATGGAGCAGGCATTTGTCCTTATATTGAACAAGTAGGTGATGGGGTCTGGTGTCCTGGGATAAGATGACAAAGGAGGCCCAAACAACTCTTTAGTGTGGCCTGAGAGTTCTAGGGTGAAGCAGGGTATACAGGCCTTAAATAATATTCTTTATGGGTTGTATCTTTTAATATCTGGGTTTGTCTTCTGTCACGTGTCTTACTCCCTTTCTGAATGCAGGCACCCATACTGTCTTACATGGATATATTCTTTCCTATTTAATTATCAAACAGGTATTTAATCTGTAATAATTCTGTGATGATTCAAATATTGCTATGGGCAAAAATAATTTTTAGTTAAGTTGGTGAATATTTTCCCCATAGTTTTTAGTTTTTCAGCTGCTTTAATGGCTTCTATTTATTGGCTCATACATAAATATCAAAGGCTGTAAGTGTGCTGATCTGAGGTGTTTAAACGTTCAGCTTCTCGGTACTAATGGGTTTTTTCATCTTAACTGCCAGATGCAGAGGTCACGCTTATGGTGACCAATGGATTTAGGGGAGTGAATTGGGAAATAAGCACTGGGATTGGTTAAACATACCTGATACTTTTCCATGTTCCTTAGACTTAGGATACATGGTTAGTTGGGTGGTTGCTGTGAAAATGATCTCACTGGTAACTGTGTGTTGTACTTTGAACCTGAAGACAGGATGTGCCTTGCTACTGTGTTAACTTGTAGTCAGTGGCCCTGAAATGTGTGTGATGGAACAGAGAAGAAACACTGCTTTGGGCTTCCCTGGGAGCCCTCACAGGGGCTCCTCTGTGTCAGCAGAGAAGGTGAGTTGTCTGGAGCAGAAAACATGCCCTTGCCCTTGGCATCTTTCTGACATGGAAGAAGGCAGGCAGAGAGCTGGGGGAGCATAGACGCAAGAGTCCTGTACAAGAGTCCTCTCTTCCCTTAGGAGAAGCTGAACAGACCTTTTCTTGGGGAGGAGGATTGAAATGAAGGCAATCAGCTCCCAGGAGAGACTGAGGATTGGGTTTTTTGTATGTATCTAGCTGGGAGGGGATGGTGAATGCCAGTGAAGCTGCCTCTCCTCTTTGGGGAAAAATGTTCATTGGTACCTCAGACTGCACTAACAAGGGGCTTTTAATTTGTTCTCTAGGGATGTTACCTGTGGCTTTGTCATTAAGATCCTTATCATTTTTTGCAGGTTTCACATAAACCGTTTACAAGTCATGCTTCTCGTGCATGTCCTGTACCTAAGCTGATAAAGCATCTATGCACTTTAATCTCAAGTCTGTGCCACTCTGCTAGTACAGTGTGAGCTGTGCCTTGAACCTTGGATATAAAGACCTACCAGCCAAAGTCTTGTTCCTGCCTTAGTAATGTTCCAGAGGTTAAATAACATGCTCATGGGAGAGATTGATAGCTTGTCCAGCCAAGAGCCAGAGTTCAGTGAGAAAGAAGATGACGAGTGGATTCTGGTTGACTTTATAGGTAAGATATCTGTCAGACATAAGCTTTGCCTTTGTCTTGCTCTGGCTCTTGCTTGTCTTACTCCATGTGAACAAACCAGTAGCTTGGGGAAACTTTATCTGAGCAAACCCAGTGTGGGATTAGAGTGCAGGGTGTCTTCCAAACAAATGTACTAATACATGTTGTGTAAATTGGTGAGAAAAGTGATGTCAGGTTTATAAGCCTGACACAGGCTTCAGCAGAACCACTTGTACAAATAAAATATATTTGACTTATTTCGCAATTATATAGCTTTACTGATAACAGTTGTTTCACATTTGTAACATGGCTTGTCTGGGAACTCCCTTTTCCCCTCCCCTGCTTTTAAAAAGTAAAAACTTGTGTATGTGCTAACAGGGCTTTTTTTTTTTCTTTTTCTTTGCTTTTTTTTTTTTTTACTATTATTTTTTTCATGTCCCATTTCTCGCTATGTGCAACCTTGTTGTTTTTGACCTCTGGTGATCACCAACATCCATGGGTTCCTGTCCACTGATGAATGGTCCCCTACAGCAGACACTTGCACTAATTGCTCCGTGGAGGAAGCAGATATTGTTGAAGCATCGGCCACGGACAGCTCGCCCGTCTTCTCTTGTTTATCATCTCCCTTGGAACACTTGCCGGAGGCCAGCGAGTCTTGCTTCATCCAGTTTGAGTCATGTCCTATGGAGGAGAGCTGGTTTATTACCCCTCCCCCATGTTTTACTGCAGGTGGATTAACCACTATCAAAGTGGAGACCAGTCCAATGGAGAACCTCTTAATAGAGCATCCCAGCATGTCTGTGTATGCTGTCCACAATACCTGTCACAGCCTTAATGAGACTGGATGTGGGGATGAGGAGTTTCACAGCCCAGGTAGTCCCAGGTATGTCTGAATTCTCTTGTCAAGGAGCTCTGGTGCCGAAAATATCTGGTTTCTACTTGATCAGCTTAGACACTTAATACTGAATTTTCCAGCTTATTTCAGGGGAGGTGAATAAAGCATGAATACTACACAAGGTGTGTAGAGTGGTCAGGTGCCTGCCTGCTCAGAAAAATGTTATACAAGATGGCTGTGTCAGGAAACAGTTGGGTGTGCTATTTTGGTACTACAATAATATTTATGGAGCCTTATTACTCCCTTGCAGAGTATATTCCAGTCCTGTTGAAACTGGTGGCAGTTAACTGCACAGCCAGTAACATAGATATGAAAGCACTTTGCCCCCTCCACAGCTATGTGTGTTTTTCATAGCTGCTAGTCAGTACTCTTTCAGTCACCTTGTGAGATGAAACATAGAACTTTAATTATGCTGACAGGGAAGTGGTTTGGGGTTTAGGTGAGAGGATTCTTTGGGCTTTTTTTTTATTTCTGAACCTAGTGATGGATAAGGACAGGATTAAATTTTCCCACAAGTGGCTTGTGGAACCAAAGCAAACTGAAGGATTCCACAAAACTTAGTCCCCTCAATGTAAAGTCCCCTGCAAGCTTCTTACCGTACTAAAAGTAGAAGCTTTGCTTTTTGGTTTTGGGTCCTAAAAATGTATCCATCTGGGCTTATTGTAGAGGCACATTTGCCAAGCACAGGCATTCTTTGGTGTTTGCGTATACAGCTGTACAAGTATAGTATACATGGATGTATGCAAATAGAGTATTTCTTGGCCATTATGACCCCACACTTGCCTGTGCATTTATTGATTTTGAAATAATTGGGTGTTTCGTGAATCCCAGTTAATAACAAAGACTGACTTTTCATTCCATCTAGTTCTGAAGTTTAGAAACAATAACACTAAAGAAAAAAATCACAGTATACTAAGCTTTGATATACATGAAGAAATGAGTGTAGCGGTTGAGTTGCTGTAGGTAGATGCCTGTTGACATGTCTGATCCGCTCCTTGCCATATTTAAGTTCTTAGTTCAAAGAAACAGGTGGCTTTGAGATGACATGCTGCTGTATAATGTTGAAGTATAGTGCTGATACTATTGATCTTGGAGTGGGATTTGTGTAATTATTTGGGGAGGACAGTTCATGATGTTAAGCATGAGGGGTCTAACTTAAGTTAAATTGGGGGAAATTATGAGCAGACAGCACCTTTAAAATGAGGGTCTGAAGGAATCTGCAAGAGTACTGTAGGCTGCAAGGCATGCCCTACAAAAGACAGTAAGCCACTTTATCTAAAGTACCAATTTGCGGTGAATAGTAACACTCAAAGTTGTATACTGACTTTTCAGTCACTTCAACTAGGGATACTGATGTAAATTCTTCGAGAAGAATCCTGTCTTATATTATACAGTACAGTTAAGCTGCTTTAATATGTGGAAAAGCTAAAGGTGTGCTCTTCAGCTGGTGCGTAATTAAGTTTCTTCACACTGAATTCTGTGCTGTTGCTTTGTCAGAGGATCTAGGCTCTTGTACAGGGTACTTTGTGTGACAGCTGGGATGAGACTTAAGCCTAAAGCTGAGGTAGACTACAGAATTCGGGAACATTGGTTACACTGATATTGCAGTAAGTTTCAAAAGCTGTTTTGAAGTCTCTAGTGGTTTAATGGTTGGCCATTTAATATTGTAGGGCCAAGAAAAGCTGCTTAAGGCACACTGGCACAGTAAGTACTACTGTTTTGGGACAGTGCTTTTTGTTTGATCAGGCTGCTAGCAACACTGCTTCTTCTAGAGCCTTGTCTGCCAAAGCAATACTGGTTTTAGGACTAACCTTTGTGCCAAATGATTACTTGATCAAGCCTAACTACATCTGCTTTAACAAGCCAAAATGCTAAGTGCAGAAAAATTACTGAAATAATTGGGTTGGGGGTCTGAAGCCTTTAATGTTTCTTGTGAGGTGTGGTTCTGTAGCACAATGAGCAGGACACTTCTGCTTTCTAGCTAAGTAGACACTGGAAGCACAGCAGTGAATGTATGTAGTGATGGTCTGGCTGAAGACACAGCCGCTCTGAAATTCCATTTTGACAATACGATGGAGACTCCTCAACCCTGTTCTCTTGGTGCATGGAACTCACTAGTGCCAGCCTACCAAATGCACCTAAGGTACCAAAATGCTACATTTTGGAAGAGTATGTGGCCTTTTAGCTAATTCAAACCACCTCTGCTATCCCAGTGTCACTTTATGATGACAAATAGAAGAGTGTTGGTTTGCAACCCATTGCTGGAAGGGTATTTGATAAGAGGGGGGGCAAAAGCTTAAGTATCTTCAGCCAGCAAGTTTAAACCATTTTTTCTCCTTTTGTGGAGGAAATCTCTTTTCTCATTTTAAATTCCTTTCAAAGCAAAAGGATGTTGTATAAACTTCCCTATTTGTCAGATTAGTCATATTTTTCTATAACAAAACCACAACAGTTTGCATTAGCAGTTGCTGCCCTTTGCTAGCTAAGGATATACTTAGGAAATACAGGTTGCAATGACTGTGGTGTGGCTTCCTGGCTCCTTAATGGCTTTCCCCAGAAAGCCATTTCACTTGAAGTTCCACCTCCAGCACTGTTGGATGTGCTAAGGGATTGCTCCACATAGAAAATAGTAGTCCCATATTTGCAGGTACCCTCACGTAAATTAAACTGGTGTAATCTGCAAAGACTGTACTTAAAAGGCACTGTGAATTGATTTGTGCTTGTTAGTCACCTAATTTTTGCTTGATATTTCAAGTGCTAAGTTTAGGACAATATCCAGCAAATAAACAGGAGCAGACCACAATGTCACATATGACTGCTCTGCAGTCTGTAGTCTTCAGTCAGTCATATCAGGCTACCCAAGGATCCAAAAGCAAGGCTAGGATATTTAAAATAAGAAAGTAGAAGGGAGGGAGTATTCCCTTGATAACAAGGAGTATTTCCCTCCAGAGTGGAGTGGGGGGAGGCAGAAGAGTTTACTTCATGTCAGGCACCTGCAGACTCCCAGAGTAAGGCTACAAAGGGCGTACCATGGGCATGGCAGACCTCATTTATGTCTACAGAGACATCATACAATAATTGCAAGTTAAGCTCTTCCAGAAGAGACTTTATGATAAAGTCATGCTAGTGCTGAAAAACAGACTTCCCAAGAGACCTCTTGCTTGTGCTTGAGCAAGTTCCTGGTCTTGCAGACATCTTTCCTGGGCACCACTGACCAGTTGACAGCTGGTTGTTGGGCCCTGAGTGGGGAGACAGAAGGCAAGAAACTCTGCTGCCACTGGTCTCACACCAGCTGTAGCACTCAGATTTGGGTTTTGCTTTGCTTTTAAAATGGCTAGGCTATTTTTATCTTTACTTTGGAAGTTTCAGGAAATGCCAGTGATTGTTCTGTCAAGTAGGGAAGTCCTTTTTCAATATGTCAGTTGCTGCTTGCATAGGCTGCTGGTTTGTTTTTTCACTAGTGCATGATGAAACAAGGGTTTGCCGAAAATGCTTACTCACTGCTCATGAAATTTAGGGGGCTGGTTGAGGAACAATCCTTCTAAGTTATATCTCATGTGTGTCACAACTGGTCTACCTTTCCACTCATCTGCATGAACATTGTTTGGATTTACTTGTGTGGCTGGCAATTGAAATGCACTTTTGTTAGTGTGCATCTGTTTTCAGGCTGAACCACCTACATTCAAGATGGTTTTAAATCAAACTTTGCCTAGTGGATAACTCTCAAGTCTTCCAAAGCTGGAGCAGTGTGACACACATTGCCTTCTATTTCTGATCTGTATTGCATTCTGGGCTTAGGGAGGTGGTGTGGGGAAGAAAGCACGGTAGAGTAAGACACCAAAAGTCCAAAGGCTCTTGTGGGGTCCTCACACAAGAAGTGGTTAGCAGCACTACACATTACTTACCAGTGTAGTAAGTGCCTTCACCTCAGCCCAAATCTGTGTCCAGTAGAACAAGGGTACCCTTTTGAAATGCTGGATGTTGATGTCCATGTTCTACCCTTTATTTTGCTTGTCTTTCCAATGCACCTCAGTAGTGACTGATACCTGCTTGTTACATTTCTAGACTGGAGGCCCGAAATGAAACAGGACAGCGTGTTCACTGCTATGTCACGGCTCTTGCTACTAGTTCAACTTTTCTGGAAAAAAAAAAGAGCTTTCGTCCTACCCACTGGATAAAAGAACATAATGAAAGACACTACATCAACAGAAACAGTCTCCGTCGCCAAAACCTTACCAGGGATTGCCACTCTCGGCAAATCAAGCACAATGGACTGTTTGTTCACCAGCCTTGCCAGCGTCAGTTCAATTACTGATGGTTCTTGTGGTTTTAATCTATGATCTAATTGTTTCTTAGGTTGCTCTTGTTTTCATGTGTAGGTAAGTGTGGTCGATCTGAAGCTGATCGTCGATCCCTCAAACACAATCATAACTAGTGTTGCATTATTTTCAAAAGACACATAAATCTCCAAACATCTTGCAGCAAGTTCTAAATGTTGATGTTAAATATCAGTGTCTTGGAAGCCTATCAGTACGATAGTTTGTGTGCTGTTTTATAAACTATTATGTATAGATGGGTTCTTAGTTGGTATTTTAAAGAAACTTAACTGAGATGGAAATCAGTTACATTTTGCATTAATCAAAATGGAGTTAGAAAATTTGAGGTTAGCCATATGCTTTAATGACCAGTACTTGACAGCTTGTGTATCTGTCTGTATTCAGCATATATGATTAATTTCTAACAAGGAAATACTATACCTGCCAGTGGATATTACATAGCTGTGCTGAGCTGTTTCAAGAAGGACATCTCATCTAAATTCCTAGAACTTACTTGTGTTAGTGGGGTCTGTGTAGGTGTGCTGGTAGTTGATGTGGATATTGAAAGAGGGTTAAATGTCCCACCAATATTGTTGCAGTACAATATGGTGTTACAGATGTAGTACCGCACAGTGGAGTGGGAAGAAAAGTGAACCTTTGGGTAACGTGCAGATGCACAACACAGAGAACTGAACTGGGTTTTATATGGTAAAGTTTGAGTTTCTCTAACTCCTTTCTCTAACTATTTCTGTCTTTGAAACATGTATTTCCCCTACCCTATCTCATTTAATCTCTAGTCTAGTTAAAGGAAAAAGATGGTGGATTGACCATTCTTTTAATCCCATCAGTAGCTGACTGCTCTTTGAAGAAGTCAGGCTGATGGACAGCTGTTTCTGAGCTACAAATTGCTATTAGATTGTCTTGTATTTACGGATTGAGAGTAGCTCAAAAGTAGCTAGAAGGAAGCTTTTATTCGAAGTTCTCCTAATTTTCTCTCTTTCTCTCTATGAAAATGAAGTCCAAGTAACTAGGGACTGGAAATGAAGGGTGGTGTGAGGCAGGAAGAAGTGGATGCTGAACTAAACACAGCGATAACAGAGTGTATAAAAATTGATTGATCGGCCGTGGTTGTTCTCGCCCATTGGAGGCAGAAGGACTGGATAGCAATTCCATGGGCCAACAGGAAAGAAAAGCCATTCAAAACTAGCAAGTAGTTTTCTTAAGAACACTGTGCAAGATGTTTTGGAAGTTGGCAGGCACTGCCAACTACAACTACAGGTAAAGTAACATTCACCTGTTAATAAAAACTCTGTGTTACACAGCAGCCAGTAGCATGCTGAACCCTGATAGATCAGTCTGGGAAGTGGATTAAATGGATATGGAGGTAAGGAAGCAGAAATCTGCACTGAAAGAAGGGGGGAAATAAAAGTAAGTTTATCTTCCTTTCTGCCAGTGTTTAATGTGACTTGCTGTTTTCCCTTGTGTTTAGTGCCTAGGGCATTAAAGTGTTAGCATTCTACTCAACCGTGTCTTCCAGTAGTCCTTATACAGAAGCTGGTATAAGGAGTCATGTGAAGAGCCTTTGAAATAAGGCAAGGTCAATAATGTGAATTATTCCAGGCCTATGAAGTATTTAAATTCAGCCAAATGCTTCAATTTCACTGAAGCAAAACCCCAAGAATTCATATTGACCTTGACGTAGTGGTACTGTTGCAGTTCTGCAGCTGGCATTGTGGAACCTACTTAGCATACAGGGAACAGCATTTATAACCTCTGTTTCACTGCAGATATGCTGCTTCACTGGAATTACTTAGGATTGTCTCAAAGGGATGTTGAAAATAATTAAAGGTATAAGAGCAGGAGGTGCTTTCCTGGATACGCTAGTCTGTTTGTTTTTGGGTTTTTTTGACACATTGAATTCACATGGACACTGAAAGCAAACAAAATTGGTCACATCATGAGTTTCCGAAAGAGATACTTTGTTACTGCTGTTTTCAGTAGTATGTGCCCATGTCCGTACAACAATTTCCATGTGGTCCAAATACTTTGGTTTATCTGCAAATAAGTACTCTTACTTGCCTCAGATTATCTACCTTTATCACTCCAACTTTTTGTCTAGCTTAAACTTCCTTATCCTCGCTGCCAACTTTCTAGCTCAGGAAAATTCTTTGCTTTCCTGTATTACTTTTCTTTATATAAAAGTAACTACTTTCCTTCAGCTTTAATTTTCTTAAAGTGAAATGAAGGAAGATGGAGTCTCCACCTCCCTATGTTGGAAGGTGTAAGCAATCCCTGAACTCTTAATGGGGAGATGGAGTTGAGAGTATAAGGCTCCCAGGCATTAAAATGAGAGCCTTGGTCTGTTCTTCTCAGTAGGCAAGTAAATGCAACTTTAGACTGCTCCTAGAATTGGGAGATACTGATCTTTTTATACTGCATTACTAGATGACTTTCTGGTGATGAAAAGCTATATCTTTCAGGATATAAACTATTTTGTTGCACAAAGCTGTGCTTCTCAATTTGTAATATTGGAAACCATATTATTGTGTGAGATAGTAGTACATCAATGGCTTTTTGTTAATTTGTTTTACATATTTATGTTGATCTAGCCCTGTTTTGTGCCTGGAGCTATTGGGCAATTAGATTTGTTTTGGTTTTCTGTTTTAATAGTGAGCTGTGTGGCTTTTTATATGGTTTTTTGAATTGTATTAAAGTGTGTGTTTTTTCTTGTAGAAGTGGAGGCCTTGCACTGTCTCATACTGATTGATATTCATGAATCTTGCTGAAATTGTATTTTCATATGTATTGGTCAATGGACAGATTTGCATTTTAAACTGTGCCTTCTACACAGCAAACTTGAAGATTCAAAAGGGACATTTCAGTTGGGATTAATACTGTACATCAGTCTATGCATATATGGCAGCTTCTCTCCAGAGCCACTTCTCTATTTGTAGCAGTCCTTTTGATATGGAAGAATGTGTGGCTCTTATTTGTAATAGTTTAACACAAGCTGAAAACAGACAAAATACAGCACTTTGCCAAAAAAAAGGTAGCATCGCTTAACCAGTGTGTATTTACTAAAGTGATCTTCTGTATTTTGTTTTCATAGTGCATTCTGTGCACTGGAAGAAACGTGATCTTAACTCTCAATAAAAAAAATGGCCTATTAAAAATTGTCAGTCTGTTCTTTAATGTTACAGGTTAGTGAGAATCCAAATGCCTGAGCACCCTGTTCAGGTGGCAGGTACTGAGTGTCCCAATGCTTGCTTTAGTACAGCAGTTCCTCTGGGAATCGGTTTGCATTGCTGATCAGGTGATAATGTGCATCCGAGCAGAGTTGCACATCTCTGCTGACTGCTGCCTTTCTTGATCAACATGCAGGAGCTCTGTAGGTGAACAGGACAGAGATAAAAACACATTAAATGTGCATGGGGTGGGGAATTTTTTCCATATCTTGGCTGAACCTCTCTTGTTTCAACTCATGCCCCACTGCCTATCATTTCCCTGCCGTGCACCACCATGAAAAAATCTGTATGGAAGGCTGCTGGTACAGGTATCCTGTGAGGGGGGCAGAGATCCTGTGCAGATGCCTAGGGATGGGGTTTAGGGAAGGAAAAGCAAAGCCACCTGTAGCTGAATTTGGCAAGGGATGTGGAGGACAATAGGCCTTTCACAGATACACCAGCTGCAAAAGGAAGATCAGAGGAAGTGTGAGCCTGCTGCTAAGTGGAACCAGAATCCATGTGACAAAGGACATGGAGAAGGCTGAGGTACTCCATGTCTTCTTTGCCTTGGTGTCTACTGGGAAGACCTGCCTTTGGGATTCCAGGCCCCTGACAGCAGTGGGAAATGCTAAGGTGATGAAGATCATCCCTTGGATGAGAAGTCTCAAGGTAAGAAATGCTTAAAGAAATGGACCATACACAGTCTTATGGGATGCACCCATGACTGGTGAAGGAGCTGGCTGATGTCTTTGTGAAGCTGTTCTTATTTATCTGAAAGGGCTTGGCAATGGACAGGATTCCTGAGGGCTGGAGGAAAACAAGCGTCCTTCTTACAGACAGGAAGATACAGGGGAACAAGACTGTTCCCTTGATGTCAGGGAAGGTAATGGAACAAATAGTCCTGGAAACTATTTCCAAAATGAACAAAAAGGTGATTAGTAGTAGCCAGAATGGATTTATGGAAGGAAAAGCATGCCTGACAACCTGATAGCCTTCTACAGTTAGATGACTGGCTCAGTGGATGAGGGGAGAGTAGTGGATATTGTTTATCTTGCCTTTATCAAGGCTCTTGACATTGTCCTCCATAGCATCTTCCCAAAGCAATGAATTATGGGCTGTGTGAAGCAGATGGTGAGCAGGTGTGTTGAGAGCTGGCTGAACCCTGTGTTCAAAGTGCTGTGATCAGTGACATGAAGCCAAGCTGAAAGCTTGTGCACCCTATCGATGCAGGATCCTTACGCTGTTAGAAACCTTCATTAATGACCTGGGTCATAGGGCAGAGTTGTTTATGCACCGGAAGGCTGTGCTGCTATTCAGAAGGACCTTAACATGGAGAAATGGGCTAACAGGAACCTCATGGTTCAGTGAAGGGAAATATGAAGTCTTGTACCTAGAGGAATAAAAACCCCAGGCACCAGGCCAACTGGTTGGAAATCATCTTGGCAGAAAGGGCCCTGGGGGTCCTGGTGGACACGAAGTTGAGCATGAGCCAGCAGTGCACCCTCGTGGCCTCAAAATCTCAGAGCTTCCTGGGCAGCATCAGGCACGGTGTTGCCAGCAAGGTGGAGGGAGGTGATCTTGCCCCTCCACCCTGGGCCGGTGAGACACATCTGAATGGCGTGACCAGTGCTGAGCTCCCGGTACGAGAGGGCATGGATGTACTAGAGGGTGTCCAGCAAGAGGCCAGGGAATAATAGGACTGAAGACTGAAACTACCACAAGAGGATGAGAGATAGGATTGTTTAGGCTGGGGAAGAAAAGTCTTGGGGGATCTTGTCAAGGTATATAAACAGCTGAAGGGGGAACAGACTCTTCTCTGGTGGTGCTTAGTGAAAGGACAAAAGGCAGTGTGTGCAAGCTGAAATACAGGAAATCCTGAATGTAAGAAATGGGCTCAGTGATCTTCTCCGAGTTATTTTGGCTTTTTCTGAAACTGTATGAATGAGGAGGCTTTTTGCCTCCAGTCATTAGAGATCCTTGATCTCTGTGGCTTTCCAAAGATCATGGAAAGTGGCCTTGAATTACATCAGCCAGCTCTCTCAGCACACTGGATACAGGCTTCCATGGATTTGCATGGGCTGAGTTGTTACAAGTAGTTCCTGACTTAATTCTCACCCACCAAACAAGCAGGGTGACAAAATGATCTATTTAACTAACAGCAGTGAAAATGTATTTGTGCAACAAAGCATCCATCTTCCCAGAGCAAGAACTGAGTAAAATCTTTCCCTTTGAAATGTAAATTTTGTCCTGTACATTTATCAAAGCAACAAGTCTATGCTGAGAGCTGTACAGTATTCTTCAGGAGAAAGTTTGATCAATTATGCTTGTATAATTGTATCCATACAGATAACCTCACATAGTTAAGCTGATAGTGTTCCTCTTGGAGGTGCTTATTTCAGACTTCATGCAACTTTTAAAATTTAGCTTGGACAGTCTCCAAAACACCATGAACTAGTGTTTTTTGAAACTTCTCTGTGCTGAAGCAAAAATGTTTGTATGAAAGGTTGTATCAATGTAACTATTGGTTTAAGTTCTCATTTTACATTCTCATTTTTCTGTGTATATAAATCCTTGTACGTCTCTGATAGAGTGCCTTCATCAGTGTTAAATGTCAGAGAGAACCATAATTACTGAATGACTTGATGAGGAAACAATGTAGTATCTGCTTTCTTTGTCTCATTGACTTCTGGTGCATGTTTATAACCACAAAATATTGTGACTGTTACTGAGTGATACTTGCAAGGAAGGTTTGGGGTTTTTGGCACACATAGGAATTACTCATCAAAAGAACATGCTGATGCTGCTGTGGCACTGTCATTTCCATGGTCTTGTCATGATACATCAGTCTTAGAGTAAATGAGACTGAACTGAGACTCAATGCGATACAAATAACATTTCTTTTTTGCAGCCAGTTTTTCTTGATGACAATACTGTTCTGGAGTTACTGCTGTGTAACTAATACTTCAGAAGTTAGTCTCTTGACTTGCTTAAAAGCTCTGTGGGCAGACTGATAGCTGAACACTCAAATACTTTAATAAGGCAAGTAACTATTGTAATTTCATGAGTAAATTAAGGAAAAGGAATAATAACCAAAACACCCCAAACAGATAAGAGTAACAAAACCAGGCTATGCAATGCAACCCCCCACTTCTTCTGCTGTGTCTAACCCTCACAAACAGCCTGTAACCATCCAACCGTGTCAACCAGCACCCCCAGGTCCTTTTCTGATGGGCCACTTACCAGCCACTCTTCCCCAAGCCTGTAGCACTGCATGGGGTTATTGTGACCCAAGTGAAGGACCCAGCACTTGGTCTCACTGAATCTCATACCTCTGGCTTTGGCCCATCAATCATTCCTCAGTCTCACACCATAGATAGAAGAGCTAGAACTGAAATTCACTGCTGGGAGTAGACAAGGGGATACTTCTGCCCATGTCAATCCCCCCTTTCTTAATCAAGATCCCATAGCCTTTGTGTACCTTGCAAAAATTGTTGACAGCTCTTGGCTGATACCTACATATCCCAAAAGCCTGAGGCCTCCCTTCTCTTTTCTACTTCTCTCTGCTGCTAATTCTCTGTAGAGCCCCATTTCAGGGAATCTACAATTCTTTTAGCACTCTGATAGATATATTTTTATGCATAATGGTGTTTTATTATTATACTGCCTAACCTAGGTCACCTTGCTTGGACACAACAATTTGAAGTCTATACAGGAGAAAGTATAGACCTATGGCACAGCCCATGTCTGCCAGTTGAGATCTGAAGCCTGCTCCTGGACTGAGAAACTCCCTGGGAGAAGAGCAGTATTGAGCACACCATAACTGGTCTGATCCTCAAGGCTTTAGATCTATGCTTTATAGATCCTTGGTAGATTCCAGGCTCCTTCAAATAAATCCATAAAAGAATAGCCAAGAAAAACAACCTCAGGTATGTAAACTTGTAAGGAAAGCCTTAACACCTTCTCTGGAACGTACCTACAAGTGGTAATTGGAAAAAAAAAAAGAAAACCACTAGACTAATCTAAAAGGACTTGCCAGATCCCAGCACAAACACTGCTCAGCAGTAGTATATTTCAAGAAGCTTAAAAACATCTTCTTTTACATTCATTCTCCCTATAGAGGCATCCACACAGGGAAAGAGGATGTACTGTGTGTCAATCCACTTGGAAATGTCTCAGCATGGACTAACTCACTTCAATTTTATTGCCACATCAAAAGGTCAGTGTGTTAGCTTGCATTAAAATCATAATTTCATTGTCTGCTTCAGGATTTGATTACACATTAGCTTCTGGGGTTTTGGTTTGGTTTGGTTGGTTGTCTTGTGGGGTTTTTTTACTGATGAAAATTTGTGGGAAATGTTGCTGGCAGGTTGGGGAATGCTCATGGGACCTGGTGCATTTTCCACTACTGAATCAAAACCACAAAAATGTGGCAGGTGACCTGCAGCAGCTCACATCAAAAGGTCTAGAAAAATGAGCAGCGTAGCCATTACAGTCTTTGTGCTGAGACCTATTCATGGCCAACCTGACCCATTCAATTTCTAGCTTTTTTGAAAGAAGTATTCTTCTTTCACAATGTGCCATGGAACTTACTCCTGATGTACCAAACCACTTTGCTGCATGAGCCTGCTGCCAACAAGCCCTAATTAGGCATCTGTGAGGGGTGGAGATTTTTTAGGGAAAAAAGATAATTTGTCTCTCTTCTCTTGCTAGCTGAAGTTTCAGTTCTTTTAAACAAATTGGTAGTATTTCAACTTCAGCAAGTCAGTTAAAGGCTGGAGGTCAGTTAGGTCAAGTTTGCCCAAATTCAGGGACCACCTTTTCTCTGCAGTCAGTGGAGTAGGAGATGAACTTCCAGACAGCAGGATGCATCTTGCTGGTGGATTTCAGTGGAAGTCAACTAAAAGAGATACCTGCATGTCTACTGCAGGTATCCTGAACTATGACATGAGTTAGATTTCTTGCAGTGAGCTGATGCAATATATTTAGCTGACAAACGATTGTTTAAATGACAGTGAGGTTTGGGCTTTTTTGCATTCCTTTTGAGCCACAACTAGCAGATTTTCTTCATGACAAGGTCTGGAACAGACATTTTGCAGAGCTGAGGAGGCTGGCTGGCTGCAATGTCTGTCGTGCACATGTCAGTGCTTTACTTGAAGTTTGCAGGGACTGCTGTCCCCACTTCGTCAGGTGCTGTAAGGACACACAGCTGAGAGGTGGCCCTTGGTGCCCAAAACTTGTGACTTGTTAAACTGCTGTCAGCGACCCTACTGTGACATCTCTGCCTTGGTGGGCTGCACTGCTTTTTCTCTTGCCCTTTAAAATAGCAAAGCTACCACAGGGTAAGCACCTGGTTATTGTGTTTAATTACTATAATACATACTTGGAGGGAAAGCCTATGTTTACTCTTTAATAATGTTACACTTGGGAAAAGAAAAATAAGTGAAAAAAATGAAGACGTGGATTTACTTGAAGGCAGACATGGCTTCTCTTTGTGCTGTTTTGCAGTACATGTGCTCAGCACTGTGAGAAAGTGGCAGTTGTTCCTCATCAGCAAAATGGCTGTAGGTGCCCTGCATTGGATATTTTAAGGAAAAGTGTCTGCTTAAAGCATTGCTAAGTATGTGGTGCTGTGGGATTTGGTTGCTTTTGGGGTACTGTGAATTTTATTTTTGGGGTTTTTTTGGAATATGTATTAAGAAAACTCCATGCAACCACTGAGTGATGTTAACAGGAGGTGTGCTGGCACTGAGAGTAAAGTTCAGCATCATCTCCTGCTGGAGAAGGGAATTGCAGGGTGGGTGCTCCTGCAGTGGGCCCTGCTGTCCTTTGAGAAGAAAGATGTGTGCTAATGTCTTTACAAATAATTTGATGGGTGAAGGTATTATGGGTGTGTTAACGTCTTTGAAATAGGTCTTAATGTCTCTACTGACTTCGGGCAGCCCAGACAGCTTGGCTCCTGAAACAGACAAGGGTCTGCACAAGCCTGAACTTCTGAACTTTGGGGTAAAACAGTAGGTTCAAGGGGGGAATATGTGGTAGGCGGTTCGGGAAGGCTGTACCTTCCTAGTACCTCAGGGAAAGGAAGAGGGCAACATGCGGCCGGCATTTTAGGATAAAAGGAGGCTGCGCCCTCTGAAACCCCGAAAGAGAAAACCCCGCGGGCGTGTGCCCCTGTGGACTCTCTCCCTTTATTCGAATAAAGCTGAAGGACTCTTCTGTCTCCTTTTTGGACAGAAACCTCTGGCGTTTGTGGATTTTTCTGACACTTTAGACACGATGGGACCCTCAGGGGCAGTGGTGGGCCTGGCTGGCAGGTGTGGAAAGCCGCTGTGTAGGGGATAGGGTTTGTCCACGGGATATCATGGAGGCTGTGCGTGGGGAAGGCCTGTCTTCTGCTGGCACAGAATCACAGAAAATATTAGACTGGAAAAGACCTCTGAGATCATTGAGTCCAACCTCTGAATGAACACCACCATGTCAACTAGACCATGGCACTAAGTGCCACATCCAGTCTTTCCTTAAATACCTCCAAGGATGCTGACTCCACCACCTCCCTGGACAGTCCATTCCAATGTCTAATCATCCTTTCTGTGAAGAAATTCTTTGTAATGTCCGACCTCAACCTCCCCTGGAGCAGCTTAAGACTCTGTCCTCTTGTCCTGCCACTTGTTACCCGGCAGAAGAGGATGACCCCTACTTGGCTACACCCTCCTTTCAGGTGGTTGTAGAGAGCGATAAGGCCACCCCTAAGCCTCCTCTTCACCCCGCCCTCGTGCAGTGGGATGTGTGACAGCCCGCGGCAGCCGGCGGCCACCCCCGAGCATGGCGCGGGGTGTCGGTGCGGTGTCAGCCCGGCGCTCTCACCCCAGCGAGGTGGCGGGGGTCGCGCAGGAGGCCGGTGCCAAGGGGCACTGGCGGTGGCCGAGGGCTGACAGCCGCCGCGGCGGGGCGGGGCGCGCGGGGCCGTGTTTACATCCCGTGCCGCCGCACGCTGCGGCCGCTCCGCGCGCTCCCATTGGCGGCTCCGCCGGAGGCCCCGCCCCGGGGCGGGCGGGCTG